>OX421845.1:7139357-7451857 GCA_949127995.1 Suillia variegata
TGTAGTAATTTAAACAGTAAAGTAATAAAGACAGTTTGATTATTAAATAAAATTTTACTGTGTTTTTAACATTCTCATATACTTGAGAAAACAGTTTTCCATTTTAAGTTTTACATTCTCATAATCTTGGGACAACAATATTCCATTTTCAATTCACTTCCTCATAAATCATCGAATCCTTAAAATGTTTTCTTGTATTTTTAAGGACATTCTCTCTTTTTTTCCGTCTTTCTTTTCTTCTTCTTTAAATTCCTCAGCTTCTTCGTACACTTATGTCCATAAAAAAATATAAAAATACAATTTGTGCATAATACAGAATTTTAGTTGTTTCCATATGTCTGGCCTGAGTCACAAACAAACAAACAAATAACCAAATAAAATATGACATCTGCATTTTTTACACACTTTATTATCCTTTGTAAGGAATGCTGAGCATTATATATATACAATATATATATATATATATTTTTCCTTTTTTTTAAATATTTCATATTTTCAATCACGCACTTTCAACACGTAATTTCAGCTGAAGAACAACTTCCACAGTAATTGCAGATTCATGTTCGTGTAGATTCGAGCAAAGGTCCTTTCTTTTATAGATTTATTTTTGTTATAACTATCATCAATATTCCTAAAGGATTCCGAGTTTTTTTATATGCAACGATGATGCATTCAAAATTTTTTGAAATCTTTTTTTATAGAATTTGGAAATGTTTAATACCAAAATAAAATAAAATGATATAAAAATGACCTTAGCAACATTTCCGTCATACATACAACAATGAAATGAAATGTTCTGCTCAATTTTGCGATGTTGTCATGTTGGCACAGTTAAATCCACATTTGTCATAACTCGACTCGACAAACAATGTGTAATATTTTCAAAATTCTCTGCTTGTAAATTAAAAAAACTTTTTTTTTAACATCCGAGAGATAAGTTCATTACCACGCTGCAAAAGGTTTCCTCATTGTGATAAGATAGGTTGGTAGTCTCTTTACTCTTTGCCCGTCCGGTGATTTATTTGTAAATTCTTGCGAAATTATCAGCATCGCATATTTATCATCAGCGGCTAAGTCTATATTTGCATAAATCTTGGCAATGACACAGAAGTCATATAAACGTTTATTGGAGTTCTACGACGTCTTAAGGTTATTTTTGGTTAAGTGATTAAGTCTGATTGCGCTCGACTACGCAATCAGCGTTATTTGCGGTATGATTTGAGTTATCTCTACTTTTGTACTTTCCAATCACATGCCAAAATTTTGCTAAAATGTGACGTATGTAGACTTTTTTGTGGTTATGTTTTTTTATGGACCTAATGCGTAATGCGTATGACTCAAATACCTGATGAGGCAATTTTAAATTTTATATAGCAGTGATGACATTCCCTATGACATCACAAAAATTCTCATTCAGCTTTCTTTAAATTTCTCATTACTTTCGAGTTATAAAGTAAATAAGAATTTTAAATTCTTAAACAGCAAATTAATTGGAGGGAATTTGCACTGACAGGTCTGCTGAAGTCTTTGTGGAGTTTAATTAATTTGAAATGGTTAAGGTGACTTCGAGCTTGGACCAATGGATGGAGCTGTACCCGGTGAGGCCTTCTGAGCTAAAAAAATTAACAGCCTAAAATTCGATCAACTTGAGAGGTTGGAAGAGTATTTATACAAGTCGGAACTGAACATTTAATAAAATTTTAAATTAAAGTACAAAAAAAGGAATTTTATATGTAAATTAAATTTTCTAACAAATTTAAATATTCTCTTATATAAACTCTTATAAATTATATACCAACAAAAGAAGGAAGAACCCATTTAGGTATAAAAAGTCGTCTTTGATGTCGTACAAAATTTCGTCTTCCACTTATCCCAAGTGTCCTCTAAATGCACTTTACAGTTTCAGACTAATTGTAACAACTTCCTCTGTCATAAAGCAATTTCTTAAGCAGATCCTTAAACATATCCTCAAACATATCCTTAAGTATGTCCTTATATAAATCCTTAAGCTATATTTTTTACAATACAAACTATCGGATATTGTTCCCCAAAGCAAAAGGCGATTCTCTAAATACCCAAAGACGATAAAATTTTAACAGGAATTCCATTTATGCAAGCATATTCTTAGACAGATCCTGTTTCTTAGTGGCTCAAGAAGAAGATCTTTAGACAACAACAACAACAACAACAAGAAGAAGAAGAAGAAGAAGAAGAAAAATTACAAAATACAATCTTTGCCACAAAATCTACACATACGAGTATTACGTATACCAGCCAGAAAACAAAATAAACTGAAATTCGAGCAATTTGTTTGGCATAATTTTGTTGTTGTTGTTGTTTTTGATGTTGTTGTTGTATAATAAGATGCTATCATATGCAGACAGCGCTGCCATGAGGTTTATGATATCACACAAAAAAATATAAAACTCGATCGATTGTTACTGGATATGCTGCATGCGGCAACATGCCCCTTAAGCACATACTTAGACCTTCGCTATGATTTGGTTGTTTTTCTTGTTGTTGTTGTAGTTGTTGTGGATTTTGTTATTTTTTAAGGATCTGCGAAACCACTTAAAGTAAACGATGCGATGTGCTGCGCTTGTTTCGAGTACTTTGGCGTAGGCGTGGACATGACCGAGTGAGCGAAGCCTAAGTCAATAGAGTGACAGCATTTAGGAACTTGTTGTGGTTATACAGAAAATATAAATAAGAGTATATATATATATTTAAAGAAATAAATACCATTTGAGTCAATATTTTTAGAAGTGCAAAAATAAGAACAAGAAATTGTAAACAATTTGTAGAGCATAGGAACAGATGTGGAAAGAAGATATGGGGACAATCGTGTAGTTATATATACAAATAGTTTGAATATGTTTAAATTTTTTTGAATTAAAAAAAATTAGCTTAAATAAATGTTTTTTTTTTAAATATAAAGTTCCAATTACCTAATGAAATGATATGAATGAACAATTACTCATGTTAATTTTGAAGTATGATACTTTAACTTTAGGACACATTTGACTATAATGTTAATTTAATAGATAAGCAGTGCTAAATCATATTCGGAATCATGTTAAGTCATTTTAGCAATATTTTGAATTAATTATCAAAACTAAAAGAAATGTCCCTAAAGTCTATTGGAACAAAAAAAAGATAATAATAATAATAGGAAACTTAAAAATTTCATATATATCGCTTTAAGTATTAGAATATAATTAATTTCGATAACACGGAAATCTTAAATTTTTTAAATACTAACTAAAAATATAAACTTGTAAATATAAGTATATATAAGTACAAATAAGTATACTCATTAGAGTGAAGTTGTATTGTTTACTTCCATAGAAGTCCTCAATGCAATATTTTTGTAAAAGAATTCCTCAATAATTTAAAGATTCCAATTTTAAAAGGACATTTCTGACAAATTTGTTTACTGCAATATGAAGATAAATTATTTGTTGAACAACAGAGCAATTTCTCTTTCATTTGATACCCATATTTGCGACATATGCAGCAAATCCTATTATATTTGGGTCTAGTATATTTATTTATTTGTACCAAAAATATTAAATTTATATAAAACAATGTGTATTTTACACATATATTGCATAAACATAGTGCACCCTTTTTTATTGTATTTATATATAACGTATATTTGTTACAGTTAGCAGTTTGTTTGGCACAAATAAAACATATGTTGCACCCAAAAAAATTAATATTTGGGTGTAGTAAATTTTGTTATTATGACAAATAAACTATTAAATTAATATGTATAAAAACCAATGAAACAAAATATATTAGCCTACAATGATGTTACAATCAAACAATATTTATTTGATTCAAATAACTAAATGGGTTTTAAAAATATAATACTAAAATAAACATTGTTTTACACAAACATGTTTTTATGTTTGTCTAAAGCAAATTTTCTCCCAAATAATATTTACTCTGGACAAGTACCAAAAGATGTTTAAATTTTATTAATATTTGATACAATTATAGTTTTTATTAAATTGTATGTTTGACATAAACAATAATTTTTTTAATACAATTATTTATTATAATTATTTGTAGCATATGTAGTTGCAAGTAGCAAGTACTTATAGCAATAATATATTATTTGCAATAAATAAAAACTGTATTTGATGCAATTAAAATATATATCAATTACATGAGTTTATTTGGGACAAATACATTTTTTGTTGTTGTATAAGTATATACTGAATCACTTTAAAATTTAAAGTCTTAAAAAGACACAAGATAATATTATGAAAAACTGAGTACACAGTTCTTGTAAATTGGATCTTTGGAGTAGTATATATATATATATATATATATATATATATATATATATATATATATATATATATATATATATATATATATTATATATATTGATTTTGTCGCATGGTGTAATTTAGAATCGTACTAACTTATTGTAATTAAAACTAAACTAAACTAAACTAAATAAAAAAAATTAAACATTTTAAGTAGTATTATTTTTAAATTTAATTGTTGCAAAAATTGGATTCTTATAAAGCAATTAGAAACCTTTTGTACCAATTAAAGTCATGCCCAACAATTGCACACACTTGCACAGCCAGCGGCTACACTTAAACACCGACTGTCCGCGCCACTCGCCGCTCGTTTTGCAGCGCGGCGTACAGTGTTGCCACTTAATAAGCGAGCGCGCCTTACTTTAAACCGCCATAATTAAGTTGACGTTAGCTGTTGACAACTTTGAACCGACTTCGACATCGACTTCGTTGCGGTGCGGTGCGGTGCGGTGAGGTTTGTTTCTGGCTATGCCGGCTCTCTGGCATGGCATGGTCGGCTATGGTATGCCATGTTAACTTGCTCCTGTTGTTGTAGTTGTTGTTGTTATTGCTGTTGCTGCTGCTGCTGTTGTTGTCGTCGTCAAATGGCACCGCTGACCTACTTTTGCGCACACAGTTGCCACCACATTTGTGTGGCGCACGAACAAGCGTCACCGAACATTAAATTCGCTATAGTGCAGAATATTAAAAAAGCAACAAAAAAAAAGAAGAAAAGAAGAAAAAGAAAATGGGAAAATAAAAATGAAAAACATATTCCAAATGAACACGTAAAGTCCGAATAAAAAGTTCAATTCGTTTGCGTTTATGTTGGCATCGCTGCATCGCCCCTCCGTTGCCACCCGTTGCAGTTGCAAGTGGCAACTCGCTTTGGCGTACGTCTGGAGCTGCTTGCATCATTTGGGTACGCTTTATGCGCTTAACTGGTTTTGCAACTTTTTCGCACTTCATTTCGTTTTGTTTTGCTTTTGTTTTGTTTTTGGTTTTTGTTTTGTTTAAATTTATTTTATTTTACGATTTCTCATTACAAATTTGTAATTTTTCGTATTTTTGTTTTTGTTGTTGGTGTTGGCGTTTGTTGTTGTTGTTGTTGGGTGAATTCGCGTACAAATTGTTGTAAATTGTCGTTTGGTGCGCTCGGTTGGCTATTTCTGTTTAGTTGAAATTTATGGGCATGTGGGACAACCGGAGTGTGAAATATTGTTAATTGTGATATATGACTGAACAATTTCTATTAAAAGAAGAAGAAGAAGAAAAAAATCGACAATGTTGAACTTTTTATAAAATTGACCAGCAAATTCTTTATTGGGCAAAAGTAAGTTATCGTTAACGATAAACGAATATATACAAATATTATTAAACCATGACAACTCACACTGACATACTTAAAATTTCAAAAGTAATAACGATTATAAGATTAAATAACGATAACGATTCTTTATAGGGTTGAATTTATATATCGTTAACGATATATTTACATATATTATTAAACCATGTCAATATTGTATGTCCATCATACTAACAATTTCCAAAAAACAAGGTTTATTATATTAAATAACGATAACGATTCTTAAATTATTAATAAATGATATCATTAACGACAAACAAACGTATTTCGAAAGCAATTTGTTTTTTTTTTATTTAGGGTGATCCTAATACTAAAGACTTACAATCTTATAATAAAGTTTAATTAAAAAAAAACGATATCGTTAACAATTTCTTATGTCTAAATTTGTTTGACTTTAAACATTTTCTTTTTTTAAATTGATTCAAAATTTGATCTTATTTAGTTTTGTTCAAATATTTTAATTTCCATGACATTTTTTAAAGCAGAACTTTAAGAATGTAGAATTTTGTTAACTGAGCTGTGTGTATACAAAATGTTGTAACTAGAAATTCACAATTTCGGATTTTTCATAACTTTAAGATTGATTTACATCACAGCTGCAATACACTTGCAGAAGTTATACTAATCAGATTGTGTTTAAATCGAAGAGAAGAAAAAGTGACAACTATCCATATATAAGTCTGGCAGTATAGTAATATATATATATATATATATATATATATATATATATATATATATATATATATATATATATATATATATATATATATATATATATATATATATATATATATATATATATATATATATTATATATCAAAATATCGTAAACACATTTTAATTATACCTACAATTAAATTGTTTGTTCTGTTTTAACTTTTAACGTAAGATAAATTTATTATTTTATTTTCCTCATTTTTTTTAATATGTCGAATTTTCCAAAATTTATTTTGTTCGTTACCGATATTCGACTTGAACAATTTATATCATTATTTAACTTTTCTCTAGTCTAAATATCCAAAAAAAATTTTGTCATTTGTTCGTTAACGATATTAGAAGATTTTTAATCAAGCTCGAAAGATGTTGTTATAAAATATTTTTTATTGAAAATTTGTTTACTTATAACATTGCTCTGATGAACATGTACTCGAATATATATTTACTCAAACTGTATTTTATATTTAAATCAATCAAAATAGAAACCTATTTTCATTTCAGGCGCCACTTTGACCCAAATTACTACATTTACTTAAACGTTTTTGCTCTAAAACGACACTAATTACTTAACCAAATTAGGCTAACAGTAGGAGGCAACACATTGACATATTCCATCAATGTTTCGTAAGATCCATCAATTCCAACATACATACAAGTAAGTATATTTCATGTCGGGTATGTCAAAATTGTCTGTGCACCTTTTCCAATGCATCAACTTTACAGCGCCAATATAATCCCTTCAGTTATGAAGGCGAGACGTTATTAAAATTTGTTTATCTATTTTTGTGACTCGATTTGACTTGAGTTTCGAGTGTCTGCTCAAAGGCAATGATCGATTCTTTTTCTTTACTCAAACATTTTTACGATACACTTTCGTTAATGTCTACAACTGGCGACACAGTTTGGCAACTCTGGTTCGAAGTAAACGATTCTAATTTGTAGCCCTCTATTCTGCTCAATATGTCTATCAGCGCAGGAAGCGTTTATGTGCGCAAGGTGCTTTTACGATATATCGATAAAGTGCAAAGATATGAAATTTTTAAAAATGGTCGAAGCGCAGTCACGAATTCAGCTATCAATCAAAATACATTCAAAGGTTAATATACTTTCGTTTAATTTTTGTTGTATATAAAATTATATCAAGAGATTAGCCGTCATTGTTGACATTAGCAAATGTCAGTGATCGTGCATTTGGTATTATTGATTATCATTTTCACTTTTCTCCATGAAACTCGCGACATGAAATTTATATCTTGATAGGTTTTATTTGAAATCGAGAGTCGCTGTTAATTGCTTGTATCCACTTGGCGAAGTCTCCCTATTTCATTTTTTTTTTCATGGTTGGAGTTTTATCATTTTTTTTGGAAATTTTATGTCGCGTTGATTTTTCTATGTAATTATTTGATTTTCAACTGATAATAGACTGTCAGACGATATTACATGCTGTCTGTCGGACTGTCTCGTAACTGTCATTACAATTTTGTAGATATTTTGCTTGACAAGCGCAAACAATCGAAATCGATTAATCGGTTTTGTCTGAGAAAGTCGATTCGGACAGTGGCGGGTGGTTGGAAAAGTTGAACAAACAAAAAATATAAGAAATTTTAATTTAAATTTAGAATTACAGCTGTCATATGTTTTGTGAGGTCTTCTAAAATTGAACCAAATCTAGCTCCAACTCATAAATTTTATAACATGTACTATTTTGTTCTAAAGTAATATATTCAAATAGTGAATATCATTTTTTGATATAATTTTTATCAAAAATTAAGGTCATTCAAATTCTCAAATGAAGCCAATTTATTTGACTTAAGTTCTTTCCAGTCGAATGTTTTCTTCCGACCCGACCACATATTCCACAGAGTTTTTAGGTTTACGCTCCAAACCGCCACTGTCTTCCTAACTGTCTCCACTTGGCAACTCTTCGGTCATATCAATTTCCAATGAACAAACAATCCACAAACATTCAATAATGACATTTGACGTTTCTCCAGTGCACCGGTGTTTGCACAATTGATCAATTATAAAAACAACACGATAAGACCAGAAAACCAAACAACAACAATAACAACAACAAAATCATAACCACAGTCAAAAATGAAAACTGGCTCACTCGCTGACTGACTGAGCTAACGACGTCGAAGCCATGATAACAGCAGCATAAACAAATAAAATTACGTTAAAAGAAGAGAAAGAATAGCTCGAGAAACCCCTTCCCAGCCGCACACAGTTCAATGGCCACGACAAAAAAGTCCTCAGCTATAAAGAAAAAAATATACGCACAACTGCGTTTCGAGCACGACTAAGGGTTAGTCGCGAGCACTTCGAGTGTTGCGCGGCAGTCGAATGCACTTGTTACTCCGCGTGTCTGCGCCTTCAAAGAAAGGTTGAGAAGATATCTTAAGTAATTTCGTTGGGAACAAAAGAACGTAATGAGTCTTTACTCTAAAGTAAATACGAAGACGACGAAAACGAAAATGAAGTTTCCTTCGGAATCCATAGCCTGACCTATTTCAGCATGTAATACCCTGGCTTTATGAAGGGCACAGGCACATCGTTATTATTATTATTTCTATTATTTTAGGCGTAAGAAAAACAATTCAAGTTTTTTTGGAAAAAGAAATTCCCATGACCGGAATATGCCATTTCTTGTGGTTGCAACGTAACGCAAAGTAAAGAAATGACAAATGTTTCACGTCACTGCGCTTGTGACTGCAATTATCCAGCCGAGACGTTTGCTTCTCACAGCCACGAAAATGCGACGTCGTAGTTGTGGGTATGTTGAGGAGAAAAAGTAGGCGACCCCTGGTGTTGACACCACAGTTGGCAACTCCATTAGAAGGTCTTGCGCAGCGCGCTGGGTATCTTAATATTGGTAGAAAGTTTTTTCTTCAAACAAAGATTCTGGAGCATTGTGTGGATTGGCAGAGGTTTCTATAACTCTGTCGTTGAATCATGACAAGTTCGGGAAATGCCTGATTTTTGATAGAACAAGTGCGATAACAGTTCAGCGGAGATACACTCAAGGTTATGCAAACCATTTGACGTTATTTTCAAACGGGAGAAAGAAGAAGGAGGGAGCTTTCAATTGGAAAGGATTTTTTATAGGATTCTTGTAATATTTTTACAAATGTGCTTGACAATCTTGAACTATAGTTGGGAAGGACTTGAAATTTCAAATGTTTTGACTACTTAATAGGAATGGTGACATCAAGATGAAAGATTCGGCAAATATATATATTTTTTTAGTCTTGATTTCCTTTAGTGACCAGAAGTTTGGGAATCTGTAAATGACACGAGTAGAAAACATGGATTCGAAACCCAACTCCAATTGTTTTGTGCACCATTTTCCTTCCTATCATTTTCCCGATTATTACCATACCAATAATAAATTACTGGTAAGACGAAACTTTTCCTTAGACGAAATTGAATGTATTTTCTTACCAAACAAATCTGTTTTGCTGTCAGCTTTTTAAAAACGCTTATACCTCATTAATTGCACCCGCATCTTTATTTGTTCGAACAATAACAACAAGCAACAAACAACAACAAAAAGCAGAAAACCCATTAATTTCTTTATGTTTATTTTCATATGGAACAAACAAAACTATAAAAACCACAAGAACAGTAGCCAGTGTTGCTCTTTGCTTTCTGCTCTTGGTTTGTTTTCTTCCAACTGGTCATCAAAGTGAAATGCATTGCCTAAGCTGAGTATTTATGCGTACATTAAAATGGACTTAAGCTACTTTAGCAGGCGAACATTAAAACTTGGAGGGAGTTATAAATCATAATAATACACAAATGAAAGCTCACAAAGCGGCTTAACTGGCTTAAAACAGCTACTGGACATGTCATGGGTCGGTCAGACGTGCCGGCGGTTTATTTAAAGTTTATGGCATAGAAGACATATTCAAAGTAGGTAAACCACAATTGAATGTTTTATAGCACATAAGAATTATGAGACAGCCATAACTGCTCGACTTCAAAAGGTATTCAATTAAACAGACTCAACGGATTCGATTATTTGAGGTTTCTTCTGCCTGTAGACGAATCCAATTTCGACTTGGTATAATCAAAACCATGTCACATTGCTTATGCACTGCGAAATATAAATGAATTAGGGACTGTCTTTCCTGGACGCATTTTGGCGATAAAGATCTCTGCACACAGTCGTACAACATATCTATACCTACCCCCCGGTGATTTGTCATCATCGAAAACTCATTAAGGGTTTGTGGAATCGCAAACTATTTGCGTGAACAAAGACTTTGGGCGACATACATATTTCTTAGCAAATAATGATCATGCAGATAAAATCTAGAAAAACTAAATGTCTGCTTTTGAAAAGGGTTTTCTTAACTAATGAACTAAGCGAAGTTTCATATATAATGAAAAATCTTATGTGTACAAAGGATGATCCAGGTGAATCATAGTCTGAGCACTTTTTGCGATCCTTTCCAAAGTGGTCAATCTCGTTTGATTATTGGTTTCAAATGTTCGAAGATTTGCAATCCTTACTTCTAAACCTTTTAAAGTATTTATTTGTATGAAACTTGTTACTTATATAAATTATATCTGGAATATAGGATAACAACCTTGAAAAATATTGAATATATAACTTGTGAATCACTTTTGGGATGTCCCACTTCGGAATATCGATTATATACAACTTTCTTATTAAAAGAAGAAACAACTCTTAAAAAAAATATTACACTGGACTGAGTGGAATGATCGGAGTATATGGCCTTAATGCCCACATGAGATGGAATGGATGATTAAGATAGACAGGAGGGACTAGACATTTGGATAGAGTTTCTTTTTACTTTTAAATAGCGAGTGGAACTTAAATATATAGCACTTCAGGTAAATACCAGACCAATCCCGACCCCCGTATCTAGTTTATATGTTCATCAAACTAATAGTTGTTGCACAAACAGACACCGAAGATTCCAAAATTCTGCATCTCTTCGCTCAATTAGATACTATATTGTCGCTAGTCGAAACAAGAGATATACTCGTATACCACTTCGCTAAGTGCCGAAATAAGATATCTCGCCGGAAGGTATTGAAATTCTAAACCTTGCCAATGTACCGAGCAGCATATTCCTCTCGCAAGCAACTCATTTCCTTAAACATATTTCATGAAGATCTTCCCTGCCCCGAAAACAAATACAAAAACTTCGACGTGCAACATGTGCGCCAACGTCGATCGACGTAACGCCAATTATGGGCCATAATCATCAACATCAGCCGAGCAACTAAGATGCATTGTTCACTCCGAATATCAAGAAAAAAGAAAAAAAAAACAACCAACGACCGAAGTGAAGAAACAAGATCACTTCATGCCATGGAAAACCTAAAGGTATATCGAACATTTTAGCCTAGAGGCTTATACTGACGAAGACAATAGAAAAAAAATAAAACATTTAAGAAGAAGCAGAGTATGATGCAGAAGAATGGACAGACGAAATGAGCTTGTTGATGCGTAACCGAGCGGCAAATGAGCAAGACGACTGACTACGCTGTAGAAGAAGAAGAAGCGACATGAAAGCCATAAACGTTTGTTGGAGAAAATTAGGTTTTTGTTCTGCTTTTATCCGACAGCGAAACGAAACAGCAAAGAAGCAGAAGAAGAAGAAGAAGAAGAAGAAGAAGAAGAAGAAAAAAAAATGCGGTACACAAAAATTTCAAATGTTTAAAAAAAAAATAATGAAAAAGAAAAAGAATTGCTGAAAAGCAGGTAGCCGCAACTGATCTTCGGCAGAGAGAGAGCAAAAAGATCGGTCGGAGAATCTTTGTATGTGCCCAAGAGAGGGTTGAAGATTTTTCATATAGCATTAAATGAGCGTAAGTGGAAAGCCACGTGAGATCAGCGATAATCTAGTACAATTCGAAATCTTCGTTGTACTCACGACATGCTCGACTCGACAAGTGAGAGCGCCTAATTGCAGCAAAGGCGTGTACGAGCGAGAAGAAATGCGCTGAGTGATCGCAAAGATTTTCCGCTCATTTGTCAACAAAAGTTCGTCGTCGAGACCAGAAAACAGTTTGCGCAGAGCGATCGACGGTGTTGGACGTGTCTACTTGAACCGCTAAGAGTAGAAAGTAGAATTGTGTCTTCTCGTTCTTCTTCTCCACCAAAATACGAAAAATAAACAGAGAAAGTCTTGCGAAAGACTAAACCGCAAAATTGAAGGAAAAGAGAATTAAGTATTAACAATAACAACAACCACAAAAAAAACAATAACAAAAAAAAAAACATTTATCAAAAATCGTATAAACGCGAAATGGAAAGTCTTACGCGCTCATTAAACAACGAGCTGCCATTCAGTAGCGGTAGCAGTGTACCGCAATTCGATCAGTACGCGCAGCATATACTCGAGAATAGTAAAACGCTTCAAGACGCCGCCGCCGCCGCCGTCTCGACGCCGACCATCAGCACTTTGGATTCTGCAACGACCGCGACAGCGAGTGAATTTTTCAAAACAATCGGACTTTCGCTATTCAAGACACTGGAAATTCCGCGGTGGCCACACGCCCTAATTACCACGACCACGACTACGACTACTAATAGTCCTGCGAAAATGGATAGCGTTATGGATTTTGCGCCGAATGCCGTCGTCATCGATTCATCGTTTAGTGCGATGGATGAGCTGCAGAAGCAACTGGAATACGATAAGTTCATGAATGAGGTCTGGATTGGAATTGTGCTGACACTGATACTCATCTCGTTGGTGTTTTGCTTTTGTTCGTGCTTTTTGTATCATCAGTTCCGGACGTGGAAGCGTGATTGTAAGTATTCAGTTTTTATTGTAAGAAATATGGATTTAGTTGATAAAAAAAAATGTAGCTTAAAGCGTTTGAGAAATTTTAAGTGAAAGTTAAGAAGAAATTGAGTGAACGATAAATTTTTGAAAGAATTTGAAAAATGTTCGGCTTCTGGAAATTGGAGATTTTATTTAAAAAAAAAAAAAATTAAATAAACCAAACTAAATTTTGTATTAAAGTCAAATGGAATTCTTGCATTCATTTTAAAAAGCAAAGAAAAAATGCCTAATCAAATTTTAATTTCATTTTATGAAATTCTGTTCAAGTCACTTAAGCGATTTAGATTACATAAACGAGCCCTTTTAGCTTATCACGTTAGCATTCTAGTTTACTTAGCAAAATTGCTATTAGCCGCCTATCAGATAAGTTAGACCTGCATGTTCACGTGTTGAAATAAATTTTCTAGCAATTAGTTCAACTTTAAGTAACTAAGCGAGATACACACAGAAAAGAAAATATGTTAAATTAACTTTAAAATATAATATTTTAAAGTGAATTTTATTCATTTGTTTAGTATCATTTATTTTATCTGAGGACAAGAGAAGAATTTTGAATTATAATGTCAATATTTGATAATACCAAATGTACATCTAATATGACGAAATGTTAATTTATTAATTTTCGAAAAAGCTTTGACAACATGTTACCTTACCACAAGAAAGTCTTGTTTTGATATTGTATCATGTTATTTACAAAACATTCTTTATAAACAATTTATAATATTGCTGACATTACGATTCGTGTTAAATTAACAATGTATCATATTAAATTAACAATGCATCATGTTAATTAACCTAAACAATGTTCACTTGGAAGCAATTTTAGAAACATCGGAATACTTTTAAAATTTTTGTTGAATATTTGATTTTGAATTTAACACGAATTTTTTCTGTGTGCTTACATTACCACTTACCTTTGAATAAGATCAGCTGGCTGGTGCCATTCCAATAGTAAAGTGCTAATTGCAGTTTTGAATTCTCAGTTACATCAATCAGCTTAATCGAAATTTCATGTAAATTTCCCGACTTACGTCAAATATTTGCACAAGAAATCTTAACAAATCCGCGTTTGCAATAACTTAGCCAGCAAATTTTTAAAAGTTTATACAGTAAACAGAAATGTTTTTAATAAAGTAAACATTAATAGAAGTGGAAAGATATTCAGAAAGCAAAATATTTGCAACACACACTGACTAAATAGACATTTTTTTCATACATATATCAAATGAAATCTCTTCTTCTGTTATTGATTTTTACATGCCTCAAAACAAACTTTTTCAACAAAAATCTCGATATGCACGTTTTGACACCAGAACTGCTAAAATTTATGAGCTTACAAAAACGTGACGGGATTTTCTAAACGCCCGCGACATAAGCAAAGCATTTCAAAATGTATTTATGACGCTCGCCAACTTCGGCTAGAGCACCGCCTAAACTTGGCATAAATGCAATTTCAGTTTTGCTGCTGGAATTTCAATAAATATGCCACAATGAGTGCGCTATAACTGCCAAACCAGCCGAGCTATAGGGAAAGTCATAATGTCAGTCAGAAACGAGGGAACAAAGCCGCATTCTTTGGTCGAGGTTTCGAAAACCAAAAGAGGTATTCTCAGTTGAAGGTGTAACAATTTTTTTATTATATGTTAGGATAGCTGTCAAATTATTACTGACAACTGTCATTCTTGTAGTATGTCCAAACAAAAGCGATCAATTCGAATGCAACACGATTATGCAAATTGACAAGTAAATTATAAAGATTTCGCCTTTACATGAATTGCTAAACAAATAAATAAACAAACAAACAAACACAAACAAAGTGACGAAACCGCATATCGTACACGTTGCACATGTCAGAAATGTGCAGCGACGCTGACAGCTGTCACACATTTCGCGTGTCGTGTTGTTCTCTCGCAAAAATGTGACTTTGAAAAGGTTTAAAAATACATTTTATAAATTTATCTAATTTGATATCGTTTAAAAGTTGGTCGAGCAAAATTTAAACAAACTTATTTTTCGAAATTTGAATTTTAAACAAACTTTGTTCAGAAGGACTAAACATTTAAATGTTTATTTTGGCAATCGGTTGGTTTCTTCCTAAATTTACTGACAAATTTTAAACATTTAACGAAATGTTGTTTAACATTTTTATTACAAACAATTTTTGCTTAAACGTTTCTAAATTGAAACAAAGTTTGTTTAAAAAATGTTTCTTAAACAAATACTTTCACTAATTTCGAACAACATTTGGTATCAAAATTTTTTACAAAATTCGATCCAACTTAAATGTCAAAAATAAAATTTTAGACATGTTGATTTTAAACAAACGATTTTTGAATCAAACTCACTTTTAAACAAACTGAAAATTTATAAAAACAAACATTTTTTTTATAAACACTTTTTTACACAATTTTTTCTTTATACAAAGTTTACCCGCGAAATTTGAATTTTAAACAAAACTTACACACACTTGAGAATTTTAAACAAACGATTTATTTTTAAACAATTCATACTCACGAGCGTCTTCTCTCTTCTCTTCTCCACTTACAGATCACACCACAGTGACGCAGTCGCAAGCACAAGACGTCGAATCAATGAAACTGCAACCCGATCTGGAAGATCCAGTGCCCGAGTACACGCTGGTCTCTGGGCTGCCCTCCTATGAGGCAGCATTGGAGCTGCTACACAAGACGCCACAAGCGTGTCTCATTGTTTATCCGAGTGTCTTCAGCGTTTTTAATAAGAACGAAAGATCCACAACTGCGACGACAACAACAACAGCAACAACAACATCACTATTACAACAACAATTGCAACAACAACAAGTTGCTGAGGTTACCACACCGCTGCTGTCATCGACAACATCAGCAACAACGACAGCAGCAACAATTCCAGCTGTCGCTCACGCGCCTGCAACAGCGCCAGCAGCAACAGTTCGACTGACAGATGTCATCGTTGAGAAAACGAAATCACAAATGTCAAGCAACGGCATCACTGTGATGACATGCAACGAAAAAGCGCCCAGCTACGAGCAAGCGCTGCTTGACGGTCAGCGCATGTACGACAAGTGTTAGCGCTGTCGAGACCAACGCTGCCGGTGACAATTGTCACTCGGTTATTGTAACTGTGATATTCAGTGTCCACTTGTCATTGCGCTTGCAATTATGTCGCGTTTTAGTGATAATTCATACAATCGATTTTTTTATTTGTATTGTAGTTATTTTTTTTTTATTTTCATTGTCAATTTTATTTCGAAAACGTCGTCAAATATTGTCAAACGTTGTAAATTGAATTAACTGTCTTTCTTTTGTTTAACCAAATTTGACATATCAAAGCGGTTAAAAAATGCTTCAGTGACTTGATTAATTTTATTCTAACTCTTTTAAATGCTGAAATTAGCAACAAAAATTTTAGTTTTTCAGTTTTTATTTAATTATTGTTTTTTAAACGTTTGTAGATAAATTTCATTAATGTTAACTAGTTGTAAGCTTAATTTAAAAAAATCAACTTTACTTTAAATAAAAAACGAAATGCAAATATTTAATATCAAATCTACATTAAAGGTGTTTTATTTTAAACTTTCGGAACCATATTTCGTACTAAGTATCTTAATACGCAAGAGAGTAAGTTGCTGCTCACCTTTTTTTTTTGATAGACCCGCAGGCTCCAGGCCCGAATTATACCGCCCATCATAGCTACTGAAGAAATAAACTAGGAAGTCAGCTAACCCGATGTAATTAAATATCATGAGATAAGACTCTGAGGGAGCTAGTCCAAATACTAGTCCTTGGAAGGTGTCTCAAAGGAAAACTAAAACCTTAAAATAAACATTACAAACTTAAAACTAATCCCTTCTGATTATGTTCATCACGGTGATAACCATCAGCAACCAGATAACCATATTCTCCATATGGAAGAGAGAGTAGTATCAATTGTCCATCACGTAATGAAAGAACCAGCGTCAATATTAACTCATAAAATATGCGGCAATCGATTGAATAAATGAATAAATGAGTAAATGAACAAAAGAATAAATTAATAAATGAATTAATGATTAAATGAATAAATAAGTAAATGAATAAAAGAATTAATTAATAAATGAATAAATGATTAAATGAATAAATGAGTAAATGAATAAAAGTATAAATTAATAAATGATTAAATCAATAAACCAATAAATTATTAAATGAATTAATGATTAAATGAATAAATGAGTAAATGAATAAACTAATAAACGATTCAATCAATAAATCAAAATATTATTAAAAGAATTAATGATTAAATTAATAAATGAATAACTGAATAAATGATTAAGTGAATAAATAACTAAACATATGAGTCCTTTAAGTAAATCCAAAAAATTTGGTAACAATTCTCAAATGGCATACCAAATGAATCGAAAAACGTTTTGCTATATAAATTGCAAATATCTTTAAACCTAAAATATTATTTAAGGTCCCGTTATAAATAACCAACTACACCAATACATTAAAATATTTTGATTCCAATACGTGTATATACCGACATTTTGCTTTTTCACATGACTTGCTCTTTCATACAATTTGAAACTTTGCAAATATACCGGTTAAATTACGGTCTAATAACAAGAAATTTCACTGGTAAGTATAACTTGTAAAATTATCTCTCTATTGTATAGTGGTTAAATTACGGTATAATAATAAGAATTATAACTTGTTTCTTTTCCAAAGTATTTCAGAATGTCATGCAAAATTTTAATAATAGTTTAGTAGCCCTACTGGTTAAATAACAGGTTATATTACAGGTACACTTATTTCAGAGTTATTAAACAAACTTCTTTTTACCTACAAAATACTTTGGTATTACTTAAGTTATGTTGTTGTTTTTACTTAACTTATTTGAATGTATTTATTATGCATATTAGGTATCATTTAATTTTCCCCATCTTCTTCATACAAATCGGATTTTAATTAAAAATGTCCAAAAATGATTGCAGCCAAAATATTTTGGTCGTTCAATCAAAATATTATTCACCGATAAACATCAAAAAGAGATAAGTCCAAAATTAAAACCTTTTTGTTGTTGTTGTTGTTGTTGTTGTTGTTGTTGTTGTTGTTGTTGTTGTTGTTAAAAACAAATCAAATGCGTCAAGTGAAAGTTGGCATATGCTGCCCTACCAAATTAACAATTTATTAACCGAAATTGGTACCAACAAAAAAACAACAACAATAAAAGCAACTTAAAGTATAAAACAAGCCAATATTGCAGCATCTCATTTGAAGATTTCCGCTTTTGAATGAATTTTAAAATTTTTCAAAATTTCCAAATACAATCTCAAATGAGAAGAAAAAATACGTTAATTTCAAAGCGCCAAAGCGAATTTAAACTGCGGCAAACGCGCGGCGGCACATTGTGACTGCTTCGACGTCAGTGCTGCACGAAAGTGAAACCGGTTTTCGTTTTACTCAAGTGTGTAACTTTATTGTATTGTATATGTTTTTGTTGTTGCTTTTTACAAGCAACGTACGCTGCTTGTTGTTATTGTTGTAATTGCTGCGCTTGCGTCAGTTTCGGTTTGACCCATATTCCGAGCGGCGGCAATTGGCGATTTCGATTCGTTTCGTTTCGAGTTGAATCGAATTGAATTGAATCGAAATAGCCTGAAATCGCATTTTAATTGCATAAATAAGTTTGTAAAATGTAAGAAAAATAAGAAAAATGAGACGAAAATTACAACTGGTCAGTGTGGCCATTAAGAATGATGGTCACAAATGTGGTCACAACATGGTTACAAGTTATGCACAATATTTCTGCTTGTATTTGCATGAAATTTTCTGTACAAAAAATGTAAAAAATTTAAATTTTTAATTCATTTGCATTAAATGTTGACTTTGCGAATAAAGGTGAAGCAATAATTGAGGCTATAAATAAGAATCTTAGTAACCAAACGTATAATTAAAAGTGGTTACATATGCATAGATAACATCGTTAGCCGGTACAAATGTAATGCGATAGTAACACCCTCGTTTTAGGTAAATACAGTAGTTAATGCATATTGTATTACAGTGTTTTAGAAATTACCCTTTCAAAAATGTTGATTCTAATCAAATCGCTCAAGTTAATAAATTATAACAATTAAAACTTTTGTTGTTTTTGTAATTCATATTTTATTGTTAATAATGATGAAAAATTAGTTATACATTCTCAAAATGTAAATGTTCATATTAACATTTTATTTAGAGCACTATAAAAGCGCTCTTAAGGATAATCGGTTTTGTAACCCGATTAATCGATTACAATGTAATGTCAATGTGTGCCCCATTAAATCCAAATAAATTCAATTTCTAGTTACTTAATTTAACTTAATCACAGTTTACGATTTAGTGCAAGAAGTCAACCAAATGATTTGTTACTCGTTAGCATTTATCAGTTACCCGTATTTATTTCACATATTTCACTTACACTGAATATCTCTTGAGCTAATCCGACTCATTAGATACCGCTGCTAATCGCAGTTCAGTTATTCAATTGAATAATTGAAAAAGGTACTTACACCTTTTTTAATCACAATATGATTAACGAGTAACTGCATGTGGTAACGATAAGTTGCAGTAAACCCGTTTCAATGATTTGCATAAGTTACGAGTAAAAGGTTTTCAGAGTAATGGTATGTGGACTTATTACATAATAGCTAGGTTAGTTAGGGCAACAGCCGCTCTTTTCTATGAGTTATTACTCTAGAACTCACTATGCAAAATATCTCCAGAGTTAAATGTGAAAAATTATATATATATATATATATATATATATATATATATATATATATATATATATATATATATATATATATATATATATATATATATATATATATATATATATATATATATATATATATATATATATATATATATATATATATATATATATATATATGTAGAAAGCAAATCGTTCAAATAATTCTATATCAAGCGATTTTAATTATTTATATAAAGTGAGGTAATTATAGAAAAAAAATTTATATACGAAATTTAAGTAAATTATTAAATGCAAAATATTATATATATTTGTGAGAGACAAAAAAATGTTTGTCCCAATTAAAATAATATATTTGGAAAATATTTTAATTGCATTAAATAAATAATTTATTTGAGGCAAATAATTTATTATTGATATAAGTCTTGTATACTAACGAAAATTGAATAATTGTTTATACCAAACATACTAATTTGATAAATAAATTATTTGTCTCAAATAAAATAATGTGTTTTGAGTATTATATATTTGATTTGCATTTCATAAATTATTTATTTAGGGCAAACAATTAATTATTGATATAAGTTACGACAAATAATTAATTGTTTAGACCCAACATACTGATATGATTAACAAACCATTTGCTCATGAGTAAATATTAATAACATTGCATCAAACATTAAAATACATTAATTTGCGGCAAATAAATAATTGTTCATACCAAACATACTACTTTAATAAGAAATAATATTGACTAGAGTAAATATTTTTAACGCTAAGTCAAACCTACTAATAAGAATTTGTTTGTGTTAAACATAATTTTATTTAAATCGCATATATCGATTTGAATGAAATACATATTGTTTGGGTGTAACATCATTGAAAAGCTAATGTTATTTTGTTCCAGTGAATTAGAAAAATTAGTGAATAGTTCAATTGATCTAACTACAAAATTTACCATACTTTGTTTAGGTAGAACAAATAATACATGTATTATTTGTGTGAAGCAAACATTTAATTGTAACAAATATATAAACTTGTCTAAAGTTAAAGTTTTGTTTCACTCAAACATAATATTGTTAGTGCAAATAAAAAAAAATTTACTCGACCAAACTTTAAGGTTATCTGTTGTTTTTTTATTTGAGGCAAATAAGTTTCTAATTCGTTTGGTATCAAAAGATTTTTATAAAAATTTTTGTATGCAATTTATAATCGTCCAAATGATTTTATCCTCTATTCTTAACGTAATAAATTGTTAGCTTAATTTTTTCCACATTTTCGTATAGTTTCGGCCCATTGTGATTATAGTAAAAGGTATTTTCCGCCTTGATTAACATTTTACCTCAATTGCGGCGCATAATAATCGTTAGTTATAGGTTATTCTTTCAATATGTAGAACTGGTAATAAATCGGTCGACACTGTAGTGACATGTTTAGGACCACGTCGTCGTCGTCGTTGTTGTTGTTTTTGTTGTTGTTGCTTCCTAGAATAATATCGTCATATTAAATTAATTGTCAGCTAACGACTTAATAGTTTGTAATTATTAAGAAGTTTACGTACATACATATATATATATATACATATATTTTTGATTAATAGTTTATTGACATCTAATGGATTGGTTGCACTTTAAATTCCACTCAAAGGCAAGTATTATCATACCAATTATTATTAGTTTATATAATTATTAAGACATTCCCTTTAGCATATGCAAAATCGGTAGAGGTGAATTTCTTTATGTGAGTCATGCGATCAGGAATTGATATAATCAAGATCAAAATAACAATATTAGTATCAATATTTTTTTCAATTTTCAAAATCTTGTTGTCATCATCTTCAAAATTGTAATACTTAAATTATTTGTTTAATTTAGTTAAATTTAGTTAACGATTTGTTGATTAACAACTTGTCATTATAAAATATCAGCGGGTACTTGGCAGCACTATTTACATACATACATATATGAAGGTATGAACTTTCAATATTTATTTTAAATATTTTCATTGCCTTGTTATCTCACAAATTACGATTTAATGCCTCGTAAAATGGCGTGTAAAAATACAACAACAAATAGTTTCACAAAAATAAGTTGGTAAAAGTCAACAAATCAATTAACAAAGCGACTTTATGTGCCCTTTCGAAAGTGTTAATAAAAAAAGGTCACACACAAACTGAAAGTCTACTCAAGGAATTTCATGGCTTTCAAATAAATGGCTGTAGATAATTGTCTAAATTTCATATTTCTGTTAAATTATTTTAAAATATTATTTCTATTAAAATTATTTGTAGATATCCTAGTTATAATCTTCATATATAAAAATGAATATTTCCATCCTTCTTTCGTTCTTCCTTTATTTTTTCTTTATATCTCTCTTTGTACACTATGTGCGTCTAAACTTTTCATTGAATATTATTAAATTTTGGGGAGTTGCTGTGCTAACGATAAGGTTGGCTGTGGGCTAAAAAAAATTTGCCACGCCCACCTTTTATGCTCACAATTTGTCAAACTATATAAAAATATTCGATTATTCGCTTCTGAAATTTGATACCTAAGTTTGTATATGCACTATCGACAATATCACAAAAAATGGGCGTGGTTGGATCAATTTAACGCAAACTTTTAATAAAATTTCGGATAAATTTAAGGCCCACTACCATTGCTTAGAAACTTGATGCGCTATATAGGAAACATATGTATATAACGATCCATCGAGAAGGATAATAGGCTATACAAAATCTGCCCCGCCCACAATTTATGCAATTAAATGAAAATATGTATTAGAATACACATATTTATATTCAAAATTAAACCCGGACAACGGCGGCTATGACATGCAAGTTATTTATAAATAAGTTAATTATAATTATTTATAGATTTGTTAACTTACAAACGATTAATTTAAATACGTAATTATTTGTATATATCTACTATTATTACTATTTTTATATAATGACGAGAGTTGAGCGAGTAATCGGAAACTTGAGAAATGTTTTATTTACGAAAGAAACTAACAAATGTAATCCGATAAATACATTTTATATTGTATGCTTGAACAATTTACATTATTTCTACTTAATGACATTAAACAATTATCATGATTTGAACGAATGGAAAAAAATGTTTGTAATAATCGAGTTATTAAATGAGCAAATTTGTATTATACCAAAAATAAAATTGTATATATAAAGATATAAACATGATCTTTAAAAAAATTATTAGACTGGGCAAGATACCATCGTTAAGAGTTATAGCCTCTTCTATATTATTCAATTCGATATTTACTGTCTAGTTGACTGCATTATACTCTAAGTTATTTATATATATCCTCTTTGATTTAATTATTTTATTAACTCTGATGTTTATTCTTTAATTCAACGTGTAATTTACTCTGTTAAATACTTGGTAAGTTACTTTTTAGTCACACTGTTAGTGGTTTTGTTAGCCACTGTGTTAGTCTCGGTGGTCCATTCTCCTTAGGGATCGGACTACTTAGCTGGGCTCTAATCTACCGAGTGCCACTCTGTAAGTCGCTATGTTAGTCACTCTGTTAGTCATTATGTTAGTCACTCTGTTAATTTCTCTGTTACTCTCTCTTTTATTAACTTTATTATCTGCCCTATAAAATAAGTGTATAATAAATTTTTTTTGTAAGCTCTTATGAACTTGTTTATACATTCCGATTTTAACCCTTTTATTAGCACACTTATTTAATTGTTTTTACACACTTTATTAATGACTCTGTTATTTACTCTCTTAATTACTATTTAATTATTTTACTGTTTTCTCTGTTAACTTACTTTGTCATATGAAGAATTACTCACAAACTTGACATCGAAAAGTGTTTAATACAAAAATTTGATCATTGACCAAGTTTAACAATTACGAAAAATTAAAAGAAAAACACTTTTTTAAATTTGATAAACTTTAACTACATAAAGTCAAACCCGATATTTTTTAACAGAAAATGTTTCACCTACATAGACTCTTCTGTTACAGCTCTGCACTGTAATCGATCTGAATTTAACAGTTTAAATAGTTAAAATGTTTTTTTTTTTAAATCAAAAAAAAAACATTTATTTATATTTAAATGCATTTCTGCAGTTTATTATAAGCTATAAAAATAACAACAACAATTACAATAACAACAAATCATTAACCTTTTCATTGCAGTTGTTTGCCTGATTTTAGACGTAACCTGGGTTACCATTAACAAGTTCTCTTTTTTGTACACCATTCTTTGTTTTAACTTTTTTTTTCTACATTTCGACCATAAACTCGAATGAATTTACTGCACAATATATTTGGAGTTTGTTCGTTGTTGTTTTATTGCGAGTGTCATTAAAAAAGGTAAACACACACACACAACAACAAACAACATGCAGCAATAACGCGTCAACAAAAGTCGCCGGTTCAAACAAATTAAGCCACTAAGAGAGAAAACCCAAAACAAAAACAAAATAAAACATCAACATTTAAAACAAAAAAAACAAAAACAATTGCCGCACTTGATGGCTGCACTTCTACGTAAATTTGTTATCTCTAAGATGCACAAGTCAAAGCATCCGACAGATACCGCCGCCGCCTACCGCCGCCGACGTTTGCATTCAATTTTTGATTTGATGATTCAAGGAAATCGTTTTTTTTTTTGTCCACCCATTAATGTGGCTTACAGTTTCTGGTTAAGAGTTGACGTGTCATTTTGGGCACTATTTGTGTTCTGTTACTTCAGGCATGATTTAGTTTTTCATATTACTATAAAGTTACTATTTATATTTGTACTAATACAAAATATTTTTTATTTTGGTCACATTTCAAAGTAAAGGGTTTTTCAAACGGGACGCTACAAAAGTAGACCGATAGGGACAGCAAACGACGCCATATTTTTTCCCGCTCTCTTGACATTTCTCTTCAGTAAGGTTTGACATTTCATCATGGAAAGATATACGAGCCAACAACGAGTCGAAACTATTAAAATTTACTACCGAAATTCGGAGTCAGTGACCTCAACTTTAAGAGCGCTACGTCCAATTTATGGTCGTCATAATCGTCCTACCAATTGAGCGTCTAGTGTACAAATTTGAATCCACAGGCACAGTACAAAATATTCCCGTGCCAGTGAGACAAAGAAGTGCCCGTATTGTCGAGAATATTTATGCCGCTGAGGCTTCAGTTCAAGAAAGCCCAAATGTGTCTCTCACACGCCGTTCTCAAACGTTGGGCATCTCTGTGACGTCGTCGTGGCGAATTTTGCGAAAAGATCTTGGCCTAAATCCTTACAAGATCAAATTGACGCAAGAACCACCAGAAGCGTCGTATGTTTGTGAATTGGGCCGAGCAACAACTTGAAAATGATTCGGAATTTCATCTTCAGCGATGAAGCTCGTTTCTGGCTGAATGGCTTCGTCATTAAGCAAAATATGTGTTATTGATCAGGCAGCAATCCACATGTACTCCATGAGTCATCATTGCATCCCGAAAAAATTAAAAAAACTTTTGTAGTGCTCTTATTGAGAAACCCTTTATAATTTTAAAACTAAATTTTTTAAAAAACTATCGACTCACTCAATCCATTCTTCCAAAAACAAAACACAACAATAGCCTTAATCGTTCAACGCTTGCCGCTGTGAAGCCACTGTTGCACAATTAACCTCGTTTGGCTTGGCATCTTCTGCTAACCAGCATCTCGTTCTAGTTCTAGTTCTAATTTATATTTTTTTCCTTCATTTTCTCTGACATTTTCAAAATAGTTTCTGTGATTTTTCTTTTTCTTTTGTGACAGTATTTGCTTTTTTATCACTTTGTTTTGTGTTAAACATTCTAAACATGTTAATCTGTTTTGGTTTCTTTTACATTTTTTCATACTTTGTTGTAGTTTTTTTTTTTTTTTGTTGTCGTTTGACTGATAAGATTCTTAGGTTTTGTGACTTTGATAAGAAAACAATCTTTCGTTCGAACCTAAGACATCGATTTGTATCTTTGAGATTTTTTTAGTATTTTACTTTAATTTGTCTTATTTGCATCTGACTTTTATCATGTTTCTTCGATTTCGTCTTTACATTCTTTTAGATACTTTCGAACTAATTTAACCCAAAGGATTTTCGTTCTCTTAGTCAAGATGTAAATTGCAAAACGAGAATTTCAAAATTGTTTCTTTAATTATAATTTAAAAATTTGTTTATATATATTTGTATATATGTTATTTATTTATATACAAATTGCAGTCAAATTCCAAGTACACGAAATGTATGAAATTTGATTGAAAAAATACAAAAACCACTTCATGGATATGCCGGACTCTGTCTTAAGTCTTTAGAATAAGTTTATTCAAATTATTTAATATATCTTTTCAATATTCATTAATAATAATTTTTTATATTTAGTACCAATTGCCTTTCCAAACGACTTCCAACTTTAACTTTACAATCGCTTAAATAATGACCACAAGTGCATGAAGCCATAAATTCACAATTGACATGGTTCGAAAATCTATTTCCAATTCTAAATGCAGATAGTGCAATTGTTTTTGTAATATCACGCTCTGTGCGAATACAAATACAAATAAAAAATAATATATAAAATTTTCTACGCATTGTTTATTAAATTTGTTTATAGTGTCAAGCGTTCCTTCGCTTTGTTTTGAAAACTAAATGACTTAACACAGGCCCGCGTCTTATCTCTCCAGTTCAGGGTCAGCACAGAATAAATAGTTTTAAGCGTCATATTTATAGGTTTATTTTTTTTACTATATAATTTTAATGGTTATCACTTTAATCTGATAATCGAGAAATTTACGAGTACGAGTGCGAGTGCGAGTACGAGTACTCGTAGAGAGATTCCAATTATTTATGACTTAATGTCTTGGTTCGAAAAAGTCTTTTCATTTTCATGTTGTTATTTTTGTTATTGTATACTATATTTAATGTGGTCGATGCTAATTTATGTTGACACTAGTTTTGACACTTGATAAATGGGCGTGCACTGCCACCGACGACTGACATTTTAATTGGGTGTGAAAGTGACAAGGCGGAAAGCCGAGCCGTGTAATCGAACAATTCGAGATGTGACTGACGCGATGTTGCTGCAGATTGATGCAATAAGTTAAGCGATATTTATAGAAATTCTATAATTAAATTAATTATGTTAATTAATAAGCATTGTTAATGAATAATATTATTTAAACAATTCCGAGAGATTAATATTTGGCATTACTTTAAGTATACAAATAATACTGTCCGGCATTAAAAGGAAACATTCGAAAGTAAATAAAAGATTAAACAAATCCGACAAGCCATGCGATTCGAACATGATTACATTATCGAATCGGATTTTATTTATTTACTACAATTTAAATCACAAATAATGTCGCGGTCGGTCGATATTAGAAGCTCATTAATGAATCTAAAAAACGAATCAAAAAAGATTCAAGTTCAAGATTCAAGTTCAAGATTCATTTTCCAGCCAATTTTTTTTATGGTAAGCAGTTTTCGTAAAAGAAGACAAGAATCGTTAACGATATAGTAATTTGCGAATAAGTTTTAGAATTTCATCGTTATTTTAAAGTTTTAACGATTTATAAAAGAATCGCTTTTCTGATTCATTAGTGAATGTTCAAAAGCCATTCTAATTCGTTTTAGAATGAAGTTTTACGAATCGCTTGTGAGAATTGCTAATGAACCGATGTTTGGCTTGTAGGAAATACATAAGAAGTAATTTTTATCTAGGAACCTATGTATAAAAATATATTTTTAATAGAAGATTTAAAAGATAATAAAGCATTAAATAAAAATCTTACATTCTCGAAAAAGAAGAAGAATACGGCACCACACTATCTATATACATATAATGAATGTATCTTTCTTTCTATCTTTCTTTATACTCTATGCGCGTCTCAACCATTTATCAAATTGTGAATAAATTTAAGGAAGTTGCTGTGCTCACGTCAAGGATGATTTTAGCCACGCTCACCGATAACGCCCACAGTTGATAAAACTTAGTAAAAATATTTGATTATTTTATAAATATTGCTCCTAAACATTTTAAATTCTGTTTCTGAGTTTATAAGGTTACTGTCAACAATTTCACCAAAAATGGGCGTAGTTGAAACAATTTAACGCCTACCGTCTTAACGCAGAATTTCTACAACGGGGTGTACCGGAAAATTCCGCTAACAAATTTTCTATATGTATAAAAATGAATGTACTTGAAGAAATACATTTGAAAAACAAACACTTCCTTTTTTAAATATGTGGCATTGCAATGCATGACGGGCATTCAATATAATCATATAAAAGACAATGTCTGTTTGTCGGTTGTTCCAGGTACACACGAAAATCATTGAACCGATTCCATTAAAATTTGGTACATATAGACTTTAGGTACGAGTCATTGGTATGGGCTATATAAAATATGGCAGAATTATACAAAAATCACATCAACCAGATAATTGTTAACAATAATAAAAATTTCTGAATAGACTAGATGAACTGAATGACTTTATTGACAGAAGCACGACTGGAAATACTAAACTAACTGGATGGACTGTGCAGACTCGACAAACTGAATCGATGAAAGGAATAGTTCCAAATATGATTGATACAAAATGTATGATAAAATGAAGATATAGTACTAGGAAAAAACAATCCATACTTAAATAAGAAGCATTAAAAATTTTAAACATGACATCACAATGTTGCATTTTAGCCCTAGAAGAATCTATCAGAAATTCAAGAATGCAGAGTGAATTAAATAAAATAAATGTTGCAATAAGCGATCAAATAGGATCAAATAGAATCAATAGGAATAAATGCATTCCTGGATTGAAAGAAGATATGTACAAATGTATGGAATAAAACCTGGAAGCTCAATTTGCAAAAACAAGAGATAGTAAAAAGTAAGTTACATTTTGAATATCTTTTAGAAGTAAACAACAAAAAATGTGTCATGGAATAAAAAAGTTTTAAAATAACTACTCAAATTTATCTGGAAAGGAAACTATTATTTAACTTTAGTTCCTACAGTATAACTGGCAAATCAAGTCGATACTAAAGTCAAGTAAGAATTGTATATAACTATGAATATGGTAAAAGAAACGCATTTAAAATTTTTTCTTGGGAAAGTATGGTAAATATTTACACATCAATATGTATATATCTTGATCAATATAGTAGCATATATCTATTAAACTACGTTCGATATTAAATCAGATACATTCTTCAGATACAAAACTATTTCAATAGTTTATTCAATTAACTGCGTCAAAGAAATGCTGCGAAGTACTTCGAAGCTGAAATCAAACGCCAACAGATTTACAAAAATATTCATATATTGTATATACATAAGTACATTTGTGTTGTATATATATAGTATATTTACCTTCATTTAGTTTCTAATGAAATTAAGTACATACATTAAAATGAGCAGCAGCAGCACTTCAAGTGGTTCATTTGAGTATATGAGAAACAACTTCACACCGCCGCCGCAGCGCGCGTTCCCAAAATGATTTGCGAAACTTAAGTACCAAAGAAAACAAATTTTTATTTTTTTTTGCTTTTGTGAAATGTATCTAATATTGACAATGTACAAGATTCTAATAGATTTCAAGCATCTTGTTGAGTTGACTTAACAAATTAACATATCATTAGAGAGGCATATGGCGATTTTTTGCATATAGCAAAACGAAGTTGAGATCCGCTTTTGGTAGAAGTTTTCATATGGCCAAAAGGAAGTTTCGTTGGCAACATGAAAAGTACAGAATTATATTTATGTATATATGTTTCAAATTATATATATGTTAAAATTGTGTATTTATTTAATTATAAGCAAATAATAAAAATTGCAAAAATATTATTTTGTTGCATATTCCGTATTTACTATAAGCTGTGCACAAAAACCTTTAAGCTGTACTTGAGTTGCATACATTTGTCACTTTGACGTCTGTCAGTGTCAACGCGTTTTTGTTCGAAATGTGTCGCGCGCTCGCAAATCCATTTCTGCTGCTGTTGGCGCGCGCGCGTGATTTTCAGTTTAATGTTGACGCTTTAAATAAATATTTGACGGCTTTTGTTGACTTTAACTGCGTCGCAGCGTTTTCATTAATGAAATTTTGTTTGGCATAATTAAAGTCAATACAGCTGCCAAATTTGGTTAGCGCTTAGAACTGTTTTTTGGATTGAATATTTTGAGGGGAGAAATGTTTGAGTTTGCGCATAGTGAAGCAGATATATAAAGAACATAATGTTAAAGTTACCTAAACCATGTTAAATTCATATTGCATCGCATATAATTTATGAAGAAAAGTTTAAAAAAGTTAGATTTCGTTCGCCAGGATTCGAACTTGCTCAATGCAAATGGATAACAATTGATTTCAATAAACTATACCAGTCTGTAAAAATTCTGAAGTACCAATTGAAGATATTTAAAAAAAAAAATATTCAGAGCAAAAACTGACGAGTAAATAATCAGTTAAATATCTGTTAATTTTGCAGTTATTTTACTGGTTAATTCAGGGGAAGTAACATTTGAAGATGTATAAATGAAGTATTCAAGAAGAAAACTTACTAGTAAATATTTGGTTAACTACCTAAAATTTGTGTGGTTATTTTTCCGGTTAATTTTGTGAAACCAAAAAAAGTTAAACAAGGAAATTAGGTATTTCAGCAAAAAACTAACTAGTTAATAAGCAGTTAATCACCTGCTATTTTTGTAGTTATTATACTTGTAATTCTTTTTGAGGCAACCGGGGAAAAAACAACATTTAAAACTATGTTAATAAAGTCTCCATGCTGAAACTAACTAGTAACTATCAGTTATTTTTATAGTTATTCTAGCCCTTACTTATGTGAGGCTATTGCGAAATACAGATAATAAATACAAATAATAAAGGAAGTGATATTTGAATATATCTGCACAAAGTATGTTAACAAAATATAACTAGTAAATAATCAGTTAACTTCTTCTTATTTTTGTAGTCAATTTACCCGATATTTTTATAAACTTTCCAGGAAAGAAACATTTGAAGATATTTAGAAAAATGTTGTAGCAAAAAAAATGTAACTTTAAAATAATCAGTTAAATAACTATTTTTTTTGCAGTTATTTTACTGGTTAATTTGGTAAGGCCATTCGGAAAATAACAAAGAAGTAAGACAAAACTTTCCAGGAAAGTAAGATTACAACCAAAAAAATTACTAGCATATAATCGACTAATTACTCACATATTTTAATATATTTTATTGGTTAATTTTGTTGGGTCAATTCGAATAACAAATAAAAGAGAAAACTTTCCATATGGCATGAAAAAAGTCATATCTATCCATTTTTACATTTGCATATGTTGCTTAAACCTTTCAGATTTTTACTACAATTTAGTATCTTAATTTAACAAACAAATATATTCATTATAAAAATAAAAACAACATTAAAAAGAAAACGAAATTGTATTCTTTTCACACGCTTTACACAAAAAAATTTGCACTTCCGGTTGGTTACCGACAAACTCAACTGCCACCGATTCGCATAAATTAGTGCAACAAAAAAAACACACATGCTCATAATTAAGACACTTCCGTTTGGTTTCAACAAAAAGTGCAACACTCCGCAAACTGATGCAAGTGTTGCCTCAAAAATTCATTTCGTAATTCCCACAATTTGTCAAAGGAAAAACAAAAACAAAAAAGAAATTGCTGCTTCGAGGAAAAAAAAGAACAATTTCCTTAATTCAAAATTTGTTTAAGCCTTGCAAACATGTGCAGAATCTACCTTAAAGGCGAGACACACACACACACACACATGATAGCCTTAAGTGACACATTAGTGCCAAAGTGACATTAAGCAATAACAATAATAACAACAACTACAACACAAGTGATAGTTTCAATGTCGTCATATGCACAAGCGCTGCCACACCCACTTTTCAGTGTTGCTTGCGTCGAGTTGTTGTAGCGAACACTTCCGTTTGGTGGTAGACACTATTGTTTGACAGTCGTTTGTGACGACGCTTGACAATCGACAGCGACGTCTGTCATTGTTGCATCATGTGTCGCAGCGATTTTTAAATTTTTTTTTGGCAAATTGTTTAGATTTTTTTTTCTTCAAAATTTCAAAAGATTTTTTTTTTCGTCACAGGTAAATCGTCTTCTAAGAAGGTGCTCCGTTCTTTTGTTTCCTGGTGTATTGTTTGACTGGTAAATTTTTTGTCATGTAATTTGAGCACGTAAATTGAGACTTTGTGGTTGAGTTGACAGTTTCGTTGTTCTTTTGACAAATTTTAGTGAATTGTGTATCTTTTTTCTTAAATTTGTATTTATAGAAAAAATTCTTATTGTCAAATTTTGAAATATTGAAAATCTTATTCTAAGGTAACAAGCGCACATGTTATATCTACAGTAAAGCATATCAATAAGGATTAAAGATTTTTTTTAACTAAAGAAAAGGCTGCACTTAATTATACTAAAAAAAAAAGAGGAAGTAAGAATTTAATATTGCAGCGATATGAATTTTAATATTAATTTGACATTAAATAATATCAATGACCAATTTAACAAAAGCTTCTTTCAGTTTTCATTTTTCCAGTAGCTTCTTTTATTTTTTTTATTTCAGATGTATAACACTTCACATACGACTCGCTCGCTCACTCAACTCATATGAGTTTTAATCAGGAATTGGAAATCTCTCAATCCAGAATTTTAATATCAAATTTACATGAAATATTCCATTTTACAATATATGCTTTTTAATTTGTTAATTTACATGCATAACTAAAATTTTAGCAGGGCTGTAAAAGAAGCTCACATACGACTCGCTCGGTAGCTCAACTCAAAAAGTAAACTGAGCTGAACGAGCGAGTCGAATGTGAGCTATAACCCTGAAATTTTGTATCAAACGTTTTCTAAAGTCGGCGCTAAGTTCTTCATACCGTATATACGCATTCGATATATGAAATAATCCAAATTATACATAAAAGCCGGCGCAGTATTAGAAAAGCAAACCGCATTTCGCGACATCTTTGAGGTGCCCTGAATAACAAAAAAAATAATCTATTTAAAAATTAAAGATAAAAATATTTAAAATCCAACTGACATTATCGATTGCATAGTAAGACCGCTCGTGGAACCGCCGATGCCTCTCCACGTCCAGCCCATTCAAGTGTTCTCGCACGCTAAACGGCAGAAAACGACTGCTGCCATCCGAATCGCGACTATCGCCCGCAATTACGCCCACATTAGCTAAACATTTGCCCAGCTCCTCGGCTTCGTAGCCTTGCGTCGCCAGACAGAGTGTGTCATTCGGCAGTGCGACCTCAACAAAGCGACGCAGTGCTTCTTTGCTAAGTACATAGCCGGCAGCGGCGTCCATATAGGGCTATGAGTTAGAAGTTTATAAATCCAAGTGGATTAAAAGGAAGTGAATTTCATTAAAGCTTGGTCTAACCTGTCCATTCATGTCCTTTAACTTGCAACCGAAGTAGATGGCTTCATCTGGAGAATACGAATAGAGCAGATAGCGCAGATTCTCGACGACAACAAAGCTGGGAATTATTTTTTTTTTTAAATTACAACTCGATAACTGGACTAATCCATATTTACAAGTCATAATGACTTTTAGCACTTACTTATCGTCGTGCACCTTAAGCAACCAATCGGCCTCATCGAAATACCGCCTATATGCATAGTCAAAACTCGCACGTATCAAGGCCCAACGACTCGAATGTTCGCGCTTGAAGACAATCGGCTCCAGTTCGCTGTGTTCGGCGTCGCTCACAAAAAGAACACGATTGCAATGACGTGCCCACAGCCGATGCACATGCACTGCGGCGTAATCGTGACTCGCCTCATAGGTCACAATCAGGCAGAGTATGCGTATACGTTGCGCCGGTGCGACCCTCGTAATTGGCGCAGTTTCTGTTGCGATAACACTTGATGTATTATAATTGAGTTGATTAAGGCGGGCGAGTCCACCGATTACTAAAGTCGCGATAGTCGCGATTTTGAAAGCGAAATATGCTGTTAAGAGTAACTGTAAAATGAACTTTACGACGAGTTCGTAACACGACGACATGTTAAGACTTCACTTGCGACTATTTGGAATGGAACGTAAGTGCATTTCGGTTGGGTATCGTGTAGCGTTTTAATCTTTTTTTAATATTTTTAAAAGCATTTTTATCAGTTTTGCACAATGGGCTGGATACTGTGCGCGAAGTTGGGAATTTATCAAGAGTTTGCTAACGAGTTTTCTATGTCTTAGATCAGGCATGTTGTGGAACTTAGTGAGTACTCTAGTTCAGTTCATTTCAGAATTGTAAAAAATCTGGCATACGACTCATTCGCGAGCTTCGCTCAACAAGTAAAACGAGCTAAGCGATCGAGTTGAAATGTGAGCTCAAAGTCTTCAACTTATTTTTATTTTTTTAATTCACACTTCCTTATAAAATTCTCAGTTCAGTTTTGTTACAAATAAATTCCTTATATAAATTAAATGCCCACCATTAAGACAGGGTGGTAAAAAAGGTCACGTACTACAAGATCGGTAGCTCACTTTAGCAATTAAACAATTAAACTGAGTGAACGATTCATGTGTTTCAATTTTTCTCCACCACGGTTAAATCGCCGAAAATTTCTGCCAGCTGGATATCAGTGTCCTCCAAATTCTGTGCCGTCCACTTATCCAGTTTTTTTATTGCCTCCGCAGATAGCTCATCTTTAAAGCCGCCCACAATATCATGACGCTTGAATCTGCGATGTTTAAAATTTGTTTATAAATACGCCAAGTGATAAATGCATTCTTCCTCTGTGAACTTACTCAAATTCGGGCGATTCTGAACCACTGGCTTGTTCCGCTGTAGTTTCTTCCGATGGATTGATGCATTTGTTCTATTAACGAAACGTAAGTTTTTTATTTTTTACCTTCTCTTCTGTTCAATTTCTCGACAAACCTTTCATATTTTGAAACGATAAGTGATCCATTAACTTCGTCAGTTCCGGCTCTTTCAATGGCGGTCTCTCCAGAAATGCGTTCAGACGTTCCAGCACACCCTTAAGATCGCGATGCATTTCCTCATAGGTCGTAAAGAAAACATTCGGTTCGTGTCGCATTTGCTAGAAATCGAATACATGTTGCCAATAGGGCGTGTACATGAGCGTGTACATGAACATTAACAAAGTCGTCCATCTCTTGGCCCTGCCGACTTCCGAGCATGTGACAATGATGCAACGACACGACCACGTCCTTTGGATTGCGCGCACAATAGATTATCTGAAGCAGATTTCAATCAGCTGGAATAGTTCTCATTTCGTATTCCAAAATACTCACCTTCACCTTCTTCGTCCAAATTTGCGATGGCATCAAGTGGGCTGGCAAATGCGTATTAAGAAGGCGTGGCGAATTTAACCTTGCGGCTAGAGTCAACGTCGCCGCCACACTTTAATTTAGAAAAACAAAAAAATTTACTTGCTTTTGAGCGGTAAAAATCTTACAAGAAATGCCACAAAACGTACTCCAAGAAAACGCTACGCAAAACCATATCATAGAGTTTGGCGTGCTCAAAGTCCAAATTGTTGAGCCACGTAGTGCCACATTGCGGAAAAGTCACCACGTACACATCGTCCGACTGTACCTCGAAATCGTAAATGGCGCGGTAACCTCCTTTCGCTATTTCGGGCATGGTGCACCAACGTTTCGACCAATCGATGCCGTCCATTGGCACATTCTCACCAGGCGCCGTCAATTTAATCATTTTGCGTTTTTTTTCATGATTCATGCTGAAGCTGAAAAATAGTTTATTTCCAAGCAAAAATGTTAGTTCTCAGTGATCGAATATCGGAGTGCAATGAGAGAAATCTATTCGTATTGCCATGCCATTTTCTTACAACAAACACTTGGACTTGTTGTTGATAGATGTCTAATTTAACGTTTTGAAAGCTCTATTCACCACTGGGAACCAATTCTTTTGCCAAGTGTTTGTTGTATTTTGATTTTCACCACAGAAGACTTTACTTCTTCAACAATGAGTCAAGATCCCTTTCACCACAGAAAACTTACTTTTTTTCATATACTTGTTGTACAATTTTTTTTTATTTACCACAGTGGACTTCACTTGTTGTACTATGATACAAAGTTTGACAATGCCAAGGCAAATTTAAGTACAATTAACTTTTTAATTTTACTAAAACATATTTATAGAATTGCAAAGTGTAGTAAATATTTACGCCAATGCGAAAGCTTTACTTATTGATAAGAGTTTGGGAGATTCAAAGCGGCAATTGTGGCATAATTTCAGGAGCTCAGTTAAAGTTTAATATTTTATATATACACTTAGAAAAAGCAAAGAAAAATAGTTTCTATGAACATCTGTAAACTTAGACAATATTTAGTTGTATAATAAGGTTAGAAAAGTGGATATTAAAGCGCAAACAGAGCGAACTCACCTCGATTTCTGCCATATTTGTCAGTCTTGTTTTGAAGTTGGTTTTTTTGATATTGGACAATAAAAAACGTATTTTCTATTATTATTTATTTAATGTTTCACTAAATACCATGGCAAGTGCCGAAAAAAAATTTCAAGAAGTTAAAATTTTAAAAGATATTGTGGTGAATATTGTAATTTTTTTTATTTTTGTCACCTTAAATTTATTACACCATGATTGCGTCTAAATAAAAAAATAACATGACAGTGTACATATATTAATTTAATATAACGATAATAGAGTTACTTAAAGATGTACTGTCATGTTGATTTTGATATTGGGGTAATGTTGGTCCAACATTTTCTATTGTTAAACATTGACAGATTACTTCAAAATTTAGAACTGTCAACTGAATGAAATAAATAACACTTGAAATGTTATTTTCCACATTTTCATTTGTGATATTAATATGAAAAAGTGTTAATTTTAAATGATTTTTTTGATAGTGAAATACACTCAAATTAATATTTAAACTGATTATTCTATTTTTTAAAATAAATTAATTTTAAACTTTTTTAAAATGAAAAACGCTCAACAAATGTTAATTTTACTAATGTTTAATATAACTTTAAAGTGCTTTTATTGTTAAATTCATGCTTTATATTCAATTTAAATTAAGAAAATCGATTGAAATGTAGCTTATGCCCTTTAATTAAGAAAAAAATACTAAGTCATGTCAGCTGACTGCATTCACAAAAGTCCGTGAGCTGCAGCAAAGCTTCTTACCCATTTTAGTCCGCTTATAAGATTTTCAACGCTAATAAGAATCCAACAATGCAACCAATTAGTTAACTCTTTTTTCTTTCCTATATAAGAATGAAATTTTAACTTTTTTTAGAATTATTCCGTTCTGAAAACTTCCCGTCAAGTCATCTTTAAGCCAGGTCTTTAAAGTCGTTTCCGTTCGTTCGAAAATGCTCTAATCTCGTCTTAAATTGGTATACGGCGAGCGATGTGTTCTAGCCGCCTCACGAAAGGTGCCTACTCATGCAGCCTTAGAGGCGGCCGCGCTATTAATCACATTGGCAACACTGTTCGGTAGTGTTGCACACGTATGTGTGCCGAGCAACATGCGGTAAGATTAATTGGCGATCTGATGCAAGCCGCTTTGCGGGCAACAGCATCTTCGATTTTTTTATACAGGAAAAGAAGTCAGCTTTGTCTTTTCGGATTTAGAAACATTTGCCGCACTCGTTAGTGACGCAATGCATGGGTGAGTCTACTGGAAAAGCTGCTTTCTTATTAATAATAATTTCCTTAAAAATTAAAAAGCAACCTTCAAAATTCGACTCTCATTTGAATACCAAAGATTGTCATCCCGAAATACCACATACCGAAATTCCCCACTAATTAAGAGAAACATATCCCAACATCCTAATTAAAAAATGTTTCAAGTTCAAGCACGTCGTTGTCGAATATTTCTGTAATTGCACCTACAATCCAATTGCGCCTTATTTGGTCCTAATCATTGACATCAGTTTGTGACATAAATAATTGCCAAACATTACGCGCGACTGACGTTTATAAATGTCAAACGAAATGAGGCTGCCTACCCGCGCCGCACCAATCTAAACGAAATTTATTCACCACAGCGCTATGCCACATGTTGGCGTTCTACGCTGCGCGCGACTCGTTCGGGCAGCGTGTGCGCAACAGATTTGAAACATTTTTATTTGTTTTTGTTGGAAAAACATCCATAAACAGATTTAGCCAACGAAATTGTCATTTCTGGTGCGGCGCACACTTGGAACACATGCAGGTGCCGCCGTCGCCTGTACATCGTGTGGTTTGGTGGCTGAGTCAAAATTAATGTGGTCATAAATTATATGGCAAAAATGACAGTAGCAGGAGAGAAATATTTTTTGGTAATTTGAGCTCGGAAGTTATTAGAGCTATTAAAAACGGTAATTTATATCAACCGTAATTTAAAAAACAAGTCTAAATTTTTAATATAAAACATGTTTGTTTCAACACTAAACAGTAATTCTAACCACCCCATTTAACCTGCCGCCATAGAACTAAAACCGGAATGCCTGCAACTCCCCACATTTGGGGGGTAGAAAGTGAACTTATATGCGCACATGTACTCTTCTTTGTCACCTTTGCCTAATCATTTCACTTCCTTTCGTATTTCACACTTTAATTTCCGGCCGTTTGGCGCAGTCAGTTCGTACATGACATCAAAAGCCCCCACCCCACACCTTGGGTCAAAGTCAACACTTCTCGTGACGTTTGAGTTTTTGTCAAGAAGAGTTTTCGTATTGTTTCCTAAAACACACAAAACACTTTATTCACACTTGCTGGAAATGAATCGCACCCCAGGGCTATGTTGCCAACATTTGGCTCCATTTTGGAGTTTGAGTTCTGGGGCGGAAAATGTTTCCAATATCGCACAACTGTCCTGCCGCCGGAAAGCGTTTCAATTACTTAAAATTGTACGTCATTTGCATTTTTTGCGCATTATTCAACAGCCCATATGATGGGGTAGTTTTAATTGGGTTTCTTAAAGTCGTGGTGAGTTTGGCTTAAAATCCTAAAAACTGTTGAAATAAAAAAATAAAAACTGATGATGCAAAAAATTAACAAAATAAGATGCAGCAAACGGAAGTCGATACTTGGAGGCAGATGCGAGTTCATTATTTGCAGTCGAAGTTGTCCAGAGTATCTTGAATACAATGAATTTATTTTTTGTTGACAGTTTGAAGGCGCAAGTGTGGTGTGTATATGATACGTTGAAGTTAAACAACATTCTGCGTTTGCATTTGTTGTAGTTTCGACTTTAAAAAACAAGGCTAAGTAAAATCGAAACATAAACAGTAAATACCGAACTATAAAAAGGATGTCAACTGAAATATATATTAAAGAGGAAAATTGTGCGTAGTTGCCATACGAGTATAATTAAAAAAATAATAAAACTTAATTCTTCTTCGGCAGCATTTTCGAACATTCCAACATGTCTTTGCCGCCTCATCATACAATTGATTAAAAATAGCGCACAATATCGGCATATTTGTCAAGTAGTACAAGCGCGGTGAATACTAAACTCACCTCAGTTTGTTAAGCGCAAATCATTAAACTTTATTGGATTTTTCTTTTTCCATACGATACGCACTCAGACAATAAAAGCAGTTATGCTTATCACGTATTTTAAGCGCAAAGACATTTTCTTATATTACCCCACTCCCCACTTCTGTCTTATCGATCCCAGCCCCCTTACTTAAACAACCCAATTGATTTTGTAGTTGCCACCCTTAATTATTTAGCTGCTCCTGCTCCCCCGCATTCTTTCAACGCGGACAGTTCATACAGTTTGACTTAAGAAATTTTGCCGTACATTGACTTCCACTTGCGCCACCGCCACCGCTGCCGACTGGACTGATTGCAATGATTAAATTGATGATGTTTGATGACTTTTGAGGTGATTGCAAAGATTTGCTGTTTGCAACTATGCGGGGGACGAGTGGTCACTGCACCACCCATGCCCTGTCCTGTCCTGCCATTGTGTCATGTGGGAACACATGCGGTGTTGCACACATGTGTATGTTGTGGACTGGCACTGCAGCCCGGCTCATTACAAGCATTTGTGCCGGTTTCGACATCGATCAAAACGCCTTAAAGATGCTGTTTCCGCTGCGTAAGGAGGGTAAAACATTTTTACATTGTTTTGGTGACGAGGGAAATTTTCTTCCAGTCATCTTGTTCATCTTCTTGTTATCCTGTCGTGTTACGTTTGTTGGTGTGTGGAATGCACCCTCTAAACCGCATGGGACACAGATGCGTGGGATGTGATTCTTGTTTCTTGTTCATCATACCCCAAAAGTTGTGGGGTTTGAAAGAAGAAAATATTGAGAGTTCTTTAAAAATGTTAAATTATTTCTAAACTTGATCGAAAATACCCATTAAAGCAATTTTTCATATACAAAAATCAAAGAACGAATCTTCAAATAAAATCAACTGTAATCTTGCCAACTAATGGGCACTTATCGCGGTAATCATTCACACAACACAACTGATACTGTCTGCTGCAGGGCAACACTGGCTGAAACGCTTTTTTCTGTGTTGTTGTTGTTGGTTTTTTGCTCTTCACAGACCCCCGAGCTAGCACTCCCAACACTCCCCCATACTGCGATACAGTTTTAATCCTTAAAGCAAACACATTAAAATGAAATTTAAAGCAGTGGCAACACTGACGCCCCCAAAGTTTCGCCGTTTTCCCGAAGGCAACGCAAAATCATTGACAATTTTATTTGTTTAAGTTTGAGTGTTTACTATGAGAGCGGGGAGCGAGCGAGGGGATGCAACAAAAAATAACCCTCTTTTAAAATGCGACCGCCAAGGCGCCCAAAGGCAGCGTTTACACATTGCGCGTCGCTTGCAAATCCGTTGGCAAACATGCACAGAAAATTCAAAAAAAATGTTTTTTTTTTTGTTTTTGTAAAGGCCGCTTCGAGTGTTTTGCAAATAAAATTGGTGAATTGCGACAATGTTTGGTTAAAAGTTCGACGCGGCGAAATTTTTAAGTGATTTAAATAGGAATATTTTTTGAGCATTTAAATTTGTGTTGAATTGATGGACGAACTGTTAAAATAACAACAAAAAATTGCAGGGGCATAGGGCTGCTTAGTCAGCAAAAATATTGTAAAACCTGATAAATTGGGACAAATCCGGACTCTACAAAATGTCAAAGTGCCAATCTTCAAATTTAGAATCAATGGGCAAAAATGGAAAAGATGAGTTCGCATATGTATTCTAATTTTTTAAGAAATCAGTTTTAGAGAATTAATAGCTCAGTAATACTTTTAGCCTATTTCTTTACCTTATTTCAAATTCCAATTTGTATAATCCAAATAATGACTCCAAAATATGAAGAAACAAGTTCAAATCCCCAAGCTAATTCCATGCAAAATTCACACTTCAGTGCCACCGAGAAAGATGTCACGTTACAAATTACTTTTTTTGCCCTTCATTCCAATTTGTCTCTCCCCCTACCTCCCCAAAAAATCTCAACAACAAAAAAACAACCCTTTACAAATTTTTTGCGATTACCCCAAAAAGTCGATTTTTTCATTGCAATTGGCTCGAAAACCCAAATCGCACTTAGAAAATTAAAAACAGCCGCCGCCGCCACCGCTGCAGCCACAAAAATCCATGTAATAAAATTTATTTGTAAAAAAAATTAGCAAGGCAATACTACCTCCACCACCCCCCCCCCCCCGAATAAAATCCAATCATTCCACCCGACTTGGGCATAAATATTGCTCATGTCAGCCAAGCCGACAAAATAAGAAGAAAAAAAATCATATTCAAGTTTTAAGCGCAAAATAGGCACAAAAGTTGCAACAATGCAGCGAAAAGTACGTTTTCCCCGCACCCACTCCACCACCCTCCACCATAGACCCACATAAAATTGGCAACACTTGTCGAGCGAACGAACGACCGACCGAGCGCGTGAGCAACCCTCGCAGTGATATCGGGTGCGGGGGCAATAATTGCAATCAAAACGAAATTATACGCAAGTTTCCGTTTCCACTTGGAGACGACAATTTTGTACACAAAAATTATTATATTGTTTTTGGTTTTGAAGTGTGGTTGCAACACTGCCTGACAGGGTTGTACTATAGAAAACAGGGAGCCGGCTGCAGCTTAGTACGATGCGTTGATATATGAGGCGTAATTAAACCCAAATAAGCTGTGGTTGAATTTGTCCACACCGAAATGTGGGGGGTAATAGAAATTTTGGATAAATCCTTACATCCTCTTTTATTATTAACTGGCAGTAGAACTTCGCTACAAGAAAGAAGAAAATGTGAATAATATTACATTTTTAATATACATGCAAATTTTAAGGAAGGTATTTTGGCAATTTAAATGAAATCGAAAAAGTATGCTTATAACTTTAACATTTTCACAAAATAGAAAATGACAGTCATATTTTAACTGAGACTGTCAATGACATTTTCATGACAATCGTGTGGTTTTTAAAAAATTTTGAGGTTTTCGTATTCTGACAAAAATTGTCATACAAATTTTGGATAATTGAAAGAGTATTCTTGTCAGGTTTTTGACAAAATTCCAATATATGAAGAATGTGTAATATGAACATGACACGAGAACTAACAAATTTTACTAACAAGCTTTTATCGGTTAAATGCCAGAATAATGTGGTTAATTATGGAAGAACGAACAAAAATTTCGATTGATTTGTATAGCAATTCTTTTAAAAAAGAAATCATAAATGTGAAAATTTAATTAAAAATCAATAAAGTCAAATTTCATACAAAATGTTTGTCATATAGTAGTTAAGTTGCCGATAGTCTCCACCATGGTTGTATAATAACTTTTGGAAAATAGGAACTCACCTCGATTTCTGTCTTATTGTTCTGCCTAATTTTAAAGTAAATTTTTTTTATTTTTGATAAAACAAAACTACGTTGTTGTTTTCATTTACTAAATGTTTTTATAGCAACCATGGCAACTGCTCAAATTATAATTTTCAAAGAGAGAAACAAAATCAAGGTGAAGAGGGACAAGTTTTTACTCTCTTCACCTTATATTTATTACACCATGGACTCCACCTGACTCCATACTTAGAATTCTAAAATTTGTTTATAAATTTATTGTTTTTTTTTGTAAATCTCCTATAATGATATGAATACTTACATATGACTTTCATGAAGATAATCTTATAACTCTCCATTTTTTTCCTTTAGGAACCATTTAGCAGACATTTAAAAAAATTAGTTAATTTCTAAAGTCATTCACCGCCTATTAAAAAACTTTATTTTTTATTAAAATTAATAATAATTAAAGTAGCATAAAAAACAGCCTTCAAACTTATTAAATTAGTTTATAGCGTTTCCACCTTTTTACACATTTAAGTCTGTAATTACAACCACATTTTCCCAAAACATTTCTAGCAATTCATCTAATCAATTTAACATTTTAACACCATACCATCAACATGTCTTTTTCCTACTTGCCTCAACCTCCCCTTATACCACATTACAATATAGTATACTAACTATGCCATCTTTAGCATGATATCGAGAATACATCAATCATCACACTGATCAGTGATTAACCTTATTTCCATATGTGTGCCCGTTGTTCCCAAAAAAATCCAATCAACATCCTTAAAACATCTTACCAATGGAATATTAAAAAACCGAATTGCAATCGACTGCCGAAAAAAAAGAAAACAATATTCCCCATCACAACTGACAGTTCAGCTGCTGCTACAAAATTTACTCGATTAACGTCAGTCCACAGACATGATGATCCTAAATGATCATCTTCGACCAAGCCAACTTCAACTTACAAACTACCTATCCTATCCAATTTTTATTGCACATTGCACAACCTGTCGTCATCGGTTCTCGTTCTTAAACCAAGAATAATTTATACGTAAGGAAAAAACCGAAAATTCAAATAGCAGCTGGTATACCAAAAAATGGTCAAAAGTCATATGGCGTTCGACCGAAGGAAACACACAACAAAAAAAACTGATCTTACAGTCCAGACAACAATAAAAAAAAAATCACTAAATGCCTTTCGAGATTGTTTCTCAAGTGGTTCGCTCTGGAAGGCGTAAGCCGGCGATTTATTATTGAGCAACAGCAGCATGGTCAGTGGCAAAACAACGACAACGACTCGGCAGACGAACGAAAATCCAAAGAGACAGTAGGCAGGTACGCATGCGCATTAGGCGCAGGCAGCCAGGCAGGCATGATCAATGATCGTGGCATGGCATGGCATTAAAGCGAATAAGTTTGGTTTAAAAAGGCAACAAAGTGCACACAAAAAATATTTGAAAGCAATTTAAGACGAGGACAGGTGATTTTAGGAATGCCCAAAATTGTATATTGTTGGAATTATGAAATTATAAGGTTTCATAACATTCAAAACAAAGATCAGTTGGAGTTCAGCTTTGTTGTTTTGAATTCCTGCGACGTGGACGTGCGTCGACGTGGTCACTCGAATTGCTATGAAACCTATAGTTAGTATATACATATATAATCGTATATATTTTATAATTGTTATATTAAACAAAATGAACGACCTTTAGCATGATCGGCTGGACAAGATCTTTATCGTATGCCTTCATATGCATGTTATACTCAACAATGCGATGCCCTTACTACGCTAATCCCTCCATGTAGCATGTAATTATATATCGTTCGAATCGCTATCGGCTAACAAATCGATTGATTTTTTTATAGTTTTTGGTTTTCAGCTGAATTGTTTTTGTTTCGTAATTTAATTCTCTTGAAAATGGAATAGAAAACGCTTAATAGTTCGTCCTTCGTTCTGTTTCTGAAGTGTTCCTGGAAAAGAGATTTTCTTCGTTTTCTTTGGGGGGCGAAAATTTAAAATACCTTTGGTTTTTGTTTTTCTCGTTATTGGAAAATGATTTTAACAAGCTGCCGGTTAGTTGAGAATTTATGGCTTTATGTCAGCATATGTTCACGTCGGTTGGATTGGGTTGAGTTGTGGAAGAGAATGGAATGGACGAAGCGTCAATTTTCAATTCGTGGTGGTCGAGCACGCGCTTTGGCGGTTCTTGATACTAGAAAAATAAGCAACGAATTTGAAAAATTTTGTTTTTTGGGTTTCAGGAATTTAGGTCACTTAAGTATTGAATGTATTTGAAATCGAATAAGTCTACTTAGCAATAAAAAATTCATATTTTGTTTTGTAAATATTGTATAAATAAATTCTTTAAAAAACTCATTTAAAAAATTCTTCTCAACACTTCTCATACTCCTCAAATTCACTCAGTCGACAAATTCCATAACTGCTTTCGTTTTCCATAGACTTCACAACCTCCGCCTAAACATCCCCGACTCAATTAGACAACATCTCCGCCTGCACCTCAGAAAAAAAAAACCCGCAAAAATTGCAATTAAAAACTTTTTTCCATGTCGTTTCTCAAACTTTTTAATGAATTGCGAAATAATTCGGTTTCCTTTCGCCGCCACCACTTTCAGCTGGCAGAGACAATCGGAGGCGCCGCTATCAGACACTTGTCGACACTTTCGCCAGTTAGGCGGTATTTAAGTGCTATGATTAATGATAGTTTTCGAGTCGAGTAGAGTCTCGAAACATCGCCATAATTTGATGGGTTCGGTTCAAATTTTTTGTACTTCTCTCGGTGGCGGCAGTTTTCGGCACATGTGCACATTTCCTGGCATTTCCGACAAGAACCGACCACAATTAAAAGTACTTAAGTCGGACTGCGGCGGCGGTAATTAGTCTTGTTATCATAAATTTCACCAAGGCGGCGGCGTTACTTCGTCTGCGGGAATTTATGTGTTAAAAAGTGTGAGCGAAATTTTAATTGCTTTTGATTTATTGTTTGAGTGGATTTTTTCACAAGACAGAATACGAGGTTGAGATTTTTTTTTTAACAAAAAGGAATTCTAGTCAGTCGCAATTTATGCACGATAATATTTAGCATAAAAAAAACATCACAAAAAAATCCTTTTGATAAAATTTTTTATTTTTCTCTTTACTTGTTTTTACCTTGCCCCAGCCCTCTCTCAATTCCCTCCCCACTCCAGTCTCAGCACAGTATTATGCATCCATCATTAATCATTCTATAAAGGCAATCTCTTTAATCTCGCATCGCATCAGCATCTAACTACCATATTTATTAAAATCCAACAGCCTTCTTAGTCCCCGCCTCCCCCAACCAACTACAATGCTTAGTAGTGGGGGGTCAGTGCAGTGCAGCGCAGCGCAGCCAGCCAGCCAGCGAGCCAGGAAAACCCACTTAAGTCTCCAAATGCTACAAAAGTTCAATTTATAGTTCAACACCCTTGGCGGCGGCGGCGGCAAACGCCATCAAAATCATCATCGAACAAAAACAGGGAATTCCCTGCTTTCATTTTTTTCCGCCCCTTGAGAAGGCCAAACAAAAAAGAGGGTGGCCCGCCGAACAATTGTTCTCTCCCCAACTACGGCTGAAATTTGGCAATAACCTTGAAAAGCGCGCCACGCCAGCGGAAGTGAATCATGAATAGCAAAAATAAAAAAAATAAAAGCAGCAGCTACCATATAAATTGATGTAATACAAAATGAAAATAAGTTTACAACCCAGAACATTTTGTCTGTTACAGCGCCTGGCAGTAGGCAATGAATTTTGTATTTTTGCCTCATTGTTCTGTGGTCCCGGCTCTGACTACGCACACACACACACACAGTTTGTAATTCCGTAAACGTTCGACAAAAGTTTTTATGCCGCTTGGGATTATTCGCAGCTTATGCAATTGTTGAAAGTTTTCGTTGCCATCACCTCTCCCCCTCCCGTCCACTCCCTGTGCCCAAAAAGAAAAATCTAATTTTCCTGCAACCCTCGATGGCAAACGGCCTAAAAGTATACAATGCACTGGCATGATATGACACTTGCACTAACGGCACGTCCGAACGGAAATCGACGACTTTAAGGGAATTCGACTTGAGCGAAATTGCTGCGCAGCGCCCGGTTGCACCCTTTTGGGGGTGTTTTGTTATTTTTTATTAAGGGAGGTTTTTATGCTTACTCCATGTTTCGTTTTTTTTTTTTAATTCAGCTACTGTAGGGGTAGTTAATATCGCTCTGACGCCCAACCATGCTGAGGTCGTAGAACAGCGATCATAACACCACATGCTTCGCTGAATGAATTTTCCATATACCGCCGCTGCGTTGGGTGTTGGGAATCTCTGCGCTCGTACTTGGATTTTCGTTAGATTTGTATCTATTCGATTGTTTGGCGCGCGCATTAATTTCGTTTGATGAGGCGCAAAGTTGCGGAATTTATTATGCGAGCCTTTACAGAAAGTTAAGTGGATTTCACAAAATTAATGATTTCAAATGATTTGTCAGCGAGAGTGGGGGTTGGTTCCATGTTGATTTTTCTTTAACATACCCCATGTATGGCCAAGAAAGTTGGGCTATTAAAACTTTAAATTTTGCCTGGGGGATAACACTAACTAACGCCAAGTTTCATAATGCGTTTGAAGTGGTAAGCGCCTGACCGAAACTTTGTCCTACTGCATATAAATTGAAGTTCTTCAAGGTATGGTAAATTGTCTTGAGATTTAAAAACTTTTTTAATAAATTCGGAAATGGGCTGCAAGTCCTGCTAAAATTTGCTTTTTATCTCTAGGATCAAAGGCAAATTAAGTTCCGATCCTTCTTGATCAAGCTTTTTATCTGATTATCCAGTTCGACCAAAATTGTAGTTGATTTAGGGTTGAATTCTCAACTACCTCACGACCCTCTCATCTGCTATATTAGTTAGTTAAGAAGAAAAACAAGTCATGAACGAGTTCGCGTCCTACAAGCTTTTAATCTCGTGATCCTCATTGTTGGAAAGTTAATAAGGGCTAGTTCTTAACAATCTCAAGATTCTCTCAAGGTTGAAATTGAAATTAAAAATATCATTAGATTAGCATTAAAACAGTCTGAGATAATATTGCTGTTAAAATTAAATATTGGTGAAATATTTTGACTTATTTTACATACCCCACAATGACTGACTTCTATATAAGGAACCCCTAGAATTATTGTCGAAAGTAGAAAAAAATCTTTTACTTTTTCAGGCAATAATTGATATTCCAAACTTAGTTCAACTTCCCGGAACACTTTAAACGCTCTCAAGATTATAAACTCATATTTCCCAAGCATAACACGTCGGTGAGATCTTAAAGAACCTAATCGCAAAGCACTTGTTCCAGCGACACTAACGACAGATAAGTCAAACTAATTTCGGCGATTGCTGTCAACAATCGTTGCCGACAAACAGTCAGCCATTACCTACGATGGATATAAAGCAGCTCTGCTAAGGGCTCAACCAATGATTGCAGGATTGCAGAATAACAACATCAGCGAGCGGTGATTTGGAAACAAGCGTTGCTAGATCACTAGGATACAATTTTCCCATGGCTTGGAAAACAAAGAAAATCTATAAATATCTGCGATATGATCAAGTGATCGCGGCATACAAAGACAGATCTTAACGATCGAGTCCTTGGCAATTTTTGTCTATCTCAAAAGAATTGTAAATAACTTTTTCAGACTGAAAGAATTTACCAGCGACTCCTGCGGCACCCAACTGCGCGCGTGTCCTTATTTTCCAACGAATTCCTTTTGCGTTTTAAAGTACGACCGCTTTTGTTGCCGTTTGGTTGCCTCTCTCTTGTGTACCTGCCTCGATATGCGTGACATTAGCGCGGGCGATTTCTTTGTTCGAACAAGTGCATCGCATCGTTTCATTTTTCGTTGAGTCTCTTTGTTAAGCGTTCAGCATTTTAATAATTTCTTTATGTATTTATATTCGGTTGGTACATACAGACAATAGTCGCAATAATAATGCGGTCAGTGGTGTGTGTGTGTGTGTGTACGTTTTGGTAATACAATGCCCGAATTATGCGCCCATTGTCCGTTCTGCGTTTGCCGATATCCATTTACATGGCAAGAGGTTCTTTATTTTAAAGGAATTACTCGGACGTGGACTTTTGAAAGGCGTTCACACTGCCGTCCTGTTATTTATCGCATGTGCATGATTTGTGCACAACAAAGGCTGAATTTTGGTAAAGGATTTCTCATTTGTTTCGCTTATGGACGCTATGATTCGATGGTGTTGGGTGTGTACGGGTTTTGAGTTGCGGTCGAGGCGTGTTCTAGTGTTTTCCATTTAAATTGAAATATTGCTTATTTTTGGTTTGAAATTTCTTTGCGTGATAGATTGCCTAATTAGGAGATAGTTTGGAATCATGTTTTCTTTACATATGGCGTTGAAATTCTTCTTGGAATTTGCGTTAATCTTGGGGTTGTAAAATAATAAAATTTAAGTGATTCCTTGGAATATAAATACAATTGAAGAGGTTTAAGTAAAAAACTATTAAACGTTTTTAAAGAATGATTTAACGCTTCTCTATTGTAATTTGCTAGTAATCAAATGTTTACCTTTATACTATATATAAGTATTCCACTTGAAACACATTCCTTCGAACTACTCAACAGTTTTCTTTTAAAATTAATTTATCCAATTTTCAAAAGCCTTTTCCCAAAAGTCTAAAGTTCAGTTTAAAAGGGTTAACCATCTACCGAACTCCAGTTCATCTTTAAAACCACCCTGTAGTTAAAAACGAAACCGCACCCCTCACACATCCATCCATTCGAAATAATTCGAATAATGCGCGCCAAAAACAAACTTTACAACCGAAATCATTGCTTAACATTACAAAAATTAGAAATTTCCTTTCGTTCCGAAATTTCACGCTGCCGTCTGTGACAAAATTTTTGGAAAATCTTAAAAATGCAGCCCAACCCCCCAAGACGAACGAACCCGAATAGCCGAATAGCACAATACATAGCCAGGGGTTGCACAGAGTACAGCCATAAAATGAGAATAATGCGCGCTGACAAGTGTTGCAATTCACCAGTTTCTATTTTGTTGTTGTCATTTTAGAAGCCTGCCTCCTGCCCGCCCGCACACACTGTCGTTATTTAAAGTATGAAAATATTTTTCATTAAAAAATTTTAATGCGAAGCGAACCGAGAACAAACAAAGCAACAACAACAAAAAAACGAATTCCAAAACATTTTCACGCGCTCCGACATTGAGTAATGGAAAATGACATTTCGACGGTCGAGACTATTCGAAATGTTATATGCGGCTTAGCGATGTTTCCGCGAGGCGAGACACCACAGCGTCAGGGTTGCATTTCATGTTTTAGACGCTTACTATAGTAAATGGCATGGGTCGGAGTGAAGGTGGTTGATATTATTTGGTATTATTTGGCCAGCGGTTGGGTTTGTGTTTTTCGGCGGGCTGGGGTGTCGGTTAGAGGTAAACTTAGCTGACGCTACAATATGTTGCACTGCCGCAAAGTGTTTCTCTCGCTGGGGTTCATAATCCTTCAAATATTTTGGCCACAGTGTAAATAATGCATGGCTTTCGTGTAATATGAAACTTCTTAAAATTCGAAACTTTTGTTTAATGTTATTTTGGATTTGGAGTTTTGAGACAAAGATTGAATTATTTTACATAAGAAAATATTTTTATGACATTACCAAGGGTTGTCATAAATGAGAATTTTTGTTGTTGTTAAAAGAATATTTAAATTTTATCGGCAATAGAAAAAATCTGCAAATTCTTTGCCATTTGACATTTGTTGATTTTATCCTTTAAAGTTATTTAATTTACACACACACTTTTGCATAACTTTTGACATTTGACATCACATGCACAACAACTAACACATACATACATTTGTATCCTTTTGACGGTTATTTTGTATTTATTTTACTAAATACGGGCATGTAGAAGCAAAAGTAGCTATGTATGCGGGTATATCCTGTCTGCCGCCGGCGACTTCCTTCGGATGAAACTTCCGTGGCGCGCGCTCTGCCTGACATGTTGACACTTTTCGTCGTCAAAGAAACTTTGTGTTTGTTTTTGTTAATTTTGACATTTACTTTTCGCTGATTGATAAAGGTTTGCTCCCCGCCACACACACACATGGGGGATAAAGTGAGGAAAATGTCACATGCCTAAAACAAAAACAAAAAAAGGAAAACCAAAAATAGAATTTTCTCACACATACTCATACACACCGAAATAGACTTTATTAATGTCACTTCATTAAAGTCGAATTTATTCCAAAAATAATCTATTTGTAGTATCTGTATATATAAACCTGCGTTGCGTTTTGGCCATCCTTTAGTAGTCGTACTCTACTATCAAGATCTTTGACACATGTCACTGCTGCTGCGCTGATTAAGATTTTAAACAGTTTCCTTCTAGCTCCATATTACAGTCAAGTGCTTCCTTGCTATTTCCCTTTAAATGTACTCACAAGCGTTTATTTTTATAATATGCTTCCTTAGCGCAGAGTAACGCCTCCTTTTTATTTTAATGAAAATTCAGTCGTTAGTGGAGAAATGATATTTTCCTAGCGACACGTGTCGGAATTGAATGAAATTGATTTCAGCTTATTTGGGGGAAGACTGTATCAAATCACACGTAGTTAGACTAGTTGCTTGGTATATGTCGGGGGGCTGGTTGGGGGTTAAAATCGAATTGATTTGAAGTGGTAAATGGAAGAGGTGAAATAATTAAAAGTACTTAAACCCAGAATTTTATTTTATAGAAATTTAAATTTTATTAATCTAATATCGGTAGCACAATGTCATAATTAAATTACATATATGCTTGCTTAGCTCAGCTCATTCTACTTTTGAGCTATTGAATCATAGGAAATTTTTTTTCCAACTCTTCTTGTTTATTATAATCAAACGAAGTAAGAGGATTTTTATAATTATTTTATTATAAACATAAGACTAGCTAGCTCACAAGTAGAATGGCTCAGCTCATTATGGCTCACAAGTAGAATGGCTCAGCTCATTATACTTTTGAGCTATTGAATCATAGGTAAGTTTTTTTCCAACTCTTCTGGTTTATTATAATCAAACGAAGTAAGAGGATTTTTATAATAATAAAAGGATTTTTATAATTATTTTATTATAAACATAAGACTAGCTAGCTCACAAGTAGAATGACTCAGCTCATTATAGCTCACAAGTAGAATGGCTCAGCTCATTATACTTGTGAGCTAGCGATTCATATGTGGGCATTTTTACAAACCTGAACACAAGTCAGAAATTTAAATATATCCCAAAAACTTCATGTATAAATATTATAAAATCACTTCAGATTTAAGGCAATACTTCGTCTTATCCATTCAATTGATTTGCATCATTCAGAAAATGTTCTTAAATATTATTCATATATTATATTTTTTAAATCCCAATAATCGCCACTCAACTGTCATTTACACAAGTAGACGATACAAAATCAACACTTAACACAAAAAAGTACTCAAATACACAGAGAAAAAATTTTATTTTCCTCATTTTGTTTAATGTCAAGAAAATCTTTAAAAATCATATACTTTATATAAACCTGAGAATCATAATCTAGCACAACAATTTAAGACCAACGTTTGGTTTCTATCCTACAAAATTATAATATATATGACAGATACAAGTGTTTGGAGGAAGTACAGGTCAACAATTTAAACTTATAGCTAGAAATAATATTAGAAGAAGTTTGAATGGACCAGCCTATGGTCGAAATTTTATAAAATTTAAAATAAAAAATTGGAAGTTTATTCCAATAAAACGTGTTTAAAACAGCGGTACCCATAGGAATCGAAATTCTACTTGCCTCAAACAAATAAACAAGATTCTACAATATTTACCCTTTACAAATTCCTAAATCAACGAATGTTTTCTTAACCTAAAACTATTTTTCTCTAAGTGCACACATTTCAAAAAAAGTCGTGACTCATGTGTGGCGCTTCATTGGAGTGTGTTAAAGGGTTTTGGACTTCAAGCTGAACCTGCCACAGAAAGGTCAAGAGTGCAACTTCAAACTTCAACTCCTTCAAAAGTCGTATACGTGTTGCAGTTGCGACTGAAGTGGCGGGCGCCCAAATGCATTTTCCAACACCATCGCCACAGACTTACATATGTACTTACATACGTGTAAAAATGTATGCACTCATTGCCAGATGACGTGACCCAAACTCCACATGGACACACACTGTTGAAGAGTTTATTTGTTGGACATGGGGAATCGGTAACGCTGGTCTAAACTTTTTTTTTAAATTTTTTTGATTTAAGTAAAACAAATTTATGCTAAATTCTTATAATTGAATTTTTAATTTATGACAAGGAAAAATCTTTAAAGTAATTTTAAGTTTATAATTTAAGCCAATCGTCTTTGCATGCGGGTCAGCTTGGCCATTTGTCGACAGGTGAGCAGTATATCGATAGCTTTGAAAAAAAAAAAATTTTATAAACGGAAAATAAATTTTTATAAAATTTGCCGGTTGTTTGTTTTCGCACTTACCACTGCATCGCAGAAAGGCCATATCGCAGCGTCCTAGTCTGCGCCACACATAAATGCGTCCAACTTTCTGCTGACACTTGCGGTTAACACGCCCGTTAATATTCTCCTCATCGGGACCCTCGAACAACGAGCGTTGACAGAGCAGGCAACGGGCGCGAATTATTTCACAATCGATATTCGGTCGAGCCGTTCTCGTTGGACTTGACGTTGTTGTCGCCGTTGTCGAAGAGCTTGGCATTGTTGTTGTTGACGTTGATTCCGTTGAACCTGGTGTTGTTTCTGTTACCGTTTCTGTTGTCGTTTCCGCCGTTATTGTTTCCGACGTTGTTTCTGATGATCCTGACGTTGTTTCTGACGATCCTGACGCTGTTTCTGATGATCCTGACGTTGTTTCCGTTGCCGTTTCCGACGTTGTTTCTGATGATCCTGACGTTGTTTCCGTTGGACCTGACGTTGTTTCCGTTGCCGTTTCCGACGTTGTTTCTGATGATCCTGACGTTGTTTCTGATGATCCTGACGTTGTTTCCGTTGGACCTGACGTTGTTTCCGTTGAACCTGACGTTGTTTCCGTCGCCGTTTCCGACGTTGTTTCTGATGAACCTGACGTTGTTTCTGATGATCCTGACGTTGTTTCCGTTGAACCTGGCGTTGTTTCCGTCGCCGTTTCCGACGTTGTTTCTGATGATCCTGACGTTGTTTCCGTTGCCGTTTCCGACGTTGTTTCTGATGATCCTGACGTTGTTTCCGTTGGACCTGACGTTGTTTCCGTTGCCGTTTCCGACGTTGTTTCTGATGATCCTGAAGTTGTTTCCGTTGCCGTTTCCGACGTTGTTTCTGATGAACCTGACGTTGTTTCTGATGATCCTGACGTTGTTTCTGATGATCCTGACGTTGTTTCCGTTGGACCTGACGTTGTTTCCGTTGAACCTGACGTTGTTTCCGTCGCCGTTTCCGACGTTGTTTCTGATGAACCTGACGTTGTTTCTGATGATCCTGACGTTGTTTCCGTTGAACCTGACGTTGTTTCCGTCGCCGTTTCCGACGTTGTTTCTGATGATCCTGATGTTGTTTCCGTTGCCGTTTCCGACGTTGTTTCTGATGGACCTGACGTTGTTTCTGTTGGACCTGATGTTGTTTCCGTTGCTGTTGTCGTTTCCGTTACCGATGGACCTGGCGTTGTACCCGTTGTCATTTCCGACGTTGTCGCTTCCGACGTTGCCGTTTCCGATGATGTTGTTGCCGTTTCCGTACTCGGCGTCGTCGTGTCTTTATGTGCGCCAACACAGTAAATACCTCAAAAATTACAACAAATAATAAAAGTTTTCTTTATTTAAATTTGACTAATAAATACAAACCGATTAATAGGACGAATAGTTTGGGTAACCACATATTTTAAACAAATGAATTATCCTTAACAATATATAAAATTAAATTTATATAAAAATAAATTCCACAAATGTCTTCAACTCAAATACGCAAAATTTTGCAGGTTCCGGAGACTTTTATAACCTTTTAAAATAATCTCAAATACAATGAACAGAACATTTTTCTTTTCTTTTCTTTTATTATAAAATTTATTAAATATTATGTGTGGCACCATTCAATTTATTTACACACATGTACATACGTGTGTATAGGTTTCATAATGATATGCAAATGTGAATGACCTTTTCAATTGTTGTTGTCTGGCACCGAAACACTTGTGACCCAGTTTCCATTTTAATTTAAATTCAAAAAAAAAACGCATTTATCGAAATTTATAAATAAATGCAGTTGTCTGAGATATCGACGCAGTTCTCGGCAACCCGCAAATCTAAGCGAAAATGTTCAAGGAATTTTTTATATTTTGCATTTTGGGTAAATTCAACTAAAAAATATGTAGAATATAATAAAATTTAAATCTACCACAAAGACAAATTCAAACTGAAAATAGTGTTTGTCTAGTTTTAGTCCTCACTGTACAGGCACAGCCAAACGAATTGGATCGCGAGTTGTGCGCGCGATTGCAGCGGAGATGTAACGCCTCTGCGCCACGTCTGGGCACCAGCGACGAGAGCGTCAACATGTTGAATAAACAGTGCCGCGTTATCATGGGTCCGCAAGCGTGGATCAGTATAACACGCTGCCAGAGTTTGCAGGCGGTTTGCGAATGTGAGTTGATTTTTTATTTAGTATTCATTTAATTGTATGCAAGTAGTCTTGCCTATATATTGCAATTTGAAATATATAGTCAATATTTTCCAAATATATGCATTTTGCATATATTTGCATATATGCTTATTATATACATTTCTGCATAAAATTTTATATGAATAATTTTTATTTTATATTTCCTTTCAGTGTCGCTTATAAGATGCGCCAAATTTACTTGCAGAGCTATTCAACAAGTGCTCAATCTTAGGAACTAGCCTAGAATATATATCATGTTATTCCAGATTTTAAATAAATAATTTTCTTAAATTCATTTAAGCTTACAATGTTCTACATAATATTTTTTAAAAAAGGCTTTATTCAAGCTTCTAATATTCCCAATAATCGGTTTTATATTAAGGGTCAATATCATCGACGACATTAATCACCCGATTCGATATCAACGTTGGGAATCTACTCGAGATACCTTATCAATTAGAATTGTTGAAATCACCAGATATATTAAAATATATATAAAACTATAAGTTAACAGTAACTTTATTCACTTTAATCACCCAATCACCCTATTCAGTATACAGTAAATAAATCTTTAAAAACTCTCATCTGCAATTCAAGGCTATCTCAGTGGCATTCGGCTTAATTCCGCCATTCGTTTGCATGTGAGCAACACATCATAAGCTTCAAATAAAACATAAATAAAATTGTAATTTAGTTTCTAAGTGAACTTGCAAACTTTCGTACTCACCGCTGCAAACCAGAAACGCCATATCGCAGAGCCTCAGCTCGCGCCACACATAAGTGCGACCGACCTCCTGCGCACAGCGGCGGTTCAGAAGCACCGAGTTGTTCTCCTCATTTCGGCCGTGATTCAAACTGCGGTGACAAGTCACGCAGAGTCCACGCATCGTATTGCAGTCGTTAGTCGGGCGAAGGGTCGTCGTTTGAGCGCCTATACAGTAGATGCCTAAACAAATTAAACACATGCAATTTAGAAATTTGGAAAAAAGGTTAAGACAAATGTTGAAAACTTTGAAATACAAACCGATTAGTATGGCGAATAGTTGAAATAGCCACATTTTTAGTAACTAATTTTTAAATAAATTTTGAATTCTATGACGCTTTGAAAACAAATGCGAAATATTTTAAATTGTTGGGCACTTTTATAACTTTTTAAAATTTAGTTAAATTTAGAATCAATTTTTTATTAAACAAAAGGCTGAAATATTCACATTGAATTTCAAGGTCAACATTTTTGAGTGATAAATATCCTTGGACTAGTTAATAATTTGCTCTTATTTGTCCCCCAAAACACTTGTGATCCATTTTAATACCAAGTTCAATTGTCAATATTCAAATCCAATGCAAAATTTTATTATAAAATTTATATATAACTGCAAATTCACATGAAATTTACTCAGTTTTCGAATTCTAGTTGAAATGTTTAGAACAGTTTTAATAATTTGCATTTGTGGTAAATTTAATTAAATAAATTTTTTAATGAATAAAAGTTAACATTATAAAAAATCGAATACACATATTTCAAGCACTCACTGTACAGTCGCAGCCAAATCAAGCGAATCGCGCTTTGTGTGCACGAGTGCAGCAGCGCTGTTCCATCTCTGCGCCACGTCTGGGCACCAGCGATCCGAGCGTCAACATATTCAATGAACAGTGCCGCGGTCGCGTGGCGCCGAATCCGTGGCGGAATATAACACGCTGCCAGAGTTTGCAGGCGCTATGCGAATGTGAGTCATTATTTTGCATATAAAATGCAATTTTATGCTAAAAAGCATATTTTGCATATTTTTAATATGCTCACATAACTTAACTTTTGTTATAAAAAATTTCATTTCAGTTTATTTTTGCATATAAATGCATTTTTTACAATTATATTGCAATATTGCATAAAAAAGCTTTTTAGCATATAAAATGCTTTAATGCATATAAAGTACTTGTTTGCATATTATTCAACAAAATAACATTTAAGCAAGTTAAATTATAATGGCTTAAATACTATAAGACATGGTTTGCAAAACAATAACAACAACAAAAATTATTGGTTTACTAGACTGGACCGATTTTTATTAAGATTTAGCATATAGCCTATAAAATTGTCTTAAATTTATATTTTATCCTATAAAAAATAATTTTTATATAATATTTTTTTCAAGATATTGTAAATATTTTTTGTTATTTCTTTAAATTTAAAAAAAAATTTCTTTTCTTTACTTTACTTCTTATTCGCAGTGACAATCTTAAGATGCGCCTCCTTTACTTGCCGAAATGTTCAGCTATTTCTCAGAAACTAGAATTAAGTATTTGTAAATTTTAATTTGTTGTAATTTCCAATTTTAAATAAAACAATATATTTTTAATTCAAATGTATGCACTCATTACAAAAACAACAACAAATATCAAAGTCATAAATACAAGATATACATATGTACGAATACGAATATGAAGACAAAAATAAAAAACGTGTTGTAATAAAATTTTATTACATCATTTCCATAAACACTTTTTGAGACGCGCTGCGCTGGTCCAGGGTCGCGATGCGATGCGATTCACTGCGTTACGCCGAGTCACTTTGCCGCGCTAAGAGAATTTTCTCAAAAACTCAAAATCAACAAATCCGAAGTTCGAAGAATTTTCTGTAAGCCTCACATACAGATACACACGGTGACCCACGTGTAAACACACACTAATGCTTTTCTATTGGTATTGAAATTTGAAAAATATTCAGAATTCAAATCTGATGTAAGAAAATTAATAAGTTTAAAATAAATTTCTAATAAAAGAGCAAAAAAAAAAAACAGTGTCCAATATGTGCCGCAAACTGCAACCGAAAGCGATTTATAAATCAGCATTAATATTGTTCTCCGTTGGCTTAGATACCCTTCCAGGCGATGTATCCTATAGATACATATTGTACCAGTAGGTATGTACGTTGAAAAAATAAATAAACTTATAAGAGATTACCTTCGCCCTGAGCCGAAACTCAAATACCCTGCCCACTAAAAAAAATGGTCATGGTATTTTCTTTATGGTATCTCTAAAATGATGCAGGGTATTTGAACTTTGACACAGCCAAAGATAACTTTCTTAGAAATTAATATTAATATTGTTTAAAATGTATTTTTAATATGAACTTTTTCGGAATATTTATCATTAGGGGTATTCCCTTAAACGCGAAAACTGGAAAAAGCGAAACAAAAATACTCGAAAAAAACTCTAAAGCCACTTTTTGGAAACGAACCTTTTCGCGATCTCGAAACAAATGTGAAATTCTGTCAGCTGTTTTCAACGTACATCTCTGTTTTTATTTAGTGTTGCCTAATGTTATTTTAAATTATTGCTGCCTATTAACATTTTCTAGTTGATAATGCCCGGATTTTGTTTTAATTTAAGCAAGCTGTAAAATATGTATTATAAAACTACTTTCTTATTTATGACTTAGTTTTTATAGCGCTGTTACTTTCCTTCGAAGGCTTCGAAACTTCGTTAACTCGAAACTTCGAGTTATACTATTAACCTTCGAAGTTTTGGCTAAAATAACTTCGAAGCATCGAAGGGCTGAAAATTACCAGCCCTAAAATGTTAACTAGTTTTAAAACAATAAGATCAATTTACTTTAATTATTCTACAATTAAAAATGAAGACTTTTTTTATAACATAAGTAGTTTTTCTTACATACTGGCAACACTGAAACATTTGAAGACCTTTTCGAGACAGCTTTCGCGAATAATTTGCTTCGTATATTTGCGAGTCACTCGAAAACTTTGTTTCGTACAATTCTTGACAGTTCTTTTTCCAGGCTCAAAACTTCCGAAGTTTCTAAGTTTTCGAGGTATTTTCGCGTTTATTGGAATACCCCTATTATACATATGTATTTCATAATCTTAAATTTTATCGTTTTTTAAGATATTGAGATATTAACATTTGTCTATGGATAACATTTCACAGATGCCTTATCCTAAAATTACATTTAAAAGTATTCCTCCAAGTAACAATAATCTGTAGAATTAAGACAATCAGTATTATGAACGTTATAACCGCCACCGTTATTGTCATCATAATCATCATAACAACCGTCACAATAATCGTCATCGATACCGTAATTCACACCGTACGCATCAACGTAATCATCGAAATCGTCGTATCCATGAAGTTGACTATAGGCATCGAACGGCGGGAGTATTGCTATGACAATCGCAAATACTAAAGGGAAATTAGTTAAACAAATTACAATTTATAATATTATTAATAAATAAATGCAAATTACCCAAAAACTTTAGAGCTAATTGCATATTTGGCTGCCACCGTTCAAAAGTTGAATTCTGTTTGGACTGAAATTTGAAACGAGTTAACCAGCTCGTTTTATAAAAAAAAAATTGCTTGAGGTATTTTAATTAAATTTAACATTGCATTATTTATTTCGTTCATTATTGTCTAAAACATACAGCTTTGTAAATAATGTATTCGTTTGTAGAAGAGTGTATCTTGACAAATAATAAAATTAATAACAAATTTTGCTGGTAACAACTTTGGCTGCATTATAAACAATTGTATTTGGAGTCAGCTCAGCAAATAGATCAATGTGCTTCAGAGGTACTTTCCGATGTCAAGGTCGGTTGAAAAAATTACTTGCAAATGTATAACAAACCAAATTAACATTCAAAATTTTTAACGGATCTGTTGAATATTTTTATATATTGTACGTTGATTAATATCGGTTACAAGTTTAGAGTCTATGACAACAAAAAAACAAAAACTCATAATATCAGTTGAAACAACTTCTACGGTCATTGTCCTTTAACAGTGGCCAGAAAACATTTTTAAGCTTTCCAACACTTCAAAATGACTTTACCCTTTAAAGCATTTAAGAATTGTACACTGCTAGAATAAGAAACATTTTTCGCAAAAGTGAATAACACGAAAAACTGCAACCAAACTTTTGTAATTTAAGTTTTCTATAAAGAATTCGTCTTAAAAAATCAAATCTTCCGGTTAAGAAGTTTCTATACCAAACTCAACACGATCTCACAAATTCACCACAGCTTTTTTGGGCACTTTGAAAGCGTCGCCTAGCGCTTTAAGGCACATCAAGAAAGACAAAAGCAAAGTAGAAATACATTGTATTTGTACTTATATTTACCATACCAAGACTCCAAGGTGATTTACTCTCACATGCGCTTATTCGCTCTCCCTCTCTCAATGGTTTTTAAAAAGAGATTTGCGTGACGCTCTCAAGTAAACAAGTGAACGAATAAAAAAGCTCTTCTTGGTACTTTTTTATATACATGCACATACTCTCGTATGTAGATATATCTTCTGGCTACAGATCTTTGGAACGGCATGGCATGTCAACAAACCGCAGAATATCATCAAAACAGCAAAAACAACAACAACGACCACAATAACTGATAATAAAGATAGACAGACAAACAGACAGACAGACAAACACTTGGCGTTGAAAGCGAGTTGAGTTCGAGCCACGAAAATCAAAATAATAATAATAATAATAATAATAATAATAATAATAATAATAATAATAACAAGATCGCAATAACCGCAACGCGTCAGTCACGTTTCCCACGTCAACGTTAAAAAATTCGTGTAGCAAAAAATTTGCATAACATCGCGAGATTTTTTTTGCTCTCTCGATTTTATCGTAATCCGCAAAACGAAAAAATGTCAAACTTCTCATACGCCTTTTTGACATTTGCACAGCTGCAGCCGCTGTTCAATCCAAATGCCTCGGCCGCCGCCGCCACCCATTTGAATCTCACCACGGAGCAGCTGTTAGTGTTGGTCAGCAGCGGTGATCAAATGTCAACGAATTTGGAGTATCGCACTACGTCCACGATCATCTTGATGATTTTCGCTTGGAGTTTATTGATTGTCGGCTTTGTGCTTTGCTGTTGTGCGCAGTGTTGTGGCGATGTGGTCGGACGGCACAAGCGACGCAGTGATCGTGGTGGCGGTGAGCTTGATGTCGAGAGAAACGTTGACAATGCGACAGGTGAGTTGGGGTTAATTGTTATTGCGAGCGTTCGCTCTCTCTATGTCTAGGTCTCTTTTGCTCTTTAATATAGAGTGTGGTGAGATTAGGTAATTCTTAGCATGCATTTAGGCTATTTGTATCCAACGGTTCTTAACTCAATGATAATGATACTTGGACAATGGTTACTGAATTATTCACTAAAAAAAGTTGATCGTTGCTTTATTTTTCAACTTTTAACCCACAAGTGTAGAAAAGTTTCTTTAGTGAAAAAATTAAAAATATCTCCGATAGTAACCTTCACTAATGTTTTGTATCCTCTTTGGAGTCGGTGCCTCTATCTATAGCACAAGTTTTTTAGAACCTGACAACATTTGGTATTTCCACAGCGTCCCAATTAGAAATATCTGGAGAAGCGTTCTAAAACAGACTATGACCGCTTAATGCCAGGACGCCAGTTGATTGTGTGCATTTTTAAATTTCTGTGGCATGCCACAAGTAATCCACAAGTATTAAAGCGTACGTATCGATTGCAACTTAATTCTGTCAATTTGTCAAGCTGTCGTTTGGTGCACACTTAACATCGAAGTTGGAAGAGTTTCGTGTTGATATCGATTTTGTAAATGCTCTTTGGCAAAGCTTTTTCTTGTCTTGAACTGTGTGCAACTTGCCGGAACGGTGCGGTCGTGTACAGCCAACAGAAAAAAAATATTACAAGTACAACTTTAAATATAAATTTAAATTTAAAGACCTACATACCCATCAATAATTTTTAGTACTAAAATTCCATGGTATATTTTTAGTACCAATATTTGTAACGAACATTTTTAGTACTACTTTCAGTGTGTCATCTTTTTGTTTTATTCTTAAAAATGTTTAAAAACTGAACATAAATTTTAGTACTAATTTGCCATACTTAATAACTTTCAAATATTAAAGTATCAATTTAAATATACACATTTTTAGTACTTCTATTTTAAGAAATTATTAAATTTATGCATAAATAATTTTTAGTACTGATTCCTCAAACTTACTTAAAATTAAAAATATATATTGTAGTACTAAATGTATGTTTTAATTTCAATAAGAACATATTTAGTACTACTTAAATTTACCAATTTAGTAAGAAAAAATTCTTAACAGAAATTTCAAAAAAAAATGCTTGGTACTTAATTTGAGTACTAATTTAATAAGCACATTTTTAGTACAATTAAAAAAATTCAATTTGTCTCAAGAAACCATTTGGAGTACTAAATTTAAGTATAATTTTGAATAAGCACATTTTTAGTACTATTTACAAAATTTTATTAATTCAGTATGAAATAATTTTTAGTTCCAAATTTTATTATTTATTTGAATTAACCCATTTTTAGTAGTATATACAAAAAAAAAATTATCATGATAACAAAAAAATTGTTGGTGCTCATTTTTAGTACTAATTCTATTAAAAACTTTTTTAGTACAAAAAACATTTTTTGCATAAAATTTAAGTATCAATTAAAAAAAACTGATTTTTAGTACTATTTAGACAAATTCATCAATTTAGCAAAATGGAATTCTTAGTACTAAATATTTATACTTATTTTTATTTTTAGGGAAAAATTTATACCTTCGATTTTTAGTATTTTTTAAAGATATTTCTTTAACTGTAGGAAAAATGTGCAATAACTTTAGTACTAAATTTAAATACTTTCTAATCTTATCTTGCCCTTTACTTTAAATTTATAATTTTATGAGATATGACGTAAATAATTTTAAAAATATTTCATTCGCACCTCTTGAAATTTAACCTGCTATCAACTTTAGTACTACTAACATTTATTTTAGTACCCGTGCACAAGTCATTGACCCAATGCCAACGAACATTAGGTTGACACACAATTGCCGAGAACCAGCTCGAAATAAAATTGTATTTATGTCCAAACAAAGTTCAGCCGACACATACAATTTCCGACAATGCCTAAAAGTGTGCTTCGATACGTTCGCATAACGCCTTGCAAAGCCGCAAAATCCCACAAAATTTAGTTAATTCCGATTGGCACAATAGTTTGTCCGACAATGGCAATTGTTCTAGCGCCTCGAAGTATGCTTGCTACTTTTAAACACTGCTCCAAAGACCCAAAAAAAAAACTATAAAAGATTTTCGCATATTCACAAAAAAATAATAATTTCGTCTGTAAAAACATTTGTTTATGCGCCCAAAAGTATGCTCGAAATATAGCATACTGTTTCGAAAACTTTACAAAAGCAACCGAGATTTATTCAAATTTCTATATTACGGACAATAGCCCGGCCAACAATAGCCATTGTTGGTGCGCCTGCAAGTATGCTTTGAAAAAATCTCGCACACTGCGTTAAAGCGCCGCAAAGCGTTCTTGCTTTGTGTTAAATATTTTAAATATATAATTTTGTTGGCATGCGGCAGCATTTCGGCTTTATGTGAAGGCATTTCCGTTTGACGTTTCGCACGCATCGCTTGCTCAGACGCTGGCGAACAATTTTTAAAACGCCGGCATGTATGTATGTACTTCCGTTTCTTATTACCGAAACGAGCAGCATAAAATCTGGCAACATCAAATTTATTCCGTACGCCATTTCAACGCTTTTATTAAGCGATTTGTGAAAGTCTATTAAAAATATTCGCTTAAATTTTGACATAAAATTTATTAAAGAATTTGAGGAAATTTTTGAAAATTTGTGAAAATTTATGAAATTTAGTTTGATATCCAGATAAATTCACAGCTGCTTAAAAATTATTGATAGATACATTTGTGAAGTTGTTTTTTTTTTTTTGGTTTGCGCTCCTCTGACATTTCATCAAATATTCAAATTTTATACGACGCCCGTGCCCGTGCCCGCGTCCGCCTTTCATGTCCTGCCCCGCAGCATATCGTAAAACATCATTTGACACTTGAACTGTCATAAAATTGACACTTTGATTGCCATTTGGCTGCTTGTAAATTTTTAAAATATTCATTGTGCGTGCGTTGGAGCACATTTTGCGCCATCAGCTCATTTTAAAGATTCATGCGTTCGGTGCAGGCACACAAACTTCGCATGTTCGCAAAATTGACATTTGAATAAATGCGCGCGTTCAAGTTGAACTTAAGGACATTTCAATGTCATTAGAAATCGACCGGCAGGTGGGCGCTTTGAAGAATTTGCAGCTGTACTTTACAGGCTATACAACGAGAATTTTCACAAAAATGTTCTTAACACTTTGCATGTTAAATTTAAAAAATTTATTTATCAAAAAAAACTTCAAATCAGTATCATATTAATTTAACATGATGCACTGTGAATTAAACATGATGAATATTCATTTAATATGATGTTAATTAAAAAATTCAATTTCTTAAGAATATATTAAATTTTACATGAGTGTCATGTTAATTTAACATGATGCAACATTATTAAATGTTAAATTTACATGATGAATATTAATTTAACATAATGTAAATTAAAAAATTAATCAAAAAAATAAATAAATAAAATTTACACGTAAATGTAATGTTAATATAACATGAAGCGATGTGAATTTTACATGATATAGAGTTAATTTTACATGATGAATATTAATTTAACATAATTTTATTCAAAAAAAATAATACAAATTTTACATGAGGAGTGTCATGTTAACTCAACATGATGCAATTTTAACTTAACATGATTCAATGATAATTTAACATGATTTAATGTGAATTTAATATGATGATTAATAAATTAACATATTGTAAATTTAAAAAAATTTATATTAATTTAATTATGTATGACATAATGTTAATTTTACATAATGTAATGTTAAGTAAATATAAATTGTATTGTTAAATTCAGAAAATTCTATCAAGAAAGTGTTAGTTTAACACGATATTTTCTCACATTAAAACTTTTTTAAGGTAACTTGTCAAAGATTTCGCAAAAATCAATTCGAAAAAAAAGTGTAGAATTAACTTCGTGTCATATTGACCCAACATTTTCTATTGTTAAATAATGACAGAATATGACAAACTTTTTATCTAATAACTGAATAAAATTACATAATAACAATTGAAGTGCTTTTTCAGTATTTATGTTGACTTATTGTTATTTATATATTAAATTCATGTTAAATTTACATGATTTTCTTGTCTACTATTTTAAGCATTGAATTGCCCAAATCGCCAAATAATTTCATCAACTTTTTATACAAAAATAAAAGCAAAACTATTTTTATATACCTAACAAATGAGCCAACGTCGTCCTTAACCAAAAGAAAACAATTTCCGTTCACACACTTTTGGAAAAACAAAGCAAACTTTAAACCAAAAAAAAACAAAAACAATAACAATAACATTGCATCAACAAAGACACGCTTGTCCAACATGCCCAAAACGCTGTCGCATAAGAACGCATACTCGCAGCCTTATCAGTAAACGAACGCACCTTTGTCGGCATCTGTTGTTTGTGTACCTGTGCCTATGCAAACAACAACAAAAACAACAACAACAATAGTGCGTGTGAAAAAAAGGATGCCGCCTGACACCAACAAAAAAAATAGAAAATAAAAAGGATACACACACGGGAAAACATTTTATTTCCGTTTAGTAGAGAAAACAACGATTTTTGGGATTTCGGTGCACGACTTTGATGGAAGCGCGCTGGGCTATCCCGCTTACAAGACGGAAAAGAGCATTTAACGCGATTTGATGGTTTACAAATTGGCTTAAATTGCATCCAGAAAAGGGATACAGCTACAGAACTAAGAGCGCATATGTGGTGGGTAACATCCGTCCGACGGTGCATGTGTGGTTCGTTTGAATTGAATAGGTTACCTTTCGCTTGATAAGGATGTTCTTGTAGATAGCAAATCGCGTGTATCCGGATTTCGATTATTCGGGTTAAGGCATTTCGTTTAGACGGGGGTTAAGGAAGCAGCTGTGATGAAAAGGATATTGTATGGTAGACTTAAAGAAGTAATTTTCGTTATTATATAAATTAAATATTTTAAGTATTTAAAATTTGCTTTTAAATGTTTAATTATTTTGGGATGAAGGAGGAATCCAAGCAAGTGATCTGTTTGGACAAATCTCTTAATAATTAGTTTTGGTCAAAACCACAAATTTACATCAAATACTGAGAGGTGGGGACGCACAAGTTAAAAAGTTAAAAGTTAATTAACGAAGTGAATATTTTGCTAATTTTTAACTTTCCCGTTTATTTTCAAATCCTCTAAAAAGTTAATTAACTCACGTTAAATTTCTTCCGTTTAATCAAGTTAGTTAAATATGAAACGAAAAATCAATAACCAAAAAAGGAAAACTTAAGAATTTAATTAGGGCAGAACGAATGATTTACTGACAGATTCTGACTTCTGGGATGTAAATAAATTAAAAATATTTTTTGTTTTTGCTCTAAAAATTGTAACTCGTACGTTAAATTTTACACGAATTTAACTTTTCAACGAGATTAACAAAGTTAAGTTCTTGATTAACGATGCCTTAACTATCGACTTTTTACAACTTTTAGATTGAAAAAACTAAGTAATGCAAGGATCCAGTCTTTTAAAAAGTTGTATAACCCATTTTGTAACACTTCAGTTCTAAATGTAACGCTGACTGAAAACCTTTAATAATGACTAAAAAAGCAAAAAGATGCGATTTTTTATATTTATGTACTTTATGTAAATTTCCTTTAACCAACCAAAAGCCAATTTATGATATTTTATTTGTTTGAGAACAAAATCCATCAGATACAAGATACATTTGCGACAGCGACTATCAATCATAATTGTTCTGCTTGCATTTTGACAGCGACAATTTTATCGACTCGCTGCATTCTAAACAAACAATTTTGACAGCAGCCAGCAACTGCTGCTACTGCTGCTACTGCTGTTGCTGCTACTGATGCGCTTCGAACCGCGCGACGATATTCATTCAAGAATGATAAACATGCAATGGCAAAAAAAAAAAAAAAACGAATACTCATCAACACTTTTTTACACCATTCGATGATTCGAAACACCACTGATAAGTGAAGTAGAGCAAGTATCCTAGTCGCCAGGGAATTCATGTTTGCCGGGTGTCATACTGTGACACAGAAGAACAAACAAACAAACACACAAACAAAGCGAGAGCGACAAACGCTCAAACGAAGCGCAACAGTTATGCGCGATAACAAGCGAAATGAGTGTCATTCAGCAGCAAGTGGAAAGAAATAAAGAACGAACGAACGAACGAACGAACAACAACAACAGAAAAAAGGATACATGGCACAAGGATATTCCCAAAGTGTGACGACAACGACCGGGCTGGAGGGGGTGTTGCATATTGAAATTGTCCACATGAATTTCAAATTCAAATGGAAATATTCATGAATATTGCATGAAAGGAAAATAAATTCCAACACAATTCTCACACAATGAGCTCACTCGCCATACTTATAATGCGATAAGGATAACTACTCCGAACTACTTATAGATATGCTCGTACTCATAGAGTGGACGCACAAGAATAAACAACACACGGGCACTTAACGCTCCTTTGTGTTATGGTTGTGGAAAGGACTCTAGTGCAATTTAAGAAGACTTTAAAATATTTTGAAGTTGAGTTTGTCAAAGAAATTTTCACATTTTTTAAAAAGTCTACTCGCTTCCTTTTAACAGCTGGAAGGCTTGAAACGCTTCCTAAGTTTTCTCCCTTTTATTTTTAGATGTGCTACGTAAAATAAATTGGAAAACTCGACTTTGTTCTCTGAAGCGCATTTGGGAAGCACATTTAGAAGGGCTTCGAATCACTGACCTTGAAGGAAGCTATTTTTGTGAAGGTGGAAGACCTACTTTGCCAAGAATTCTTTCTTTCTTTCTTTTTTTATTTTATATATTTCTTTTATTTCTCAATAAACTTTATATAAATTAAACCTATCAAAGAAGCATTTCGAAATCCTTCAAAAAAGAGATCTTGAAGGAAGCTTGTCAGATGAGCATTTTCTGAGTAGCTCTACTTTGCTATTGAATCTTTTTCTCCCTCTCTTTTATGTAAGCTCTATATAAATTACATCAAACATAAAAACATTCATCTTGAAGCGCTTTTAAAGAAGCTTTTAGAAAGCCTTTAAATAGCAGATCTTGAGGAAAGCTTTGTCAGAAGATCAATTTTTAAGTAACTCTCTTATGAGAGCAGAAGACCTCATTCAATTTTTAAGTAACTCTCTTATGAGAGCAGAAGACCTGATTCGCTAAGGATTCCTTATCTCATAAGGTATTTCAAAAACGTTTTGTAAATAATTCACTGAAAGTATATAGAGAGAGCCCAAGAAGAATCTTCCCCCACACTATTAAAATATTTAATGCCAACTCTTTTCAGTGGCTCGTAAACGAGATCGTAATATGCATAAAATTACCGTTACAACACGGTCACTTAATTCTCAATTTTATGATTTTCGTTTTCGTCTGCTTCTCATTGACCTCCACGTCAAACACTTCCGCTGCGCACCTTTCCAACTATTTCGATAACAATTCAGTTGGACAATGCCTCTAAAGTCTATTAAAAAAGTGTACACATAAAGGCAAAGGGAAGCCATGCTTAATGCGATCAAAACAGTAGCCCAAAAAAAAACAAAAACAAAACAAACAAAGACCATTTTTGGGCACCTATTTAACGTCAATAAAGAATCGAAATTTACGACGCACGAATGTGTCACAAATGTCCACACTCGCCAGAGGCGCAAAAAATGAAAAAGAGGACATCATCGGTGGATAAGAGAGAAATGCGTGTGTCAGCGGAACTAATGACGGGCGACGATCATTTCCGTTTCGGTTTTTTGTAATAACAAAAAAGATTGTATAAAAAAAATGACGGCTCATTATTTCGGTCATAATAATGACGCAATAAGGCGAGGATAATGTTGAGCTACCTATGGGAAAGGTTTTGTTTTTGAATGCCATTATTCAAAAGGGACAATTTGTTTGTTAGCTGAAATCTTAAAACTATGTATGCTTATTATTTATTTTTGTGACCAGCATTTGTCGGTCACAATTTCACTTACTTTGAGCTATAACTCAAAAACTATAAAAGCGTATATTAAAACTGTTAGAACTCTAATTTTATGACTGTGTCAGCATATATTTTTCATAAATCATTTATTTGAAAGTCACTTTTTCGGTCACAATTTCAGTTATATTGAGCTATAACTCAAAAACTATAGAAGCTAAAATTAATATTTATAGAAAAATATGTTCATGACTGTGTGATCATTTCTTTTTCATATTACATTTAATAAAAAAACACTTCCACGGTCACGATTTGACTTTTCTGTGTCTATAACTTCAAAACTACAAAAGCTAGAAATGTATTCTATATGCCAACGAAAAGAACAGAGCTTCTAGAAGAGAACTGCATTTCAAAATAATCTAACTTGATAATTTATACACACTGTGTCAGTGTGTGAGACCGTGTTATTTACTTAATAAAATACCAGTACGGACGTTAGCACAGTGACTGTCTGTTGCGCGGTCGGTTAATTTGTCTTCTTGTCTACCTGTCTGTCTGTCTGTCGGTCTGTCTGTTACTAGATTGTTGAGACTAATGTTTAATTTCTTGTAACATAATTATTTAAAAAAAAATTAAAAAAACAGTAGCGCAAATTCCTAGAAATACCTGGGGACGATGACTTCTCGTTGACAACAGCGAAAAATGTGGGCAACAATTTTGCAGCAAAAGTGTAGCCAGAGCAACAAGCTGTAGCGTGTCAGCGTGCCGCCGCCGCGCTGATGTCAACTCCGAGTTTACTTAAGCTGGCTGAAACAAAGACGCTTTATCAGTTGGCTTTGGTATGTAGATGGGTAAAGTAAATGCATTCCGACGCGCGTTTAATCACGTTAAAGAATTTGAGTGACAAATACTTTACATGTCATCAGAATTGTGACATAGATTGATCATAATCATAATTTAAATTTAGAATTTTTAAAGATATTCTAGCAACAATTGAAATCATTAAAATTTTATTAAATTCCGAAATTTCATTTCTATCTTATTCTAGAAAATATAAAAGCACTCCTCACCTTAATTCAAAAAATTGTGGCGCCATCTGTTAAAAAAGAACACAACTATTGGGAAAAGATGTTGAAAGAAGCGAGATCTAACGATAATTGGCGTAGTTAATAAAGTTAAAGTAAACCACTCTACTGAAAAAGTACTCCTCACCTCAATTCGTTAAAAACAAATAAATTGTGGCGCCATCTGTTAATAAAGTACACAACTATTGTGAATAGATTTTGAGAGAAGCGACACTTAACGATCATTAAAATCATTTTTAAAATAAACTGTACTGTAAAAGTACTCCTCTCCTTAATTCATAAAACAAATTGTGGCGCCATCTGTTAGTAAAGTACACAACTATTGTTAAAAGATGTTGTAAGAAGCGACACCTAACGATCATTGGCGTAGTTAATAAAGTTGTAAGAAGCGACACCAATTGATCATCAGTGTAGTTAAAATTGTTGCTAAGCAGCAGATAGATGGCGCCACAGATTTTTTTTAAATAATTCAAATTTTAAATCGTCTTTAATAAAAATTTTTTAAATAAAAGTGGCCGCGAGGATCACCTTAACATTCTAGAAAAAAACAAATAAAAATTTGTTAGTGAAAGTAACCACGACGATCACCTTAAAATTATGCTCTCGCAATACACTAGCGACATCTAATATCACAAACGAGTACTACAATTTATTTATCTCTTTGTGACGCTGTCCAATCGTCTCGTTTCTTATAAGATTTCTCCGTCTGCTTCTTGTTTTTACAACAAACTCACGTGAATCCCTCTACCGGCTAATCTTGGACAAATTAATTGTGCGCGCACAAACTGGTTCTAATTAGACGCAGAGCGGAGGCAATCGGGAACGCTAGATAGATAGATGCCATTTGTGACGTTGGTCATTAATTACGCGCTCATCATGCGCTTTTATTTAGTGTTATTATGAAGTGGCATATACATATAAGTATTAGTTTTTTCTTTTCTTCTTCTTTATGATGACAATAATTTCGAATCCCCACCATTGAAGTTTACGACTGACTGACTGACTGACGTCGCTTCTATAAATATTAAAATTTGTTGTTTATAATATTTAACTAAGCGACATTAAATTTGTATCTGTGCATGTTTGGTCAATAAAATTATTTCTAAATGAAGTAACTAAATAAACTAAATTTAGTGCTAATTAGGCCTGGTTAGCACAATTTTTAATGGTCGTCTTCTCTCTGCATATGACCACTGTGAAGAGAGAAACGCGCATTTTACTGCAAAAAATTAAATTGTATCTGAAAGATACTTTTTTTTATCTTTTTGGTTAATATTATTCAAAAAATGTATCTAAACTTGAGCTGTAGTAGTGCAGACAGAAGGTTGGCAGCGAGTAGTTTTGCATGTAGCAAAGTTGCTAATTTTACGCGCGTCATTTGTGAAATATCATTAACACAATTTTTTGCATGTGTGGGTTGAAATTTGTAATGTTTATTTTTAATTGTAATATTTAAAAATTGTCACCTTTCATTAGTTGAAATTGTGATGATGATGCATACTTAAACATTACCGCTTAAATACTCTTTTAAAGATGGCATGTAAATAAAGATAGTTACTCGTAGATACTCTACAGAAGTTGTTGTTATTGATAACGTGACAGAACAGTCACCTGACAAATGCGAGTCACTCGAGAAATATTGAAATTGATATTTCCACACTTGAACCGTTTTTGTTCGTATGCACTCGAAAAGTTATCTTTCGAGATACACTCAAGCTAAGTGTGCAGTCATTGCATTTATCTGTTAGAGATATGAATTTAAAAAAAAGTGCACTTGTTATTCCGATGACGTTACGGAATACACTCAAGAAAAAAGATTTTCCAATAGGCATACTCATGTATGCTCGTTTTTGTCTCGTATACCTTGCTTACCTTAAAAATGTATAGCTCGTAAATCAGCTGTTGTTATTTTCAGTACTCGGAAACTTTAGCAGGTGGATATCAATTTATTAGGTAAATTCAAGGCGTTCATTATTGTAAGGCTACAAAATGTCGATGGTTACAAGTTTATGGAAGATCGACTAATAATTACAAAAAAAATAAATTTTGAAAAAAAAAAAAAAAAACATTAACCAAAATTTTTTTTTAAATATTTTCATCCAGAAGCCAACAAAATGCTATAAAATTCAGCATGAAAAAATGTAAAGACGAGGTCTATCTTAAGCTGAAACTTGTCATTTTGGGCTGAAGGTGGATTTTCGACCTGTCGTTGTTGGCTCTTAGAAAATTAGATTACATGATTTTCCTCAATTTTGAAATACTCGTACTTTCAAACCAAAAAAAAAATTGTATCTTGAATTTCGAGGTCAAGGTCGAAACTAGTAGATCGAATAGGTTTAAAGCCATATAGCTTAGATTTACAGCAAATATAAATTAGACAAATTTTTCTTTAGTTTGTATTGTATCTACGCAGATACTAAGGTATACTAAAGTAGATATGAAACTGTAACTTCATGGATACAATAATCGTAAATGTATCTTATCGAACGTATTTGCATTTATTGCTTACTTATTAGCATTTTGTGCTTGATTTAATTAAATGGCAACAGGCAATTGTAAATTTTGTTTATATTTTCTTTATTCTAATTTACTTTTAATTTGTATCCATTGGATACGTTTTTACATAAGTAAGTTTGCAATTTATGGAATAATTTCTCTCTTCATTTTCTTTTGAATGAATATTTGCGGTTTGTCTTTCATGTTTATTCAATTTGCATTCATTATTTTCGTTAGCTATGTTAATTTTACAAGTTTTTTTTTTCATATTTAATTGTAACAAATAAATTTTGTTTAATATCGCATCGTAAGCCCAAACGGATTATTCCGTAAAAGTATTAAATGAAATTTATATCTATTAACGCTTTTGCGGTACTACTAACATTTTTCTGTGGTTGTAATTTGATCGAAATATCAGGTGTCGACTTAATGACTGCTACGAGATAGGCCAACGCTTGATGAATTAAGTATTTAATCTCTCAGCGTAATAATTACAATTTAGTGCGATGTAATCATTTAATCGCTCGTGCCTTTAACCCTTGATGGACTCTGATTTATTAAAAAATAAAATATATTTTCTATTCTACTTTTATAAGTCGAATATTGCAAATAGATACAATAAACAATTCACAATTTACAAGATACAAGATACACTGAAACGTGTATCTGCGTTCGTTGAAGTTCATTAAAGCGATTTGTTTACCAGCGACAGAGGAGCGAACACACACAAAAAAAACAAAGAAACCAAAATAAACAAAATGCAAAACCAAAACAAAAACAAAAATATAAAAAAAAAACCCTGACAAGTTCACTTGCGCGACGCGGCGTATTGTATCTGCTGGATAACGCTGTACGAGTATCTGAGCGTATTGCTCAGCAACAAATGACGTCGCAATTGAAGTCTTATGCTCAGAACTTGCGGTAATTAATAGATTTAAGTAATTAATATACGATATTTAGAAATTGTTTCTAAATCGTTCTACAACAACTTAGCGGATACTTATTTTATGGCGTAGATATGAAAATCGCGCGACGCTCCTCGCTCGTGAATGCTTAAGATATGACTAAAGGCAGCCGAGTGCTGATGTTTTGTTTGTTTTTGTTTTTTTCTACATTTTATATTATTATTATTTTATTTACATTTTTAATTTTTCTACTTGTTGTTGATGTTGTTGTTCTGTTGCTGTTGCTGTTGTCGTCTGGCGTCGTCTTCGCGCATAGCCAGCCACGTTGGAAGCGGCAAACGAAACAAAAAAAAATATATGTGAAATACTTAACTAACTTGGCTATAATTGTAAGGTGGCCGACAGCACAGTTAATTGTTGTAAACAAGCGCGTTGAGGTCGTTTCCATCGCATTTAACTAAGAGCTTAGCAATCTGTGAGATACAAATCTTTGCGATACTATCTTAGCATAGCACGCGCGCGCGCATTTTTCGTAAGTGTTTGGACGCTGCGGCTGCAGCACAGTTTTCGAGTTTACAAGTTCGAAAAAAAAACGGAAAAGTGCAATATTCGACATAGACCGGAAAAACGTGATTAACCGGATTTTTGTGTGTGTGTGTGAATATTGGTTAGAAAGCGAAAATAAAAAAGAGTTAAAAAAGAACAACAAGACTTTAAACAAAATTTAAAAAAACGAACCTTTTTATCAAAACTATGAAAAAATAAATACATACAAACGTACATAAATACATGCAAACAAATGTAAACAATTTGAAGACTTACAAAACAATTCGAATAAATTCAGCCCAAGCAGAGGCGTGCGCCGCTTTCTAATAAAAATCCAACGGACAAGATTAAAGTTAAATCCAACGTATCTAATAAATGCGGCTAGTGATGAGCAACAAAATTAAACTATTTCTATTGAAGACGTAATGAAAAGTTTGAATTTGACATGCTTGTCCATTTAAATGAGAATGGGCTGATCTGTCTACTAATTTTTAAAACAACAACAAAAATATTGACCAATTTAGCGGACCAGACAGCGCAGTTTCGGAATACACAACTATTCTTCATCAGCGGTATTTTGCTTGGTGAAGCTTTGTGTTTTCAAATTCGTCTATAAGCTTCTTTGAATTACAAACGAGTATTCAAACATAACTCCAAAGCTTCAATACACAAGAATCGCTGAGGACAGGCGAATGATTCAATTAATTCGTTTTGAGGAACCAACTGACAATTTTAAACATAATCTCGAAAGGGCAATAGAAATCCTTTAAAGACGTAGCCAAAAGATACAAGAACAACAACTTCTTGTCTGCAAGAACCTTTTTGGCTTATTTCGAGGAAACGCCGAAATCAATGAAAATTCAAATTGTTTAAAATTTAAAGTTACAAAAGTTTAATGTTAAAAAAAAGTAAACATAGTTTATTAAAATCGTTGAAATCAAGTTTTGACATCCGACATGGAACTTCCTTAAGCAAATTTCATATACAAACAATTTGTACATGTATGTATATAAACAACAATTTGCATATTAAATTTTTAAAAATATATATATATGAAAATTTTTGAAATTAATACGATAAATTTAACATTAAATTTGAGTGAAAAAATATAACAACAGTGATAATGTTAATGTTAATTTAACATGATGCAGTGATAATTTAACATGCTGTAATGTTAATTTAACATGCTAGTTATAGTGTTAAAGCAACATTTTGTATGGTAACATGTCAAAGTTGGTTATGTTAAATTAACATTGACTCTTATTGATCGAATATTTTCTACTGTTAAATATTGACAAATTCAAAAGTTCATAAGTGTTGTAAAATATTAACAAGAAAATGTGTAAATTTTACATTAATTTTGCGTTAATTTTAAACGATTTTGTTTGCTGTGTATAGGAAAAGGAAGTTATTTCGGACTATGGTACTTTAAAGACTTCGGTTCCTCTTCGAATTTGAACTACAAGCAGCAGAGTAAATTAAACGCTATAACAATAATTTTAATTATTAAAACATATTACAATAACAATATTTTAAAGAAAAAGCCATGCAAATTATTTATGCAAATATTATCAACGCTTACAAAGTTACGCAAATATATTCTAAACGTTTACGAAACGCTCGCTGTTTAACCAAATTTATCTAGAAACAATTAACGCACATATAAAAAAATTCAAAATTTTTCTAAGACATTGTTTGTTTGTTGTTGTTGTTGTTGCTGTTGTTATTTTTCTTAAGTGCAAATTACAATAAAAGTTACTAATTAAAGAAAGAAGGTGGCGGACACAAACAACAAACAAGAGAAGACAACTTCTCTTACTCACCGCTTAAATAAAACGAAATTAAATTGAAGTAAATTGGCAAAAAACGAAAAGAAAAAAGGTGAAAATTTATGCCCAGTGCAAGTGTTCCCAACTTCACAAGAAAACAAATACAACAAAATTCATAAAAAAAAATTAACAAATAATACCAAATAAAAAAACATGTGCGATAATTCGCAAATCGAACTGAAATTGTTGAAATAGTCGAAATTGCAGCGCAACGACGAGACAAATGTAACTATCGTATATACACCAGATACTAGATACTAGATACAAGACACAAAAGATACAAACACCGAAACGCTAAAAGCATTTCAAGGAGCCGTGTAGCTGGCAGTGCATACGCAAATATTTGCATTCGAATTGTTCCACGGCTTATAGATGCGCGCCCGCGCGCTTATGAACTACTATACATGTGTATCTTATAGCTACATTTGTATCTATGAGTTTACAATATTTGTTGATACGCGACGGGCCACTGCCGGATATCTTAAAGCGCTTACAAGCGCTGCGGCGCTTATAAATAATTCTAACCCGATAGATACTTACGTGACACAAGTAGCGCACAGATACGCAGCTACATAAACGCCGTCGCACACAGATACAGAAAGAAAAAAAATATTTTTGTTGGTTGACGAAAATGTTTTGATTTTAAATTACCAAGCCGTGTCAAGTCAAGCCGCTGAACGATAATTATTTAACGCGCAAGTGCTAATCGAAACTTTAATAAAGAAAAAAAATCACAACAACAACAAAAACAATTTAAATACACAAAAAAATTCAAAACAACTTCAAAAATGTTAAAATTCGCATTTTTGTGCTGGGAGAATTTTTCAGTAGCGAAATGAAGTTAAGCCGCTGAAGTTGTGCAAAAAGCGAACCGAAGACATTTTTGAAAAAAAAGTTAAATTTATATTAAAAATATCAACTTTTTAACAAAATATATTGCCGAGAGAAATAATTTCTTAATTTCTTTAATTTTGAATTATTAAAATTTTCAATGAACGTTAAAATTTCGAAATTTTCTTTGCAATTTCAAATTAACAAAATTCTCAACTTGAAAACTTATCTTGAAACAATTTCAGCAAAAAATTCAAAAACTTGATAGAACTCAAACTTCCAAACAAATTAATTAAAAAGATAAAAATATAATCAAATAAAAACTCAAAATCCAACATGTCCGAACTGCAACTGATTACGAATCACACGAAAAGCGATCAAGTCGCCGTTCAAAGTTTCGAGCTGCCGCAAAACTATTCGATTCTCATCAATAAACTCGAGCAGTTGGCGCTGGGTCTGGACTCGGCCTTCGGCAATCTCTCGCTCGATCACAAACAGCTCGAGATCGTGACCAGCGATGAGTTGTTGCCGCCCGAGCTGCTGGGCCAGCCGATAGCCGCCGGTCGTGCACCGCCGCCGCGGCACGGCGACTCGCACGGCATGGGCGAGGTCGAGTATTCGCGCGTCGTCAGCGACATTTGGATCGGTGTCATTCTGACGCTGCTGATCGTGTCGGTGATCTTTTTCATATGCTCGTGTTTTCTGTATCACAAGTTCCAGCAGTGGAAGAATTCATGTAAGTCGACGGGGAAAATCATAAAAGACTATTCAAGTTATATCTAAAAAGTTACTACAATTAAATTTTTAAACCTCGATTCGAGTATTTTGTCACTTTTTCGATTCTTGCGCTATAACTTGACAACTACAGCAGCTAGAAACGTTATGAAACAATTTTTAAATAGCAAATTAAAGTCCCAACATTTTATTACTGGGCCGTCAAAAAATTCAATATACCACTACAAAGTTATAGCTAAAGCTTACTAAGGACCACTAATGGACTATGTGGGATCTCTATTTCTTGTTAGATCAGCCAAAGTATTCTATCTTTTAAACAATAGCTCTAACTGGCAGTTGGACAAATATGTCGGCATGTCCTTATGTATACTGAGAACCCATCAGTTATTTAAAAATATGTGGAAAAGTTATATACAAAATATTTCTATTAAGGAATAGTTTTTGTAAGAAATGAATTTGATTACTCATTTCTTACAAAAACAAACATGTCAGTTCTGATTCTCCAAGCGGAAGTTAAGATTTAAGATAAACAGGATCGGACAAAATCTACTTCCACCTACCAAACAAACTCATCCTTTTTTGCGATAATAAAAATTACTAAAATTGTTTTTAGTGGCTATTTATGTCTCAGCATAGTCTCCTTTTAGCTCGAGACACTTGACTCAGCGATGTAGGCCTCCATCGGGCGGTGAAGCTAAGTACTTATTGGACCTCCCTTGTATTTTGTAGATTATAAAATTAAAAATAATTGTTTTTCTTAAATGTTGTGTGGTATTTGAGTTTCGTTATAGCTTAATAAACTCGTAATTATCTAACCAATTCTTATCCGATTTTGACCGTTTTCAGCATTTAACTAAACGCTTAACTGAAATTGAAGTTTTAAATTGAATTTTCCAGTTCATGCAGTTTACTTAGTATAGTTAAATGAACAGAAGTACGGATACCTACATCAAATAAATCTATATATATATATATATATATATATATATGAAACAAAGTTGCTTACCTATGAACACGCATGACTCGAGAACGGATCGTGTGGAATTGTAAATACTCGAAATGATTTCAATCCAAAAATCAATTTTGGGCGGCACGAAGTTTGCCGGGTCAGCTTGTGTAATACATAAAAAAAAACTGTATCTGCCCTTTACTTTTTGTTAATTTTTTTTTTGTTGTTTAGCGAATGTTGCAGCTTTGTCATTTATTTTCGCAGAAAAGCAGACAAAACTGACAGATGTCTTCTATGTTATATGTAAATAAATATTCTAATATAAAAGTTGAAATTCGACATAAAACGTCTAAAATTAGCTCGAAAACAAATGTTTTCCAAATTCAACATTACTCATACGCGCCGCAGTACAAATAGCTTCAAGTACAGCATTCAACGGGCGGAAACAAATCTAATCAATTCTTTATTTAGTTAATAATATTTATTTGTCAACAACTGTTCAAATAGTCTCAGCGTCGAAGGCGGCAGCTGAAGTATTTGTAAAGTTTTAATTAAATAAAAAAAAAACAAAACCAGAAATTGTTTGGTTTGGATAAATGTATCTTAAAGATACACTTAAAAGTCGAAATGAGAAAAAATACAAACAAACAGAGAGTGGAAAATTAAATGGAGATATACAGAAGTAAAATCATGTAAAATTTACATGAAATTAATATTAAATTAACATGAAATTAACATAAAATGAAAATGTTTTATTGTTATTATTTTTCAAGGCAAAAAAACATGTTAAAAATATCATTTAAAGTGTTAGTAATTTTATTCAGTTTGTCAGATACAAATTTTGACATCTTCTGTCAATATTTATCAATGGATAATATTGGACTAATATCAACCAATGTTAATTTAATCTTTTTTCTAGTATTAATTTTCCAAAATCGTTGACATGCTACACAAAGAAAGTGTTAATTTAACATGATATAGTATCAAATTAACATTTTTTGACGTACATGTCAACGTTTTTGGAAAAGCAACACTACAAAAGAGCTTGAATTCGTACGAGAAGTGGTCGCAAGAGTATGGCGATATTAGAATATAAGCATTGGCAATGTTAAGCCACGACATGCCCACCCTAGCCCCGCCTTGCTCGTTCGTACTTGAGTGCGTTGAACTTCACACACAATTACGATTCTGATTTTTTCAAAAAAGTTAAGACTATTGTTAACTTTAATTAACATGACATTACCTGTTAAATTAACACCATAAGATGTAAAACTAACATATATTATACTTGTACACTTTCATGTTATTTTAACATTGAGATTTAACATTTGACCTTCAAATTGAAATTTTTTTTTGAAAATTTTAAAATGTTTTAAATATATTGGTAGAAAAATTCTTTCTGTGTATGCGTGAAAATAAGATACCCAGCAGACGATCAACACAATCAAACCTAAAATTATGCAAAATTTGTTTGTTTTCTTAATTTAAAAATAGCAAAATTATAATAAAACAATAATAATAACAAAAACTAGCGCAAAATAACAGCATGTGACTCGCTCGCTCGCTCGCTTAAACTAAGCCACATTTTGTTTATATAATTTCAATTTAATTTATTGTTAAAAAAAAATCACAATGAAAAACCCGTTTAACTAAAGTCTGCGCCAGCGCTTAGCAACACGACAAAAATTCGAAATTGAGCAACTGTCGACAGCGCGTTTGACAGCTGTTTCGAGTTCAAATTTAAAGCTGTACAGTTTCAGCGATTTTTCGCCGCAACTTTAACGTTTACCAAGCGTCTTTAAACACGCCAAGCGTCTTCAAAACGTCTTCATTAATTTGTCGAAGAAAAATAGAAAACCACTTTTGCGCTTATCAAATTCTGTAAATTTTCCATTCGGCATATTAACTGCCTCTCATACTTCGCTATGACACCCTGCCGACATAAATAAATCTTTTTTTTATACAACCTCCCATTTAACTTATTTATTTTTACAATTATTACACGCCTCTCGACTAACGTCGTCGCGCTCTGCTCCAGTTCACGTTTTATTTACGCTGGCAAAAGTCATGAAATATCGCTTGTCAAAATAATAATAAAAAAAAAATTTACTAAAACTAAAGCTGTTTGTTTGCTTAACAATTAAAAGCAGCAATTAAAAATTGTAAACAACTGTCAAGCGGTAGGGGAGCGCAACGCGGTAAACGTTTAATTTTACGCTTCGAAATTTACAACGCTTGCTGTGCCGTTTCAAATATTGACAAGCGTTGCGAATGACGTCACTGATAAGAGTTTCTGTTGTGTGTGCTGTATTTTATAAAATTCGAAAAAGTTCAGCAAAAGCGTAAACAAGTGAATTTTTGAGCTTGCATGGCGTATGAGTGATTTTATAAGTTGCATTAAAATAAATTAAGTTACTAATAGATTTTAATAAAATAAATTTTGTTAGAAAGTTAATGAAATTCTCCTTAATTTGTTGTATTGCTTGTCCGCGCATACAAGCGACATGGCCGTGTCAGTTGTAATTTGACCAACCGAAAAATGCATTCAACAGCGCAAATAATTTCTACAACTATTGCGCAATATAGTATGTAAAGTAGTATAAAAATGTTCGATACTATACAATATACATATACAAACAACATCAAATGGCAAATATGTATTTTCGCTTAGATTTATGCAAAAATAATCAATTAAACAATTAGCGCTAAAAGTCCTAAAATCCGCCGCTGCAGCTGTGTTTATTCAGGCATTAGCAACCGTCGTAAATACATACATACATACATACATACATACATACATACATACATACATACATACATACATACATACATACATACATACATACATACATACATACATACATACATACATACATACATACATACATACATACATACATACATACATACATACATACATACATACATACATACATACATACATACATACATACATACGTACAAATACACTTTAATTTTTTTTTTTCGAACGCATTGATTTATTCGCTTAGCAGATAATTTTTGATTTCTGTGATATTTGAAATTTTCACGTATTTATGCGAATTTCGGTTAAATACTCGGTATCAGTTCGTTTGAAGGCGGGAGTCGCTGGAGGAGGCGTAGAGCGTGAGTCGTTTGGCATATTAATGTCATTGGATTTTGATTTCTGCACAAGCTCTAATTAGCTGTGTTAGTGTTTGTGTGCTTTTTGAATTATTTAAAAGCACACACACGCAAGCATACACACAGGCAAATGCACTAATTATGTGCGTGTATTTGTTTTGTGGTTTTTCGCCTCCTGCTGCTTCTGCTGCTGCTGCTATTCTAAATATGCTCCAATAAAAGTCTAAAACTATTAAAATGGCATTTTATGCTGCTGCTGCTGCGGTTTTATGGGCTAATTTAAACTGAGTTTAAGTCAATGTTTTGTACTCCTCCTGATGACGATGATGATGATGCAATTAAAAGTTCATTTCGCCATTTTGCATATGTCGCCTCATTTTGCGTTATTTTTGGCTCATTTGTAAAGTGTGGCTGTCCGTCTGTCTGTTCAATTTGGGCGTGCACCCTAAGGCCGGCGCACAGTGCGTATGAGTGTTATTAATTGTTAATGTGGCGCTGGCGGGTAATTGCGCAAATAATTGACAAATTGCGTTGGTGATGAAGAAAATTATTAAAGTTATCAACAAATATTGTTAAAAATATGTTAAATTAAAATATAAAAATATCAAAATCTTTAAATGGATAATTTTATATTTGTTTCGTTTATTATGTAGGAAGATTCCGAGTTGATTTTTTTTATGCCCGTCCATCTGTCTGTCACGGCAATTTTAGCAGTTTAGGAGATATTGACCTTAAATTTGGTATGTAGGCTTTTATTCACCAAGTGGCGGTTAAGCGCTGAATGAGTAAGACCAGACCAAAACTATTTCCACTTCCCATAATCGTTCATTTTTTGTGGTTATAAAATTAGAATGTCGTTGGGCATTTGAGATTCGTCACAGCCGAATATAATTCTCTTACAACTTAAAATGTCAATTTAACGCTGATTGCTCTGCAGCACATCAATTACAAACAAACTAAATATGACATATGTACATACATATGTAAACTGCGGCGCAACGCGACGTATGCGTGTTATTTTATTTAAATGAAAACGAAATGATGCGCATACGTCGCGGTGTGCGCAATTATTATAAAATAAATATTTAAATCCAGTTTTGGCGCTTTTTTTCATTAATTTTTTTATTTTTGTGTGATTTTTTTTACGGCCATGCACAATTAAATTAATTAGCGCCGCTTTAAATATTCATGCGCGCATCAAACAACGCAATTAGCCTCGTTCGTTTATGCGCGATAAATTGCCCAAAGTTTATTATTTTTCAAATTAAATATTTAAATTCATTTGATCTGATCGGCGCAAATACGCGTAAAGTGTGCGAAATTACACCAGCGGTAATTTACGTGATTTACGCCCGGTCTAGTCGGCGCGATTGTTTGGTGGGCGGGCTCGTTTGTCAGATTAATAATGCATTTTTAAGCGTTCGTTTCGCCAGCGTACTCAATTTAATTTGCGCTTAAGCGCGGATTATTAAAAATTTAAGTCAATTGCAATTGGCAGATGGGCGAGTGTCAGTTTGTGCAGTTATTGAGAGGCATTATAAAAAGAGATTCTCTTCAAGCATAAAACATGCGACAGAACCGGTAATTTGATATTGAAGGGGAAGAAAGTTCTTTAAAGCAATTATTAGTAAAAAGAAAGGAAGAAGCTTTAAAAAGATAATAAAAAAAATGCAATTAATATAATTTTTTTAATTTCATGCATTTCTTTGAGTTTTTTAATATTTTTTGTCAAAAGGAGGAAACTTAGTTTCTTCACACTCGTGACACAAAAATCAATCGCGTCCATTGAAATTTCAACCCGAACTCAAATTAAACCGTCACGATTAATAAATCGAATTGAGAGGGAATGAGAAAGACAGAGTGTGAAAGAAGTGTCTAAGCGCGAGCGGCAGTGCAAGAGAGACGCTTAATCGACACGCGCTAAAAAATACGTTCCACATACGTTGCGCGGATACAAAAACAACAGCAACAAAGCCACCAGTAACGAAATGTAAATGACCGCGTCGAAATGCGCTCAAAACCAGAAAACAGAAAACAACAAAAATACAAACAAGAGACGAAGAAGAAAAAAACTAAAACACGGCGACGACGAAATACAAAACAAAAAGCAATACACAAAACGACGCTCAACAATGAAATCAAAAAAACAACAAAGAGAAAAAACTTTTATTAAATTCTTGCTGCGCTGGTACTTCTGTTTGTTTTTGTTGTTACTTTGTCGAGGGTTAACAAAACGTTCGCGCAGCAGGCAACGAAGCAAAACGGAATGTAAACTTGTAAATACGCAAATAAAGTAAAAAATAAACACGCACTCGTTTTTTAAACTCAACGGACAAAGAAAGACATTTTTTATGCAGTCTCATTTATTTTATAGTTTGTTTTTTTTTTTATTTAGAGAGCGAGCTTTAAAAAGAGATCGCTTGACGCTTGTTATATAGAAAAAATAGTGCGAGAGCGCGGCAGAATATGATAAAATAAAGAATAAATTTTAGTTTGGTTGCGGTTTATGGGGCGTATACTTGTCAATCAAATTGTCGTTTCTCTGCTTTGTCGTCGCGTTTATTTGCTACTCTTACTTGGTATTTTATTCGTCTCGCCTTGCCTCTCACTTTTTGCGCATTAATTGCGTTTTAAATTTTCTTTCGTTTCGATTCGATTATCAAAAGCGAATGAGACGCCAAAAGGCAGTGTGCAAAGAAAAAACACAACGCAGCGTATGAGCAACATTCAATTTTTCGAATTCTTCAATTTCGCGTTTTCTCGTTCGCTGACTTTGCCAAATTCAATGGAATTTTATTTTTTGGTTTTTTATGCAAAGTGCGCACAGCTAATGATGTCATTTTTTGGTATTTTGTTGTTGTTATTAGATATCGGCGAACTTGTTGAGTTCAAATGGAAAACAAAATTTTTTTTTATATATAAAAACCTTGCGAGAACTTTATAAAATTTATAGAAAATTCTGTAATTGAAGAAAAATTATCTCATATTAAAAATATCATAAATTTTTTTTTTATTTATTTCAAAACGTTTTTTTTTTAGTTATTGATTTTCAATTTGGAAGTATTGGACGGAAGTGTTTAAAAAAATTGCAAGTCCTGGGTACTCCAAAGTACTTAAAGAACTCAGTTAAAGTATTCAGCAGCGAAAATAATTTTTGAATTTTAGAACCAACAAAAAAATTTGTACGAGAGTTTAAAAAAATTAATTACTCGGTTATTTAGAAAACCGATTTTTTAAAGCAATTATATTTAAAAGTACTCGATTATCTAAAAATTATAGATTTTTTTAAGTTCTCGACTGTATTAAGAGTATATATTCGATTCCTTCATAAATGAATACTCGTTTTTTAAATCATTAAAAAATTAATCGAATACTAAAAACAAATAACAACTCTTTAAAGTACTCGATTTTACTTTAAGCATTTAAAAGTAAATAACCGATTTTAAAAAGCATATTAAAGTAGTCGATGGATAAAATATTAGTTTTTTTTTAATATTTTAAAATTCCTTGAATATTGACCCAAGTTTTAAAAAGTATTTAAAAGGGCATTAAATAAATAAACACTTATTTAGTATTTAAAAGTACTCGTTTCTTAAAAAAAATGTAATTTAAATTTGTTTTTCCACTTTTAAAAAAATTTGCGAATTCCTTTAAAAAAATTTTAATTAATACAAATTCCTGAAGCAAATATATACTTACAAAAATGTTAATATATATTTTTGAAATTGTTATTAAGTTTATTTAGTTTATAAAAATTTAGTTTTCAACATTTTCAATTAAAAACAATTTTCCCACCTAATATTTTTTTCTGTAATTTTTTCTTTTTATTTCTTTTTTATGTTAAAAAAACTCTAAAAAATAATTCGTACAAAAATCAAGAAAATACGTAAAAAAAAAATCAAATTGTAATTTTTATAAATTTTTATTTGTTTTTAAATGTTTTTAAATGAGGAAAATACGCGTAAAAAGAAATCTTCATTTGATTTCATTCTTATTGTTGTTGTTTTTAAATTTATTAAAATTCATTAAAGATATATAAAAAAGAATCTTAACTAAAGAAAGCTTAAATGTTTAGGTACAAGAAAGGAAAAAAAATATTAAATGTGTCTGTGTGTGTGTGTGTAACTGTCTTTTTTTTTAAAGTGTAAACAATTTTTACAATTGTCTTCTTCTTTTAATTACTTCATAAAGTTAATTTTTATTTATAAAGTGCTTAAACAATTTAAATTGGAAGTGTTCAAGTAGCGAAATTATATTTAAGTATATATGTATGTATAGTATATGTGTAAGAGTATAATGCAAATATAAAATAATATGCTTTGTGACATTAATTAAACAAACAAATCGGCAAAACCCTTAAAATTATTAATGTTAAAAGTAAAGTATCGAATAATCGTTAAATGAGTATAAAGTAAAATTAAGTTTAATTGTTAAATTAACTTATGACTTTCGCGCAAAAAATTTGTTCATGTAATACGAAATACGGTAACCAAAAATTGTTGGAATTTTTTTTAAATATTTTTTTCTTTCGATCGTAAAATCTCAATTTTTACATTTTTTAATATCAAAAATACATTCTTTCGTTTTGTATTTTAACCAAGTAAGAGAGGCTCGAATATAATCACTTTTTTTTGTTAAACTTATGACGTTTCAGTTTGTTTGTATTTGTGCAATTTTAATTTAAAGCTGCCTAAGATTAGAACAAAATTACTAATATATAGATTTTTTTTTTTTTGCAATTGAAATTGTTAAAAGCTTATACAAAAGTCTTTAAATAAGTTTTGAATAAAAACAATCAATCGCCAGTGCGAGGTCTTTTTCTCAATGCGGACTTTTATCCAAAAGAAAGTCTCTTTTTTTTTTCTTTTATTTTAGATTTAATAAAATCCTTTAGTTAACGAATCTTCTTGGTTTCCTATTTTTTTTTTTTGTATAATCTTTAATAATTATAAAATTAAAAGCAAAATTTAAGATTTAAACATTTAATAATATTAAAAATATGCTTATTTTTTTAATTTTTCCTTATACTTTTGAATATTTTGTATAATAAAATATTCTCAATTTCGTGCATATTCATTTAAAGGAAATTTAAAATTTTCTTTTTTAATTGATAAAAAAGATTTCATCGAAATAAAATTATTAAAGTGTAAAAAAAGTGTGTGTATAAAATTCTAAGTCTTACATTTCCGTCTTTTGTCCCACCACCGTAAAATAGCTGGTGATTTTGTTGCGTTCCTTTTTAACGCCGGCCGCAGTTAGTTGCGGCGGCGTCAGCGCCAAATTTTCCTTGTGCGGTGAATTAATTGTTTCGCCGCCCGACGTCTGTTGCGGTGATGCGACAGGTACATTCTCCACCTGCATGGAAACGGTAACGGAAACCTGTTGCATGCCGCCAACGCTAACGCTACGTGGCGAAGGCGGCGAATGTTGTTCGATTTTTTGCATAATTGTCAGCGTCGGCGTTGATTTACGCTTTAGCTTGGACGTGTTGAGTGACATTTGCTGCTCCGGCTGCTGGGGCGAACGGCTGAGCTCTTCCTCAACATCATCGTCCGGTGCGTCGTCATCCTGTGGTATGTGCTTCTCATCGGTTTTGATTTGGCGCAACAATTGCTCCTGTAACTCGTCGATGAGTTCTTTTTGCTTTGCGAGCTGCTCGCGTAAATGTTTCGGTTTGGGTCCGGGTTTTTTGCGTTCACGCACTGGTCCGCCATTCGCCTTAGTCACATGTTCGCGTTCGATATGCGCACGCACATGCACCCGCGATGAGTAGCCCCGCTGGCAGATCTCACATTTGTAGGGCTTTTCACCTGTGCGGACAGAAAACAAAAGATAAATAAATAAATAAATAAAAAATAAAACCATAATTAAATTAAATTAAATGAGACAAAATCGGAAATCCTTGCACCCTACCTGTATGCGTTCGCATGTGCACCTTGCGATCGATATTGCGCATAAAGGACTTATCGCAAACTTCACATTTGTAATTTTTGACGCCACTGTGCGAGCGCCGATGTACAATGAGATTCGGATTGGCGCGGAAGCACTTGTGGCATATTTCACAGACGAACGGCTTCTCGCCGGTATGAACGCGCATGTGCGTCTTCAGGTCGCCGGAACGTACAAACGCCTTTGGACACTGTTCACACACATAGCGACGATCGCCGTTGTGATGGCGCTGATGCAGCTTTAGATCTTGTTTTGTCGAGAGGCCAAGGCCGCAGATGTCACACTTGTAGGCCTTCTCCTTGCGATGGCGCAGCTGGTGTTCGGTGAGACGCATTTTAATGCGAAAATGTTTACCACATTCGTCGCATCCGAAGGGCTTTTCGCCGGTGTGCAAACGCTGGTGTTCGAAAAGTCGCGATTGTTTGACAAACGATTTGGGGCAGTGTTCACATTTGAAGCTGTGCAGCTGTATGTGGCGCTGCAGCAGCGCCGATGTTGAGGGTTTTTGATCGAGCGTTTCGGTGTCGTCAGCGGAGACAGAAACAGCGGCTGCCGTGACGACAACAGCAGCGGTCGGTTTTCCCTTAGCTGATTTTGTTGTTTTCGCTGCGACTATGGATTCGGATGAGGTGGATGGTTGTGGCGACGGTGTCGACGACTCCTTTTGCGTCGTTGGTGGTGGCGTCGTCGCTTCGGCGGCGAAAAATGCTTTGTAGGATTTATTTGATCCCGCTGTAGTTCGGCGCACGCGCGTTGATACGCTTGCGATGGCGCTGGTTGTTTTCTCATCGGTGTCTGTGACAGCAGGTGTTCTTCTTCTAGTTGAGGTGTTGTTGGTTTCGGTTGAGGTAGGAGCATTGACTTTGGTTTTTTTGCGTTTCGATGGCGAACGTTGCACTGAGACCTGAAAAGAAAATTAATCATTAAAATTAGTAAGAATTTAAGATTTAAATTTGTATATCTACAAATTTAATTAGAATTTGTAATTTTATTTTATTTTTTTAAAATCAAATCGAAATAATATTTCAAATCGGTATTAAAATTCACTTATTAATTTTTCTAGATCAAGTTCAAATGAAAATTAAATTTTTATAATTTTTATTTAATACTTACTTTTAGCATATTTGCAGTTATTAAAAATATATTCAAAATTTCAAATCAAAAATTTTTAAAATTTAGCTTATAAATATTTTACAACGATACCACAAATAAAATTAGAAATAAAAAATTGTAATAGAAACTATTTTCTTACCGCTCGTCGTTTACGCCTGCGCTTCGATAGTACTGCCGTTTCCTCCTGCGTTTGATTTTCAACTGCGAGTACGACCTCCAAAACGCCAACAGGCTTTTTTTCCTCTACGCGCTCAGGCGTTTCCTCCTGCACCACAACCACGACTGCTTTTTCTTCTTCTTCTTCAATTAGTTCCTTCTCTTCAGTAATGTCCGTTTCTTCAATAGATTCCATATCTTCAGTCAGTTCTAGTTCCTTTTCTTCAATCACTTTATTTTGTTCGTTTACTTTGATTCCTTTTAGCTCCATTTCGTCCAAATCCTCTTTCGCGTCCAACAACTCCTCCATTACTTCTATCGCTTCATGAACCTGTTTGTCCGCTATTAAAGTCTGCTCCTCCTGCACCACGCCAATCAGCTTTTCCGACTTTTGTTCTTCTTCCTTCTCTTTTAATTCGACGACTTCTTCCACTTCTGGTGGTGGTGTGTCCGGCGTCTGCGCACCGCTCAGTTCGATTATATCGTTATTATCCAACTGCAAGCCATTCGGTAGAGCGACCATAGGCTGTGGCGGCGTCGATGCCACCGGCGACATTTGCCCCGCCGCATCCGCTGGCAGTTCTGTTATTATGAAGACTTCTCTTTGTACTTCGGCCTTGGGCTGAACATCGATTTCACGCGTTGGCCCCGAAAAAAGATCGTGTTGCTGACGCAAGTGTTTGTGGAAGAGCGCCACATTGGCGTATTTCGACTGACAATAGCCGCAGATTAAGAATAGCTTCTTACGATTGAGAACGAATATGTTGCCACACGAAGCAAGCGGCTCATCGGAGTGTGGCAGTGGCTCTAGCGGTGGCAACACTTCCTCCAATTCCTTTTTGACAATGGCTGCGACCTGATTGCGTGCCTGATTGCGAGCACTCTTGCGTGCAGGCGGAACGGATACCGCTTGCGTTTCCTCTTGGAATAGTTTATGCGAGGCGAGTTGATGACGACCCAGCATAGAGAAATCGGCATAACGCACATCACAAAAGCCACAATTGAAGATCAGCGATTCGGCGCCAACGAAAATATTGCCACACGATTCAGTTTCGCTGGCAGTCGTAGTCAGCGATGAGGCGACGGAGCAGGTGGAGTAAGTGCGTCGAGTGCGTCGCTTTTTCATTGGTGGTGCATTTTTTGAAGGTGGCGCTTCTTTGTCCACCAAAACAACGGAAGAGGAACCGCTGCTCGAAACTGAGGTGCGACGTGAGTTGGTCAACGAAGATGATGCTGACGCCACGACCGCCATCGCCGCAGCTGGTACTCGTTTCTTTACTTTTTGTAACAGTTTGCGTCCGAGTAGTTCGTGAAAGCGTATACGTTGTGCCTCTAGTTCGGCTTCCTCATCGCTTGAGATCAGCGTCGCTGCGACCGCTTCATCGTCTTCGAGACCTGCATCGGTTTCCGATTCTTCCGACAGTTTTGTATCGCTGTCCGAGTCATCTTCATCTTCTTCGTTGTCCTCCTGATGTTCGTCTTCTTGCTTTTCACTTGCATCTTCTTCGAGTTTTATCGGCACATGCTCGAGCAGAGTGTTGATCATTTTTTGCTGTTTTTTTCTTTACGACTTTTTGGCGTCTTCTTAATTTATGTTTTATTATTTATATATTATATTTTTATTATATATATATATATTGCGCTAATATTTGAGCATTTCTTCTGTAAATTTTCTGCTGTATTTGCACTTTTTAACGCGATTTTTGCGTGCGCGCTTCCAAACGAAAACCAAAAATTAAATCCACTGACGCCGCTTTTTCCGTTCGTTTCTGTTTCTCTGTATTCTCCCAACAAAGCCGTAAATTTTTTTTGCTCTGCCTGCGTTGTTGCTTCTTCTTTTTTGTGTCTGCCTTTCGTTGTTTCTTTCTTTGATTTGTATCTCTTATTTGCGTGTTCTGTTTGTTGCGCTCTTTTCGCGTTTGTTTTTGTTTTGTTTTATTTTTGCAAAAATTATTTTGTTTGCCTTGTTTGCGCGTGTAAGAAAGAGTCCATGGCTGCATTGAAAGTGGATCGCATGTGTGTGGATCGTGGGTGAAAGAACGAGAACGAGAACGAGCTCACTCAGAAATGATCTCTTATTGCATTCCACAGAAGAAGTTTTAAGGATTTCGCACAGGGTTGCACTTTTGAATATTATTAAATATTTTTTGAAAATTACATATAAAAATTCTAAATTCTAACCAATATATTAATTATAATTATTAATAAAGTTATAATACCCATAAACTTGGTTATACATGAAAAATACAGTTTAAATGGATTTCAATGGGACAAAAATTAAAAATAAACTGTGGTTTATTTTAAAAATTACGTTTACATACGTAGAATCCAAATTATTAATTAATTTATATATTAGTAAATAGTAGCTATTCTGCATCAATTTTGTTTTACGTATATGATTGTTAAACTTATTTTTATAAACAAATTTATTTAAATTTTTAAAATATTCTTTTTTAACATTGTATAAAATAAAAAACTTAGTTTATTTTTTCCTCAGCAAAACAATATTTTTACTTCTCTGTCTATTACAATACTTTAAGAATAAAAACTGATTGATCCCTGTTCTACGATCAATTCTCTTCTGTTTCCATTTTATCAATGACAAAACAAAATAATCCTCTAAAACCGGTTCTTTCACATTTTCAGACAGGCACCTTCTGTTTATTGCGCGCAACGGGCAGATGCAGTAAAACAAATTTTTTGTATTACTTTTCTATATAAACAACAAAAATCGACGTATACATGATATATTGCGTATACGCCTTGTTTTTCTATTTAAAATCTTTCGATAAATTAAGCAGCGCAGGTACCTGTTGCAATATTTAATAATTTTTTATTTATTCAATATTTATTTGCTAGGTTTTTAAATTATGTATTTGCTTTGAAAAGTATGTTACCAATCTTTATTATTTATTTACTTTTTGCATATACATAAATTTGTAGTCCACCATATTTTATTTATTATATTTTTATGTTTTTAATCCCCCACTTCAATTAACAAAAAGCTTTTTCAAAAATACGCGCAACTGATGCAACGGGATTGATTTCGTTTGTGTTTGATTGTTCTGCGTTGAGTGAGAGTGTACGTTGAAAAAGACAAAAACAATTTCCCCCGAGAACGGTTAAATACCACAAATATTATCCACCCAAAAAAAAATCCTGCGAGTGTTGCCAAAATAGAAATATATGAACTGCAAAAACAAAACAAACAAAAAACACTGACAGCCATTACATTTTGTTGCTTTTTTCAATGTAAATAAATATATTAATAAACACTTGACCGCATTTTTAAAATGAAAACCATCGGCATTTTTCTATTTTATTTAGAATATTTTGCAACATGTGCGCCAGGCAGCAGTGTTCGGACTTTTACTCCGATCGGAGTATATTTGCTACGCTTTTCGAAAAATTTTAATATCTGCTCCGCCACTCCGCTTTAACTGAAATCTACTACGGTTTAAGTTCTTAAATAATATACATTAGTTAGTTTCTTTATTTGTTATTGCTATGTGTTATTTTATAGGGAAAAAAGTAAAACAGTAGACGGAGAAAAAAAAATATGTTGTCAATTTTGTCCAAAACATTTATTCAGTTCTAAAACACTATTGCACTTTTTATACTACGGAAATTTAAGATTTACTACGATTTTGTTCATCATTCACTACGCCATCGCAATGCTATGGTCCGAACCCTGGCAGGGCAGTTCATTAAAAAACGACTCAACTTTTTATTTTTCGCAAATAACAGCAACTGCGACTTTTCTGTTAAAAAAAAAACAGGCGGTCTTTTTGCGGTTTTGTTTTCCCCCTCTGACCACCGCAGAGATCACATAACTGCAACATGTCGACGAATAGCGACGACATTTAACATCCGACCAGCGTTCTTTTTGTTTTGGGACATTAAATGAGCGCGGCGCCCGTTAGTTGGGGTAACAAAAAAAGGACGCATATGGCGCAATTGCAATAAAAGTATTTTGCGCACTCATTTTGTAATGGATTTTATGGCAATTTCTGTTTTATTAATATTTTTACATGCTACTGTATTTGTGCAGTGGGCATTTAAAGTGCCCCAAAATATGCACTAAATTTGAGCAAGTCGAAATAATTTAAAAATATTCTAAATACTCGTTGAAAAAAGTAATTTCTCGCAAAAGAGTCCTGTACTATATTTAACTTTTGTGCGTTCTCTTTGCAAGACGCAGGAAAAATATATTTTTGCGACCGCCTAAAAGTATGCAACATGAAGACAGAACACTAAACACATTATTTACACTGTCAGCGTGGCATTCTTTCAGATAAATCATACGCAAAAGGACTGAAACGGAAGCTGTCGCTGACGAAAGGAAATGAAATATGTACTGACAGCATACACCAACAACATGCACATAAAGATCAGACAGACAAACAGACAGACAGCCAACTGTACGTACATATGCAAAAATAAAAAATAACAAACACAAAAAGCAGCAACACTTAATTACCTCAGAAACAAACAAAACATGTATACAAATAAACACAAAATAAAGAAGAAAACAAAAAAAAAAACTCATATCCTGACATTTACGCTTTTATCCTTTTTCGTCTTTTTTTTAGGTATGCTATGCTCAAAATAAAAATAAAACTAAGTACGAAAAAGTCAACTTGAAATAAAACAAAAGCTGCTTAAGTAAATATCCCAAGTCCTTGGATGAAAAATTGAATGGGTGCTGTGAAAAATGGGGAGAAAAATGGGCAGCAAATGAAAGGAATAACTGTACGAGTATGTAAAGCCAAGTACGAGTACAGCCGAAAAACTCTTAGGGGAAAAATTAGCTCTCTTGAAAGCTGATCTTTTATCGTTGGCGAAAATTGCAGCAATGAAAACGTGATGAGGCGCGTAAAAATGGGTGGGGTGGGGATTGGGACGGTGAAAGAAAAGGAGCCACAAAAAGGCAGCAATAGCGAAATTTAGCCTTCAACATGGCAAAGTAAAGCAGAAATGAGCACAACTGTCAGAGGCGACTCCAAAAAATAAAACGACATTGTCGAACGCATTTTTCACTTCTTGCGACCCCCCAACAGAGCCATGGAGCGTGCGGGATTTTAACTGCAATTTGGCAACGTTGCCTTTTAATGTATATGTGTGTGTGTATACTACATATCTACACAAGGTCGTTTGTGTATGTTGACAGCCATTTTTATATTTTGTTTTCTCGTAAGCGCGAGCTGCTTGCTGCCTGCTGCTATCTTTTGGGGATAAACTCCAAAATTGTTCTCCAAGGCTTCATATTTTTTTCACACATTTTTTTACTGTGTGGGATTTGAAAGCAGCAAGAAATGGCAACCAGTGTTGCCGTGGTATTATTTGTTCTTGTTGTTTTTTTTTTTTATGACAGAGCCGAAAGAGCCCCAACATAAAAACAACGATTTTGTTGTGGCGCTTTTTTTATTTTGTGTGTGTGCATGTGTTTTGGAGCATATTTTTAGGCGCTTGCTCAAGTTGGATTTTGTTGATGTAGTTACAAAGTATTGGCATGATTGCCATAGAGAGTAGCTGAACTTTTGTTGGGACGCAACAACATTTTGAAGTAAATAAAGCGCAGTGTTTGATGTGGTCATATTTTGGGGGAGCTGACTTTGAAGTTATTGCTAGACTTTAAAGGAATTGATCTGCAAGAAATTTACAAAAAAAGAATAAGACGCAATGGAATTAATCTGAAAGAAATTTACAAAAGAGTTTAAACTTAAATGAATGAATCTGAATGGAATTAAAATGAATGAAAAGTAATTTGAAAAAATGAAATTAACAAAAATGGATTAAGCTGAAAGAAATTTACCTTTAAGGAATTATTGTTAAGGTAAATTTACCTAAAAGAAAGTTTCTTAAAAGGATTTAACTGAAAAGGAATTAACCCTAAAGAAAGGAATTAACCAGATAGAAATTGCTTCTTTTGTTATTAAATTCCTTCAGACTATCAACTTATCATATGCCTCTAAAAATTGTATTTTACTAAGTGTCAAAATATGTAGACATTAAATTATACCGCCTAAAACTATGCAGCGTTAATGCTGCGCGATTTGCCCTTAACAAAACGCATAATCAAATCAATTCCGACACAAGTCCCGCGGGTGTTCTAAACAAAAATTGCATTAAACGAATGAAAATAAGCTGAGCCGCTAAAAAACTTGCCAGGGTAGTTTTCCAAAGTAATGAAATTTTGTAGCTAGAAAACGTTTTGGCGTTTCCCCCCTCCCCTGTGCTTTGTTGCCACACAAAATTAACAAATGCAACTTGTACGCAACAAAATGAAGCATATGCCCAGGCGCTGCAACCGCACAACCAGGTTAAACTGCCTAAAAACACACCCCGCCCTCATGCCCGGCAGGTTGCTTTGTCTAGTTTTGGAAGTTGGGTGGGAGTTTCGAGGAAGTTTAAAAAGTGAAAAAAGACTGCTTAAAATTTACAGCCTCTTTTTACGGCCTAAAGTTGTCTGCGCGGCAGCCAACACATGCGGGTCGAATGTGCACCGTCTACCGGGTGCGTTAAAGCCCGAAAACCACCCTCAAATGTAGGCACACACACACATACATAACTTTTTTGTGCAAGGTAATCCTGAAGGTTACGCTTGGGAAATTCCCCAGCATGATGACTCATACCTGACACGCTGCCTAGCGTCGGCTGCTGTGCGGGTTTTAAAATCGAGAATCATCGAAGCAGCGAAAGACACGATTTTCAAGATTAGTTTCATGCAGGTCGGTCTGCCTTTTTGGGTTACTCCGTTTGTGGAGGGGATGTGGACTGATGGGGATTGCCCCCGTCGTTTGGACAAAAAACAAAGGGAATTCCCAGCTACACAAAAGCCCCTTTGTGTCTGCATCGTTTCACACCCTTTTGTGTTTGTTTTACGCATTCAATTGATAGCTCTGTTTTTTGCTCCTTTTTTCTGAGGGGGTTTCTCTTTTTTACGGAAAAGTGTTTCTTCAAAATTGATGATATCCCGGAAAAAGTACATTTATTACTACATTTATTATGGGCGCTTAAAATGGCACTGGGCGGGGGAAAATGTAATTTTATGAAATCGCTACAAAACGTGTCGCCCGCCATATACGTTGTTGTTGTTGTTGTTTTTTGAGTGGGGGTCGATTGTGCACCCCCCTTTTAAGCGTCAACGGCCGTGAACTTATTTTTAGTCATAAACGCAGTATTGCATTTAAATGGCGTCTTTGAAATGTCACAAGTGACAGTTTGAAAAATGACTTACATACGTAGGTGAAGAAAAAAAAATTAATTAAATTAAATTTTGACAGTTTTTAAATTTTTTTTATTTTTGAAGTCATTATTTGAACAGTTGTATAAAAATTTAAAAACATGTTTAAAAACTGTCTTGAATTTAAGAAGCAATTTTTTTCAAAAGCATAAATAAACTAATTTAGATGGGCTAACATGACAGATCTCCCGGCACAAGTAAAACTGGAAGAAATCAGTTACAAACTGTATTTAAATCGAAGATGAGCAAAAAAAGTCAGTCTTGGCATAAACCGGGTTTGCCATAGTTGATTCTTTTCTGCCCCAACGATATCAGTGCAAATGCTCTCTTCTCGTTTCACTTGTGCAAGTAAAATAAAGCTATAATATAAGCCAACCTTTAAGTAAAATCATACGGTTTAAAAAGGCTGCATGTTTGGTAAATACATATTTTAATCCCCTTTCAACCCCCGCCTCCATTTCCAACGACCACTTTACCCAACATGACATACCCACACTCCAAGAAAGGAAATTTTGCCGTTTTTAAGCCTTTTGTAATTCTCAATTGACTTTTGTTAATTATGGGGTAAGTTTAAATTTAACGGAAATTGACTGACAGTAGAAACGAGGGCGGTTATTTTTTTTCACTTTAAAACGTAAATTTTTAAAGAAAGGGGTTGACAATTGGATTCATTACTATTGATTAGCATGTCTGTGTACTTTGTGGGTGTGGCTTTTGGAGTGTTTTAAAATGAAATTAATTAAAAGTTGATGATTTGCTTGTGATAACTTCAAATGCCACTGAAATTTTGATTTTAAAGGAGAGGTAGGATTAATGTATTGCATTTATTTGGACAAAGTATGGAATAGAGAAAATAGCTAAACAAGTTTTTTATATGATAAAATTTATTGTACATTTTCTAATTATTTTTTTTACTGTAAACCTATCCCTTCTCTAACTATCTTTCTTTTTCGCCTTTCTCTCTCTCTCTCGTAGATCGCACCAATCCAAATGAACCGATCGAGATTTGTCGCCGTTACCCGCCCGACTTCGAAGCCGAGTCACTGCCGTCGTACACCATCGTTTCGGGACTGCCCACCTATGACGATGCACTCGAGGAGTTCCGCAAAGCGGGCATTATTCTAACACCGCCCATGCCTGTAATCAAAATTTTCGAAAGCGACTCGAAAGAGGGACAATTCTATAATTTCGAAAACGCCTCACCCGACGCGGCCGGCAGTGACAACGTCTCGTTGGGTGGCTGTTCAACATGCACATGTGGCGCCACGCAAAATTCCACGCCATCAACGTTGACCGCAACGACACCGAACAATTCCGCGGCCAGTTTAATAGGTGGCGGCGGCGGTTTGGTTGCACCGCAGATCATTGAACTGTCGCCGGATCAGTTGGCTGCGCTGTCGCAGAAGCGCCTTTCGCTGCAGATCGCCTTCAATCATTCGGTGCGACGTAATTCACGGCCACGTGTCGATCTATATCGCCAGGTGCGCAACAACAATATGCTGCGGACGCGTGCAGGTGGCAATCTACTCGATGGCGGCGCCGTCGCCGGCTTTGCACCCATTCATCGCTCCTCGTCGGCGCAATCAATTTCGTTTGCGAATGAACGAAATTTGTTGGATACACGCCTGCAGCATTTGCATCATCGCGGCTCGCTGTGCTGAGAGTGGTCGGCGGAAGCGATAGCGGTAACGGTCGCTGTGGTGATTGCGTACTGAAAAGTATTCTAGTTTTAAATTGAACTAGCTAGCGTTAAGTATTGAATTTTAAGTCGAAAATAGTCTTTAAAAAAATTAATAAAAATATTTCAAATAAAATAAAACGAGTTTGTGTTTTTAATTTATTTTCATGAAAGATTGGCGACTATGTCAGCGCCACCTGTTGTGTCGACATAGTATTATGAACTCTAAATTAGCACATACCATAACCGAAATTTGCTGTACATTTCCAAACACTTCCGATATTTTATTCTTATGAAAAAATCGGGGACATCACCATTTTCGTTTCTTTTCCATCACTAAATAACTGAAGTGCAACTTGTTTGTTTTTACAAAAATGAAGAATTATGAGCAAAGATCAATAAGAAAACACTCCTTGTGTCAAAAGCACCGCCGAAGCTACCCACATGTCCCAATAACCACATTTTATCCAAATCGTTGATTATGAGCGGATGTGTAACGTTTTTATTACTTGTAAAATAGATTTGAGCCTTACAGATTGTCAAATATTTTTATACATCATTAGCATTAGCTTCATACACACTGCACAAGTGAAACAAACATTTCAACAAGCAAATAACATCGCAATTTCCGACAGCGAGACAAATCAGCCTTGAAATCAGTCATAAACTTATAATTCCATTCAAAATTCAAAGTTGGTCTGGAAATGTCTAAAATTTCTCAATTCACACAGTTGTGAGAAACTCTGTTACTCTAATATGGGTGCAGGGACATGAGGGCAATGAAAATGCGGATTCTCTTGCAAAAAATGAGTGCATAAACTGCTTTTAATGGCCCAGAACTTTTCTGTGGGGTAAACAGTAGCCTCATAAATAACTTGAGACGTGAACTGGAAAAGTAAAGTCTACTCGAAGCGGTCGAGAAGACTGAGCCAGAACATTTTAAGTTAGAAGCTTCTAAATCTTGCAGAAAGGAGATTAAACTCTACACTGAACTATTAATAATAAACTCAATTAACGTCTGGAGAAAATAGGTATGATGGAAATTTACTTCTGTCTGCCACAAGGAGCATGAAACAACAGAACACGTTCTTTGCATTTGTCCAACTACTAAATAATATCAAACTGTCGTCGAATTGGGAGTACAGCAACAAAAGTAATGAACGCCGTAGTAGCTATAACAATTCATTCGGAATGGCTAAAATAAAATCAACACGGATTACAAATAAGCAGCGGATTACGATCAAACTTGCCAATTCATATAGAAAAAGAATAGAGTTTTATTAAATTCTTTCATTTTATTAGTTTGTGAAAAAAGAAACTACATACACATACATATAGACTTATTACATTAAAAATAAAATTATTCAAATATTTATAACAGCATTTTTGATTTTTTAGAGGTTAGAAAATATAGCACTAATTTTTAATTTTATTTTATTTATAATTGTTTTTGTTTTCAACAGAAATGGCTGACAGGATTCTTGCTTAATAAAAAAAATTTCAATTTCAAATCAGTTTTCTATTTAATTTTTTTTTTTTTTATAAATTTGCAACAGAACTTTAATATTTTGTATTATTTTTTTACATTTAAAAAATAAACAGCTTTTACAATTGCGTATATTCTAGATAACTAAGTAATTTGTTTGTTTTTATTGCTAATTTACAGAATTTTAAAATCATATCAAACTGTTTAAATATTTTAAAGCATCTTTAAAGTCGCTTAATCAGATTTGAAAAAAAAAACCTTTTAAAATTTTATAAAATGTATACCAAAAAAAATTTATATAAAATATTGGAAACATAAATTTTTGAAAATATCTGACAATATAAATTTATGAATGAATAAATGAATATTTTTGTAAATATAAACTTAAAATATTAAAAAAAAATCATTTTTGAAAATATTAATTTTTCAAAAAATTCAATTTCTGAAATAATTTTTTTTTCAATATAAATTATTGTAATTACATATAATTTTTTTTTAATATTAATTTATGAAAATTTTTATTTTAAATAAGAACTTCTTAAAAAATTTTTTTTTAAATTTAGAAAATTTGGAAAAAGTAAATTTTTAAAAAAATATAAATTTAAAAAAAAATAAATTTTAATAAACATATTGTTTCTAAAAATCTATATTAAAAAAATTTTTTTTAACTTTTTTGAAAATATAGATGTATGAAATTAAGAATTTTTGAAAAAAATTAATTAAAATCAAAAAGTTTTTTTCAATTAAATTTCCAAAAACATAATTTTTTGTTGAATATTAACATAAAAAATAAAACATTTTTAAAATCAAAATCAAAAAAAATTAAATTTCAGAAGCTAAAATATAAAAAACATTTTACACTTTAAAAGAAAACTTTAAGCATTTAAAAAAATTATTCTAAACTATAAACAAAATTAAAAATATAAATCAGATAAAATGTTAAAATTTTTTAAATAATACCTAAAAAATTAAAACAAAAAATTATTTAAAACTATTTTCGCGTACTTTCGATTACGTAAAATCCTAACTAACTTTTTTCTTCTTTCCTTTCCTTCTTTTTTTCACTTTCTCAGCGCACTGCGCACTCCAATTCAATTTCAAATTCTACACATTTAATTATTCTCCTCTTCTTCTTCCGTTGCATTCGACGAGGCGTGGCCATTTGGCTGTAAATTATTACGGACCGCCGCGGATGACGATGACAAAGAGGCGCTCAGAGATGAGGCCGCAGTTGAATTGCCATTCAGCTTAAGTTGTGACTTTAACGCAGCGGCTATGCATTCCTCCTCCTCGTCGGACGATGCGTCCGACTGTTGGCGTGGCGATAGACGACAACCGCGCGCAATATACGATGACAAACGCTTCACCGACGCCAGTATCAGACCGAGGAAGGGCGGCGACGGCTTTAGCGGACGCGACAAATACTCGGGATGGTATTGTGTCGCTACGTAGTACGGATGATCGCGCAGCTCAATAATCTCCATGCGCGTCTTTTCCAAATCGTAGCCAACGAAACGCATACCGTGCTCCTCCAGTTGCGGCACATACTTCGGATTCACCTCGTAGCGATGACGGTGTCTTTCGTCAACGGAGGTCGGATTGCCGTAGAGTTTGCGTATAATGCTGCTCTCCTCGGCAAAAACGGTCGTACGCTTGCCCAAACGCATTGTGCCGCCCAGCTGACCGGTATGATGCTCGGGCATATCAATGACGAGCGCATTGCCCGTATTCGGATCGACTTCGGTGCTGTTGGCGTCCTTCAGACCTAGCACATCGCGTGCAAATTCAATAACGGCCGCTTGTAGTCCCAGACAAATGCCCAGGAATGGCACCCTTGTCTTGCGACACCAATTGCACGCAATAATTTTGCCTTCCATGCCGCGCGAACCGAACCCACCCGGCACAAGGACACCATTGCTGTTGACCAGCGATTGCCATGCCTCGTGATATTGTGAAGGGGCGCTTTCGCGCATAGCGGGCTCTAAACTGCAGGCCTCAATGAATTTTATATTGACCTTGTAGCCGACGGCCAGCGAAGCGTGCTGCAGTGCTTTAACAACGGACGCATAGGAATCTTCGAGTTTTGTGTATTTGCCAACGATCGTGATGTTGACCTCCTTTGTGACCTCGTCTGAGCGACGCGCCAAATCCTTCCACTGTTGTAGGCATCTGACAAATTAAAAAAAAATCAATTATTAAAAAAAGTTAAACAAGGTAAATATAATTTATACACACTTCTCACGCTTGTTTGGCTTAATGTCCAGCTGCAAACGCTCGTTCAGGAACTCAATGACACCGTATTGCTCCATCATCAGCGGTACATGATAAATCGAGCTTAGATCGTGTATGCAAATGACCTGTTCCGGCGCCACATGACAGAAATTGCTGATTTTCTCCTTCACCTCGAAACCGATGGGTTTCTCCGAACGGCAAACAATCAAATCGGGACTCAAGCCAAAGCCGCGCAACTCACGCACCGAACTCTGTGTCGGTTTGGTTTTTGGTTCGCCCGTCGAACGTGGCGCCGGCACAAGCGACACGTGTGCTACGCAGAAGTTCTCACGTTTAACGCGAAACTGAAATTGACGAAAAGCCTCGACGAAGGGCATGCCCTCAATATCGCCGATGGTGCCGCCCAGCTCAATAATGCAAACTTGTGGCTTGGAAGAACCGCGCACCGGATTCTGTGCGACACGTTCGACCCACTCTTGAATGGCATCGGTGATGTGTGGCACAACTGCGGGTGGAAAGTAAATAAATATTATTTAATCAAATTTAGGAAATCGAAACCCACCTTGCACTGTCTTGCCGAGATATTCGCCGGTGCGCTCCTTCTCGATGACCTGCTTATAGATTTTGCCTGTGGTAATGTTGTTGTCGCGATGCAGTGTCACGTCGAGAAAGCGTTCGTAATTGCCCAAATCCAAATCGACCTCGCCGCCATCGTCGAGCACATAGACCTCACCTAGAAGAATAATTCAAAAATATTCATATTTAATTTATTGAATTTAAGAAGGGAAATTGTTTAAAAAGTAAAAATAAATATTTTCCAACGGTTTATTAAATGGTCTAGAGTTCAAATATTTGTATCAAATTCGAATACAAATTTAAATATACTTTGTTCAGGTGTTTTCCACTTTTTCACAGTAGCATCGAATTTCGACAAGTTTATAGATGGCTCACATTTGACTGCATCGCTCAGCTCATTTTATTTGTTAAAATGAGCGAGCGAGTGTATCGTATGTGAGCTTTTTTTAACAATCCAGAATTTCGATAACATAAAAATGCGAAATGGATTTTTTTCTCTCGAATTTGATCAAACATGTTAAAAGTTTACAAAGCTTATTGAAACCAATTCAAATAAAATTGATTTCGAATGCATAATTCGAAAGTTTATAATAGCAACCCTGAAGGTAAATTTTTAAACTTTTTGCATGATTGGGTTTAAACAGTCATTTAATAGAAGTGCTTCTAAATAAATCGAAATGGTAACCTCTATTCAACATGATGCAACTATTACAGGTAGCTGATGTATTGACAGCGCTCTCTTGCTAAGTATGTCACTTGTCAAAATCCGTTGTTAATGAAACAAACAAAAAAAAAACAACAACAATAACAAAGGAAACAAAAAAAAGCCCATACAAAATGTTAATTGTGAGTTTTTATAAAATTTCTTAGAGTTCCGAGATTATTGGTTCAAGTTCTCGATCAAACTTTTTTGACAATTTCAATTACTGCGGCTACCTTTCCTATAATTTTTAAAAGTAAAATCACAGTTTATTAATTTTGATTAGATCAGTTTTAAATTGTTATCAGAAATCAATGACTTTCCACAAATAGAAATATTAAAATTCGTTAAGCATTCAGGATGGCTTCAGCATTGATCCTTCATCCCATTTTCAGGAGATTGTGGTTTCAAAACGGCATGAATTGTGCTACTTGTGCTGGTGGTGTTCCACCAGTTTTTCACTTTAATAACTACTACAACTATCAGAAATCAACAATACCAATAACAGATAACTTTTTATACAAATCGTTAAATATAAACAATAAAAAATAAATTGAAAGCATCGACCAAGTTTTTGTAAACCCAACAAAAAAATGTCAAACAAAAAGTGGATTTAAAAATGTAAAAAATACCTGCTCACAATTTAAACCATTTGCCTTCTTCTTTTTCAATGAATTTTTATTTTGTTTTCCATTTCAAATTGTATTCTTTTTTCGGTTGTGTTTAAATAAAAACTTAAAACTATTGACATATGCTGATATTTTTGGAAAATAGACATATGTGCCACTAGAATGTAATGCCATATTTCAGGAATCCTTACACGGTACTTAAACAAATCAAATTTAGAGTAACAAAAATATTTACTTAAAGGCTAAATAATACAGTTTTCTTTTTTTGTTTTTTTTGCTATGTACAGTCTTTTACAAATCAATGTTCTCTCTTTCGTTCACAAAAGTAGTTCACTTGGTCTCCTCGAGATCTTCCTTGTACAACTCCTTAAAAATCAATTTCTGAATTTTGGTGCGTATGCGCAGCTTCTGTGCTGCCGTCAGTTGTTTCATGTACGGATGCAAGCTAAGTAGATAATGATAATCATCGTCTTCCGGCACCAGTGGCATGGCATTGTCCATGGTCGATGATCCGTTAAAATTGCTGTCTTCGGAGAGACGCGGCCGCTTTAGTTTAAGTGCAGGTATCAGTCCATTGGCGTACGAATGTTTAGTGAAATTAAGATGCTCGTGAGAGCCATGCAGACAGCTACCGCCGCCAACGCCGCCACCGCTACTGCCGTTAAGCGAAGAATAATCATCACGTTCCTTATTAAGAGTCGAGTTGGCACCGGGCGGCGGATGGTGTGCCTTGTTGTAGAGGGGCGGCGGTGAGACGGAACGTTTCTTATGCTGTTGTGTTGCGATTGAGGTGCTCGCACAAACGCTAAGCGGCGTAGAAGTCGACGAGGTCGTCGTGTGAGCCGAGGAGGAGACGGTCGACGTTGAGGAAGCAGCGCTCGACGATGATGAACTGGCATAAGAAGTGGCACCCGCGTCCGATTTAGTCGATTCCATCGATTTTTTGGATAAATCTTGTGCTTCTTTCTCTTCGATGTCATCGGCGACACCGGCAAGCGCTGACGCATTCAGCGATTTAAGCAAACTATTTGCAGACTTGAGCAATGAGCGTTTGTCTTCCGTTTTGATGAGTGTACTGGTGGTCAGCGATTGTGTGTGTGCTGCAGGCGGTGTTACGCTTGAGATGAGTGACGCCGCCGCATTGGCGATGTGGCCGGCTGTCATTAGCTCGTCTTCATCATCGTCGACATCGTCCTCGTCGAATTCTTCATCGCTGTCCTGCATGCGACTTATGAGTCCGTTGGTTAGATCCGGTTCTACGACAGTCTTCTCCTCGCAATCATCCTGGCTTTGTTGCGCAAAGAAATATGATTGATCTTGCTCGTTCTTTGGCATACGATGACGCATGTGCTCGGCTATTTTTAGAAAATACAATGAGAGGATTAATATGACTGGCTTAGAAATAAAAAGAAAAACAAATAGAATGTATGTGGAAAATTGTTTCGAGAAGCAGAATGTAGCGATGGATTAGATTATTTCTTTTTTTGAATTTCAAAAGCTCAAACTGATTTTGGTACTACAGAATCTTTTTATTAGAGAAATCCTTAGCCAAATCTCTATTAATTTTTATAATGATAAACTTTTCAGAGTAAATATTTTTTAGTACACAGTTTTTAATAAGAGTTCTTTAGAACAAATGAGTTTTTGGTACGAATTTAGTACATAGTTTTAGAAAAGTCCTTAGAATACCATTTTTTAGTACAAATTTTGGACATACTTTTCGAATACGGAATTTTTTGGTACACATTTTGTACATAGCTTTACAACAAACTTCATATTTAGTACAAGCAACAAGTTAAGTTAAACAAAATTTGCTTTTAAGACAATCTATTAAATCGAATAAAAAGCTTTGCTCTTGCGGAGCATATCAACTAATGCGAGACTAACTAAAAAAAGTTTCTTTAAAATTACAACTGAAACATTCTAGCTGTAGAACTGCTTAAACCGATTTCTTTTCTTGACAAATCCTCTTCGCAAAACGCAGCTGACGCTATTTCCGCTTTCTGTACAAAACAAATCACAACAACAACAACAATAAAAAACGCCAAACGCATACTTACTCAGAAACAACAGCGCATAATAGTGTATCCACTTGGACTCGAATGCGGCAGGCTCGACTACAAAGTCGCCATTGTCGGCGCGCGGTATACGCTTGTATTCAACGCGAAAATTATCGCGCAGTCCCTTCCACTTAGCCTTGAGCACGACTTCTGCAAAACGACGCAACCACAACGGAGGCAGGAAGGAAGGAAATAAAAGAAAATGAAAATATTTTAGAAACAATTCTTAACGATTGAATTCAAATTTTGCTACTCACTTGGCAGTTTATGTTCGGCCGATAGCTCGTCCCACATTTGCTCGAGAAACGCTTTGTTGCAGTGGAAATTACGATTCCAGATTGCAGGACGTTCCTCGACGTCATGTATGAACGCTTCGACGTTCAAAACGATTGTTGATTTTTTGGGTGCCATGATACGATTTCGCAAAAGAACACAACGAAATGTACTGGAAAATTATTTAACACTGAATAAGTCCAAAGCGTTTTACTGCTCGATAACCGACCAGTATGTAGTAAGCGTTGTCTCGATTGCGCAGCAGTTAATATGTGACTGAGGCGCCTGCTTAAAGGAACGAGGAGCATAAGCAAAACGCGTTCAGTGAGCAAAAGCGATTTCGTAAATGATTTTGAAAATCGCCATGCCGCGCCACCATTGCCGATGGTGCAAAGGAAACGAAAAGAAAGAAAGGAAGGATGAATGGAGGTAGGTAGGTAGGTAGGTAGGTAAAGAGAAGGGACGAAACAAAAGAACGAAACACGAACAAAAAACCGCTTATAGACTTGCACTCGCAGGCAAAAGTACGCTCGCCGCGTCGGTCTTTAGCACGAAACACACAACCCAAACCAAACGACAGACACACCAAGCCTGGCCAGGCAGGCAAGCAAGCGAGAACGAACGAACGAACGTACGCACACACCACAGGCGAGGCAAGTTGCGTTTTGCGCTGTGTCGGTCGGATGGTCGAGGCACAAAGAACGACAGCGGGACGGGCAAGACAGACAGACGAACGACGTGCGGAAGGACAGACCACGGATTGTGTGTGGAGAACGTCGGACGAGACGACGAACAAAAAGAAACACCAACGACGACAGATGCAGATGGATATATAATTTGACACGTTCAGAGAAGACTTTAGCGTTGAACGAATGAACGAACGAACGAACGAACGTCGCAGCAGCAGCAGTAGGCTCAAAGCAGACAGGAACACAGCCAAGAAAGTAAGAACACGCTTAGCAGACGGGGCTTGCGAAATGCGACAACGTCGCTGAAAATTTTGAGGTAGCAGCCGATGCGAAGCTAAAGCTGAAACGATGCGCTATTTCAAATTAACGAAACGACTGGTTGGTTGGCTCGTGAATTGACGCCGCGACTGTCAGCCAAACAGCCTACGCTGCAAGCCGGCAGAAATGCGCGAAAGCAAAGAGAAGGAATTTGCAAACGTGCGGGCTGCTCTGAACAAAGTCAGCAAGCACAGAAGCCAGCCAGCCAGCAAGCAAGCATTTGACCATCTAACGAGAGACTAATTTCAAAACGACGACTAAAACAGTCATTTGTCGTGTCAGTTCGTCAGCGAAAATAAAACAGCCAGCGGAAAAGCAAAACAGAGCCAATGATAATGATGATGATGATGATTGCAAGGCGATGTTGCTGATTGTTTTTTTTTATCGTTGAATTGCTGGTTCGATAATTAAAACAACACTTCTAGGCTACGCTTGCGAACAGCGAAGACTAGCAACAAAAATATAAACCTAACGGGTCACTAATGTACTGCGAGACTTTTTCGCAAAAGCTTTTAGATTTTTAGAGCCGCCAGTAAGAAATATGACGTTAATATTTCTTAATATTTCAGAATCACCAGCTCAAAGATCTCTGGTTAGCCTCCAACAACTCTAGGACAACCCTTTAAAACAATTTTTTTGAAAATATCTTCTATGAAGAAACTAAGAAATCCAGGCTTATTTCAATCATCCAATTGAATTGTATATTTCGCACGCATACGAGTATATGCTTCAAAAAACTCAAAGCCTCACGATGACGCGCTCTTCTGATGTTGATGATGATGACTACCCGCGCGACCATGGACGTCGTTGTCGTCGTTGAGCAGCGACAATGACGACGACGCAGAAGAAGCAGATGAGAAAAGTAACAGGCGCGCAAATTCAGACATTGTCGTTTTTTTTTTCGTTTTTTCGTCTCGCATCCGTCTGTTCTCATCGTTGCCGTCGTCGTCGTCGTCGATAAATTGCAGCTGTCGGTCGGTCGGTCGGTCGCTCAGTCTGTTGTTTGGTCGTTCCTACGAAACAGAAAACAGCTCGTCGTCGTTTGCGCTACGCTTGCCGTTTTGTTATTACGGCGGCTGCTGATGATGTTGTTGTTGCTGTTGCTTTTTGGGTTTCCGATATGTTCCTGCCTGCAGTCTGCCATCCTCTGCTACTGGGGCGATTTATGCCGTTTTGCTTTTATCGTACGTTCGTTTCGTTTCGTTTGGTTAGCAGCTTGCAGGCACACAAGGCAAGCAAAAGCCAGCCAGCCAGCAAGCAAGCAAGCAGACAGCCAGCAGCAGGCTGTTGTGAGCTTACTCCGAGCTAGTCGAAGAGTTGTGTGTGTACGAGTGTGCAAAGGTTTACTTTTTCGCGCGACAGGAAATACTTCTCCTCTTGGCTTTTGGAGTTTGTTTTTTACGCGCGTCGTTTTGCGCCAAGCCGCTCGCTGCTGCTGCCAAACAGCAAATAAAAAACAAAAACAAAATAAAGCAGCAAAAAAATGGCAACAGCAGCAATGAAATTAAAGCAAAATGCCGCAGCAGTCTGGCGCAGATTGAAACCAAGCCAAGCCAAACCAAATTGCTTACGAATGATGGCAACGGCGACGGCGGCAGGCAGGCATTCAGACGGGCATGCAGTCAGTCAGGCATACAAAAAAGCAACAACAAGTAACAAAAAAAAAACCCGACAACAGTCCCTGACAATGTCTCATCACGATGAAGCAGTGGCGGCGTTGGCGCGCTGGCTGGCTGGCTGGCTGTTTTGTTGCTGCAGCAGTTCGAAATTAGCGTGTGGTGCGCTTGATTCGTTTGGGTCGTTCGTCGATGGTCGACAACGAAAAGTGTTGCTGCTCGTCGTCATTGTCGTTGTTGGTTGTCGGTCGGTCGGTCGTTCGTTGTAGATGCTTGCTGGAATTTCACAAGTTTGGAATTTCAATTTTTTAACGCGTAGAAAGAAAGGCCTCTCCTCTAGCTGACTGACTGGCTGGCTGACTAGCGACGTGTATGTATAGGGTGTTTTGCGTTTACGGATACGCACTCTAACGACTCTCGCAAAATGGACAAGTATTTTTGAGAAGGACTTTGGTTTTGCTTTTAATCTTGTTACTTAATATTTAAAACATTTCATTCATATTTCCTTAATCTTATTTAGGTTGGATCGATTCATATTTCTGGTAGTCTTGATCTAAATTTCCTTCTTAGAATATGTTTTTATTATTATAGTAGAAAACGTTCCTCAATGTACTTGGTCTACAGTTCTACAACTATCTTCAAGAACATTTCTCTTTAAGAGTCTTTTACTTAGTCTGGAATACTTAAACCATATCTAAGAAGGTCCTCATTTAAGAGTCTTTACAATCAATATTTTATGTTTTGGTTCATCGTCTAGAGTTCTTAAACCATCTTCAATAACCTTGTATTATTCCAGAAATATTTTTAAGGCGAAAAGACTGCTTTTAACCATATTAACTTCGTATTCTCCATAAACTCTCCAGAATTCAAAAACTGACCAATGAAGTAGTATAATTTATCTTCTGAGATCATTAATTTAAGAATCAAGATTCCTTGAGATACATTGAATTATAAAGAGTTCCAGTTTAAAAAAAAAAAACAAATTTAAAACATTCATCATTTAGAATCAAGGTAAATTACTGACATACAATTGGCATATATTGGATCTATTGTGATCCTATAAAGGGTCACAGGGAATTCTTCAAACGCAGACTTCAACAATGTCAAATGTAAAAATTATTGTAAATGGAACCGGAAATTGTGAAAGATTCTATATTATTCAGAAAAGGATCTCACAGACGTCTCTGCAATCCGATCACTCTCCTCAAGAGATTCATTAAACTTCATAAGAGGAGAATAATTAAATTCTTAAAATCGAACTTTACAAAAAAATCTCCAAAGAGTTACTTAATAAAAAAAGGTTTCTACCAACAATCATAGGGCAAAGACACCAACTATTTACATTTTGGAACTAGCGAGCTTGTAGTTGGCACTAGACCAACAACAAAAACAAAGAAATTTGCTAAGGAACCGCTAGAAACACAAAATCGTCAATAACTGCATTTATAACAAAAAGAAATCAGACACGAAAATAAAATGAATGATTGCATATATACACACACACACACATACACACTCGTTCCGACATACAGACTTATATGCAAATTATGAAGAATCAAGCGATTTAAAGAAAGGGCAACGCGAAGGGAAGCAGGAATATATGAGAATAAAAAAAAGAGGAATGAGTATGGTAGACCGATCTAAAGCAGCAAAAGAACGCGCGTATACCGACGAAATAAACGCTGGCAAACCAGCGACAACAACAAAAACAACAACAACAACACGACTAAGAACCATAGGCTGTGCTGGGTGGTAGGCGGGAATGAATGAAGGGTGGGAGAAACCAATGCCCACAAACCGAAATTGAATAAAATCAATAAAACACACACGGCACAGCACGGCACGGCACGGCGACTAATAACGATGGACGCGATTCGCGGCGGACAAAAGCGCGGACGAAAACCTTATCACGTGTTAAAATAAAACACTTCCACTGCTGATTGCAGTCGGCTTACAACTGAAATTGAAAATTCAGCAGAGCGGCAGCTGAAGCGCATTGCGAAAAACGCAAAAACGCTCAGGCGAGGCGAGACTATTCGAATCGAGGCAAGGCAAGGCTCGCTCCGGTTGTGCCTGCTGTTGTCGCTTTTGCTGCTGCTGCTTGTGGGCATACGCGATTGGGCTTTTATGTTTTTTGGATTGGATGGGTCGAAGCAGCAAGAGGCGGAGGAGGAATACGGTGGAGAGGACGACGACGGCGACAACAACAACAAAAACAACAACGACAACAGCGAAAATGACGACAAAACAGAGGCCGCCTGGCAGAGGCAAAACCACGCTGGCAAACGACCATACAGCGCCGCGCTGCCGCCACCCGAAAAATCGTCAAGCAACGACAAAGGAGGACGGAGTGACGCAGCAGCACACACACACAAAATTCAAAAGCGAATCAAAGTGGAAGCGACGCAAAGCGAGCGAGTGAGCGAGAATGGATGAGCAGCATGCAGGCAGGCAGGCAGGCAATGGTTGGAAGCATGGCATGAAAAAAGCCATAATAGAAAAAATAAAATAAAAACAACAACAAATAGGCAGCCGAAAAGGAACAGTGCAAAAACGATGAAAACGAAGCTGGAAAAACGCTTAGCGTCGAGGGGCTAAAAACCGCACGAGAAAAAAAAAACAAACAACAACGCTTGGCAACAAACGCGAGTAGAAAAACAACTGAAAAAAAAAAAACAACAAAAAACAGCAGCACAAGCTGCGAAGAGAAAGGACGAAGTGCTGGCGAAGGCGGCATATAAATACAGACGCTAGCGCCAAAGCACGTAGCGCGCAAGCAGGCAGGCAATCAGGCTACAGGCAGCAAAGAAAACATGACAACGGCAAAAGCGCGAAGAATACAAAAACACAACAACAACAACAAATAAGAACATAAAGAAATAAAAATAATAATAAAACCGAACAGCAGCAGCGACGAAAACGACGTTGATGATGAGGGAACTAAGAAAAAAGGAAAAAAGACCAGCAGGAGAATTGAAAAGAACACCACTCAAGCGCGCAACTTGTGCGGCGGCGGCTGCGATAAGCTGATGATTACGATGACGCTGCTAATGATGATCATGCCGATGATGATGACTTCACTAACGACGAGAAACAATTGTTGCATAAAAAAAATAATTTTAGAGGGAAACATTTTGCTTTTGACAATTGTTCCAAAAGCTCGTTAAACAGTACTCAATAACGATATTTTACAAATGTCGGAATACTGTGCTCCGAGTTACTAAGGAGCATTCTTTTGTACTGAAATATAATTTTCTATTATAAAGTTCCAAGGTATTTCCAAGCACATTTTTTGAAGATGCGTTCCTTGTGTCCGTAGAGCTCCTTACGGAGAGCTTCTCTTTCGAATCATATTTTAATAGAGTGCTCCGGAATATTATAATTACAGTCTTCATGGATGCATTTAAAATACCACTTCAAAATGTGAAAACATGCTCGAAAAGCTTGAATCATTTTAAAATCTATTAGAACCCAATTCTTTTTCCCGGTGTTTGCGAAAAAGAGGAGAGCAGGACGCTATAGCTAAAGCAGTGACGACAACGGTTATGGTGGCGCGCAGACGACAGCGAAGCGACGGCTTATTTAGCGCGCGCAAAATCCCGAAACAAAGAAAAAGAAAAGCCGCGACAATGGATGATGATGATGATGATGATGGGGCGATAAAACAGTGGAACTTGCTCCACCAAAAGGAAGAGCAAAACGACCGAAGTAGCGGCAATGATGATGCCAAATGTAAAGTAAAGAGCATGTGTGAGTGTGTGTGAGATGACGGCGGTTCGGTTCATCAGAGCAAACGAAGCATATCGCAGCGTGGTATAGACGCAGTGCAGGCAAGCAAAGTCACGCAGACATAGCCGCAGGCTGTGCTCACGCAGATAGGCCTGTCCATGCATGGTTGGCTGACTGACTGACTGGATGCATGTACCACACACAAACAGCAGAAATATGCACTCACTCAAACGCTAGCTCGTCGCTGCTTGAGTATGTGATGGCTTGGTGGTGGCTGAAAACACGACTACGACGGCGTCTACCCTTAGAGCATCAAAAGACTTTTTATGGGTAGCTATTAGCCGTATGGCAAAGAAGAAATGCAGATAATGAAATTGTTCGAACTGAAGGAAAAATAAAATCAAATCAATCGTTAAAGGAAGGATCATCGGAATCGAAATTCTAAAGTTAAAATTTAAGTTGTTGATATAAATAACAAAACTATTTTTTAATCGATTGAAACTTTTTGTATAAAAATTATTTGATTTGAAGTTAAGTTTCCATTACCAGCCTCATTTTCTGTTTTAAAAGCGATCATGTCTTAAAATTTTCTTATTCATTTACTGTAGTCAAACGATAACAGCTGATTGCTACGAACGATAACAAGAAAATTACATAATCTAAATTTAAGACGAATTCTTGTTCGGGATACAAAAACTTAAATTTTTCAATCCAAAGCAAAACGTTTAGTTAAATTAACATTTTTAGTTTAAGTCAAATTTGTTTAATTAAATATATTTTTGTTGTTTAAAGTATAATTTACAAAATAAAAGCTATAATCGACCAATGTTTAATTTAATGCTTCAAGGGTTTGCAGAAAACACTCACAACAACAACAAAAATTGCAATCGACGCATGCAAAACGAAGACCGTACGTACGCCTTCATCGAACTCGAGTCAGACAGACGCTATGACGTCGAGTCGCTGCCGTTCTTCGCTAGTGCAGCGCAACGACATTCGGTCAAATGCAGAATCAACAGCAAGAATTGCGCCAACGAAAAGGAAAAATAATTAAAAATGCAAACAACAAAAAAACCCAACGACGCGTGCATTCAACGTGAGCGCACAGAAAAGAGCAGACCCCCGTATGAATGCGCGCCTGGGGGAGCGCCGAACCAGTGCTGCGCCATTGCAAAACAAACAATCAAACAAAAATAGAAGAAACAACCGAAAAGCAGAAATCAAAAAAACACCCTCTCGGACATTCGTCCATGGTCACTGCATACTGCAATTTGGTGTCGGTCACAATGAGACGCTCGGTGGCGTTGGCAGTGGCGTAAGCGTTAGCGGCATATGAGAATGAAATGAGTATGCAATGCACGATATACCAACAAGCCAGAAACATACGGACAGGGGCAGCAGAGCAGTCGTTTGCATTGAATCGATTGAACGAACGTAGGTATATAAGTAGACAAACGGCAGGAATGGACGAATCGGAAGGTTGATTGGATTGACAATTTGTTCAGGCAACAGCGTGACTCGGGCGAACGGCGAAATGATTATATTGAGATTAATTAAATTTTTCTAACGTGGAAATAAAACAAAGTTAGAGCGATAAATTTGCCAGATAAATTTGTGAGCACCTCGTAGACTTTTTTGTATGCAAAATAAAAACAGCTGATTTACAAGGAATACATTTGTACGATGTATTCGAGGCAAAAGCGAGCTTTAATGAGTACGGCTATTAATTTTTAAACACATAAACAAAAAAAACTACGCTTTAGCTCGTTGAGTCGCGTTTGCGTGCGACGCCATCTGGAAGCCAACAAGCGTTGGAATATGCCGACGCGTGGTATACATCGTTATCAAGCCAACAACAATAAACAAATCAAAGATTTACTCTAACAACAAAACAAAAATATGATTTTTTCGCATGGCAAATTAACGCTAAGTGAAATTGTCACACAGCAGCACCCAGACACCCTAGACGCACGTGCAGCGCCGCGTCGTGTCGCTGCATCGAGTATACGAAGGCACTTGCAAGAGGTTTCGCTTTTGGCGGGTGTTTTTTGCATTTATTTATTTATTTAGTTGTTGCTTCTTTGTTTTTTCGTTGCTTTATTTGTGTAATTAGTTGTGTGTTATTGTTGTTGCGCTTAAGCTGTATATTCGGCTGCACTTGAGTTACGTAAACAATAACAATAACAAATGGCCGAGAGTTAATAAACAAACAAACAAAAACAAAAAATAATTGTGGCGGCAACGTTTGTGTGAGAACTTTCTACGAAAGAAAAAAAAAATAAAAAAAAATTAAACCAAATAAGAGAAAAGCAGCTGCAAAAGTGTGCTAAAGTTGAGTAGGTCTGCTATCTAGCGTATTTACAACAAAAAAGGTTGTTTGTTATTTCAAACATATATATATGACGGTTCGGAGATTAAAATTCAAAAACGATTTCAAAAAAATAAATAAATTAATTAATTAAAATTAAAAATTTTAATATTACAATAATAATTTAAAAATCTTAACATTTGTCTGAGACAAAATATTTATTCTGCAAACATAAACAAAGAAACATAAATTAAAATAAGTAACATTAAGTACAACAACAATTAAGTGTGTTAACTTCAAGTTAACATTTAGTCATATTAAATTTAAATTAAAAAAAAAATTAATTTGGAAAAAATTTAAACAAATTGATTTAAAGTTAATATTAAGAACAACAACAAATGAAGTGTTTAACCTTCAAGTTGATATCTAGTCTTATTATTAGGTGTACAAATAAGTTTCCGCCGTTTTTTTTTTTTTAATAAAATAATATTTAAACGATTTTAAACGATGTGAGACTGCTTGCTGAGTGACTTCTAAACTAAGTGCAAGTTCCTTTTGTGTTTGAGACGAATCTTCACCCAATAATTTCTCCAAATCTGCATCCTCGTAAATTTTCGGCCTTCCACTACGAACTTTGTCTTTTATGTCAAAATCACCTTTTTTAAATTTTTGAAACCACTCACGACATGTTCTCTCACTCAAAGCATCCTCATTATATGCTTCTACGAGCAATCGATGCGACTCAGCAGCAGATTTATTTAAATTAAAAAAATAAATTAAAAGTTCCCGCAAATGACACTTAGTTGGCTCAAATTGAGACATTTTTAGATGAAGAAAAATATATGATGCTAATGCGAACTTAATAACATGATAAGGTTATGTTGTTCTGGAATAAACAAACTAATTTTCAAGTAGGTTACCATCTGCGAATTCCAACGTAAACCTCGTGCCACGCCATCTTTCTCAAAACGGCGGAAACTTATTTGTACACCTAATTAATTAATATTAAAAATTTTTAAATTATAAGAAAAATCTAAATGATTTTAAATCGACTTTAATTACAACAAATAATTGAAAATGTTTTAACTACAAGTTGATATTTAGTAGTATTATATTAACATTAAAATAGTTTACATTATAAAAAAAAACCAAGTGATTTAAAATTGCTTTGAATTATTATACAATAACTTATACTCGAAAGTTTTTTAACTTGAGTTGATATTTATTATTATTTTATTAACATTAAATAATGTTAATAAAACATTTACGAATTTTTAGGTTTAATCAATTTTTAACGATTTTATGATTTTAAATAATACGCAATTTTGTAACTTTCACGTTGACTTATTATAATCTTAATATAATTTTTTTATTTGTTGCTATTTTTGGTGTGTGTGAATACCCTTACTGGTGTGTGAATACCCCCACTGATTAGAGTCGATTTTTGCGCACCCACGCAGTAGTAAATCCCTCATAAATTATCAAGAAAATTGATCAATAAAACAATTCGTACTAATAAAGAGAACCAATTCGCATTTTCTAACTTTGATAAACGTTTCCCAATCAAATGCAGCTATCATTGGCCAAATTAGCGAGGTTATTTCCGTAAAAGAATTTTGTATTATCTTCAAAATTTCGAGTTTAGACAAATGACTTTTACTGCTTTGTAAGTACGCAACAAATATCAACCAGACAACCACAATTGCGCTGTTATTTGCGAGCGATAACAAAATTGAAACCGTACAAGCCACCGATTTTCTGTAAAGTCAAGTCAAATTAACCCTTTGTAGACATTATCACACACGTGACAAATAAATGCAACAAAAAGTGATATAATTCAGTGTCGAGCAAATCAAAGTGCGATGCGCGTTGATTACGAGATTCCGATTTTACAAAGCATTCATTAATAAATAGATTATTTATTTAAATAACATTAGATGAGTTTCGAAATTGTTAAAAGATTCTCTCAAATTTGTGTGCCAAAAAAATACTTTCAAGAGCAAAACAAAAGTCGAAGAAAAAATAAAAGCAAAGTCTAAAATTTCGCAAACAAATTAGCAGACGTCATTAACGAGCAAACACGGCAGCGACGGAAGTGTCAAAATGTGCAAAATTTGCAAAAACATCGAATATTTAAAAAATCACATTTCTTTTTATAAACGAAGTCAAATTTTGATAAAATTTTCGCGCGTTTTGCGAAAATTTAAAATTTGTTGTAATTATTTTTCGAAAAATATTTGCATACATAAAAATACAGTCAAGGCCCGGTATAAGGAATGATGTGTCAGGCCCATATATCGAGACGTTTTTTTTTCATCCACTGTTGACTGCTTTCAAATTTGAAAAAAAAAAATTTAACCAACCGTTCGGGAATACATTTTTTCAATTGTTCGTTATTTAAGGTTTAGAGTTGAGTGTGGACTGGTATGGGACCATAGCTTTCAGTTTTCTTTGTCCATTGTGCTGTAGCCAGGAAGAGTGTCGGAATAAGGTAGTATGTATATATCGGTTTCGGTGTTTGAAAAAGTTCTTGAATTTACCATTTTTGATATTAAACTCAAATTCTTGATATATTCAAAATTTAGGAATTTTAAAATTTTAAGTAAAAACTATTTGAAAAGATTTTTGCTCATTCAAATTTTTTATTTTTTTCGAAGTAATCGACAAAATCTTTTGAAAAACTTACTAGAAGGTTTTTTAAAATTCTAGTCAACTGGTCAACTTAATTTCTACATCAAATAATCGATATTATCTATACAATATTATATAAAATTCAAATGGATTTTTTTTATTAATTTATAATTTATAAACATGAAAAGAAAACTTGCAATCTTATTGATATCGAAAAATTAATCGGCTGAACTAAAGATTTCTTAAAAAATTAAATTGAATTTAAAATCTCAAATGAATAAAATTATTTAATTCCGCTAAACAAATTAATGTAAAATAAAGTTTGTTTTCATTCGGGGGTAAATTCAATAGATACTCACCGTGCTCGTATGGCGAAAATGTGCCTGCATCGATATTGATATAAGGATCGATTTTAATCGAAGTCACATCCAGACCGCACGATTTTAAAAGCGTGCCAAAAGAGGAGGCAATCACGCCCTTTCCCACGCCGCTGATGACGCCGCCGGTGACCAAAATGTACTTCATTGTGCGGCGGCTGCAAAGACCACAAACAAACACACACAAACGTAAGTAAACGTATAAGAACGATAATATATAAAAACGAATAAAAAACTAAAAACCAAAACTTACTTTCAAATATATTCGAATTGTAAAAACAAATAAAAATGAAAACCAAAAGAATTTCGAAAAAAATAGAAGAGGAAGCAGCAGATAAAATTTAAGTAGTTGAGACTTTCGCGCCGCGCACTAACTTAAGTTCACGACGTACGTTAGCAGAGTGGGGGGGCGGCAGACGTCGGAGGAGCACACACAGAACACGCGGTTTCTATTTCGCTAACTTTTGAAGGAGCACCCACCAACAAAAGCAACACGCGTGATTTTTATTCACTTTTTTTGCACACTTTTCAACGATTTTTCACACTTTTCGCTTTTCTTGTGTCTGTCGGTGTGGTGCAAAAGAAGAAAATCCTAAAACTGCTTCTTTGCTTCCTTCTTCCCGTTGGCAATTATTCAACTCGTCTAGAAGATTGCTTTGTTGTTATGCTCGCGCAGCAGCAACAAAACACATGCTTTTTTTCGATTATTTTTTATAAATGGAAAATTTTACAAAATTCTTTGCGCGGACGAGAGCTTTTGCATTGTTTTTCAGCGAAAGAAAAAAACAAGACTGAATGAAGAAGAAGCAAAATGTGGTTTTTCAACGCGACACGCGCGACAAAGTTACGAATGAAATTTCCAAATGGAATTGATGACAGACCGAAACTAAGTGCAGGAAAGAATTGATGACGTTAGTGGAGGCGCAAGGTGGCTGATGATGACACTTTATCGGTGACAGAGCCGAGCCAAGCTGTTGTTGCAAAAGTTCTGATTTTTCCAATTGTTCATACGAAAATGATGGGAAGAGTTAGGAACATTTTTAAATGTTGCAACTTGCAACTAACTGTTTATTTAATTGTGAGCTAGCCATTTTGATTTAAAAAAAACGTTCGCAAAACAATATTTTTTTAAATTTATTTTGATAATTTTTTTAATTTGAAATGGACGACAACGCTGGAAATATTTTTCAAGGTGACGCAAACTTTTGGAACACATTTTGTGAGTTTTTATTTCCAATAAGAATTGGGAGATTTTAGGTTTTTTATGAGAATTTTTATGAAAGTTGGAAGATTTTTATAAGTTCGAAGATGGGCAAGATCGGACCAAAACTTCTACCCCCTCCCACCACAAACCACCCATTCAATGGGAAAACAAATTATTAAAATAGTTCCAGTGGAGATATCCAGTTCAAACTCGATATTTTATTAGCTTTAGTTGTAACACAAAACTGCTTACCAAAAATAGGCATGATTCGATAAGAACAACGCCCACTTATAATAGCAAAATGTAGGAGTTATATGCTAAAAAATCAAATTTTTTGGTGTCACTGAAATGGCGGAGCCGAAGATTATTTTCTTACTAGTTGTTATGATCATATTGATACTCAAATGGCTTAAAAAATTTCAATTAAAGAAATCTATCAAAATTGAATATTTCGTAAAAAATAAATTTGCAATCATTTTGATGAACGTGTTTAGTGAAATTTCGCATTAATTCTTATGCATTACAATTTTTTTGATTGCGCATATATGTATGTATATTAGAGGAGTTTTAAATCGAAAAATATGTTTTTTAAATTGCGAAACAAAACTTGGATACACCAGTTTTGATTGTGTCCAAAACCATATGTTTCGGTTTTTGATTTAAAGCTACTCATATAAAAAATATAATTTCACTTTAACGAGAAAATTTTACTAATAGACTTAGTTAAGTAGTTGAACCATTTACCATGGCTAATCTTTAAATAAATTTCCCATGGCAAACGCTGCACTTTGCTACGCATATTAATTAAATTCATTTTTATAAATTTTCTTGCAAGAGTGTCTTTATTGTTTGTGAGTTTCTTCCGAGTACTTTAAGCATACATTTTTTATGTAAATGCACTTTTCGTTTAAAAAAAAATGAAAATTGTTATTTTAAAAAATTCGCGTAAAAAGCATAAATAGTGTAATTAACTAATAATATTGTTTGGGATTAAAAAAAATTAAGCATATTGGGAAAAAATGTGAAAAAGTACTTTTAAAAGCGCAGCGATTTACTTAGTGGCCTCTTGCTGCTCGAAAACGGGATACTTCTCGAGCACTTGTGCCCATTGCAGCCGACCGGCGGACAAGTCCCGCACAACGTCGATAACCTCGTCGGCGCCCAAACGCACCTGCTTCATTGAGTTGCGATCACGCAGCGTTACAGTATGCGGCTGCTTCAGTGTATCGAAATCTACGGTTATGCCAAACGGAATGGCAATCTCATCGGTGCGTGCATAACGACGACCAATCGAGCCGCTGGAATCGTCGACCTTATGCGAGAGTTCAGCCTTGGTTAGTGCCGACGAGAGTTGGCGCGTAAATGGTTGAAATTCGGCATTATTCGAGAGCGGCAAAATGGAACACTTGAGCGGCGCCACAACGGAGGGCAGCGTAAAGTAGCAACGCTGCTCATCACCGTCGCGACACAGGAAATTCTGTTCGAGCAGCGCGTACATAATGCGTCCGATGCCGAAGGAGGGCTCAACAACGCTCGGAATGATTTCCTCGACGTGTACGGTCTTGGTGCCGTGCTTTACGGAAATGGTGTCTGGCGTCAATTTGAACTCACTGCCGCTTGCCGCCACTGTAAGCGTATATTCGTTTTTCTCGCTAAGCGATTGCTCGACTGCTTTAATATCGTCTAGCGTGAGAGCGGCCAGTGCTTCAGTTATGGATTTGGCGTCTTTTTTGAATGTTTTGCCTAGCGTTTGTTTGTTGGCAACAATTTCTGAGACTTCAATCGTCTTGGGTGCCGGTAGACGTTTTTCAGCGACGAGACGGACGCCGGTCGCGGCCATATGTTGGCTCAGATCGTAGGCGCTGCGATCAGCACAGCCGACACACTCGACCCAACCGTATGAGGTCAAACATTCTGCGTCCCAGCAATCGCAGGCGTAGTGGGCCATCTCATTGCCCATGTGCTGGCGGAAGCGCAAACATTCCGGTTTGATGCCGATCGTCAGCAGGAAGAGATGAATACGCGCCATATAGTAGCCCAGTGTTTCGTTGGCCACAAGGCCAGAGGCGACGGCCTCGCCGATAGTCAGTTGGGCGGCAGACTTGCCGTCCATTTGGTTGCAGGCCGAGTAGAGCGTCATCCGCGTAGAAGACACCTTGAAAAACCAAAAAATACGATATTAAATTTTTGTTTCTATTCACACATGTTTTCCAGGCACGCTCACCTCTGCAAACTTGGCGTGGTCCTTTTGCGTCGGATCGCAGAAATGCTCAATTTCGGCCATGGTGAATTCACGCACACGTATCAAACCCGAACGCGGTGAAATCTCATTCCTAAACGAGTTGCCGATTTGTGCAACAGCAAACGGCAGCTTACCCTGATTGAACTCGAGCAGTCGCTTGAAATTCACAAAAATACCCTGCGCCGTTTCGGGACGCAAAAAACCCTTGACCAAACCGGTGGGTCCAATCTGTGTGGCAAACATCAAATTAAACTCAATCGGTTCCGTAAGATCATTATTCGTTAAAGGTGATTTGATTGCAAATTTCGCAAGTACATCGGCCATTTCCTGCTTTGACATGCCGTCCAACTTAATAACAATATCCTCACATTCGGCCTTCAGCTCGACGGAAGCGCCCTTCTCGCGCGATATCTTCTCAAGAGCATTTTTAATCAAATGATCCAAGCGAAAACATTCGCCCGTCTTGGTATCCTTGACCATGAGATCGGCAAATCGATCAACGTGACCGGACGCCTTTAAAACCGGTTCGGGTGTTAGTATCGAACAGTCCACCTCCAGCATTTGCTCTTCCAGACTGAAAAACTGCCGCCACAAGGTTAGAATATTCGATTTAAGCGCACATCCCATGGGACCGAAGTCGTATTGACCCGTAATGCCGCCATAAATCGCAAAACTCTGATCGTAAAAGAAGCGACGCTTTAGAAGATCCTCCATTTTCGAGCGATCAAAAGTTACAACCGACGGCGTCAGTTCTAATTCACGATCTTCGAGGGCTTTCTTGCGCAATTTCAATTCGGCAACAGCGCGTTTAACGTCTAATTCGGCAGCGCCGCTGGACTTTAGATCGCGCACAAGTTGACCCTGCTGTTGTACGATTTCGCGCAGTGGCGCCAGCTGAGCTTCAATCTCGGGATTAGTCATATCGGGAGCAAACGTACGTAACCTCACTTTTCGTTTAGATTTTGTGGTGCCCCAACCGGGTGGCTTTTGTTGTGCGGAAGTGTTGTTGCTGTTGTGTAGTACGGGCGCAGTACTAAATGCTGCTGCCGCTTTGTTGACGATTTGCGTCGAACCGAAATGCGGTTGTCGGGCAGGATGATGCGTCGATATCACTTTATGTTGCAATCGCCAGAGTAGCGAATTCGTTGCTTTTGTTGCGCGTAGTTTTAACAGCGCTTGAAACACCTGCAATGACATAAATGCAATTTATTTGTTTTTCTTAATTATTTGTAAAATTGCAAAAAAAATTCTTATTATGAAAAATTTTAAATTTTCCGGAAAAATGAAGAGTTCTTCTTCGACGTTTCTACCTTTTTCTTTTGACACGCGACGATTTGTGATTTCCTTTTCAAGGAATCTTCTCTTTCTTTTTGTGTTCAGGGCTGGACAGCATGACTTAAATTTACAAATTTAATCACTGAGTCACCCGACAAATTAATAAATGTTATTTTGAGTCACCCTACAATATAGTACATCAGTTCTTCTTTGAAAACCAATTCGTAAACAAATCACGGCAATCAATTCTACTTTAATTTTTTTATTCGTAAACAATAGACATTTGTTTTAATATAAAATTATTTAATAATAAAATTAATTATTTTCATTTCATTTAAAAACAAACATCTTTTTTGTCAATTAACCTCCGGAGATAATAAAAAATTTCGTAGAATTTAAAATCAAAAAATCGTTAATCGTTAATCTTAATTTGTAATTGTAGTCAATTAATAATAAATATATGTACAATCGACTAGCAGCGAGTGAAAGCTGTTTGGTGTTTTATGTTCAGGGTGATCTCATCATTCGCATATGTAAAAACGATCTCCTGGCGCTCCGCAAACCGTTTAATGCACACAGCAATTGTAAAGTTCAAAAGATTGTATTGTTAAGCGGCACCACCAACAGCACCACCAACGGCACCGTCTACGGCATGAATATTGTTGTCGTCAAAATCACCCACGAGATTTAGAATTTCAGTCTCTCGCTCAGGCTATTCCAATTCGATTGCAACGAGAACATCTCGTTTAAACGGCAAAGTAACGTTCTCCAAATGTTTAATAATGACCCAATTTATATGCAATTTATTTGTTAAGTTGTCCTTTTGAATTAACTGAAAATAAGAGAATTCATATGTTAATATACATTATAAATATTCAAAATTAAATTAAGTATCTCAAGGATATTCAAAGCAACCGCATCTTTAGAAATTTATTTTTCGTTCATATCTCCCTATAAAAAAAAGTTTTACTGGATTTCCTTCAACTGGAAAACTCGAAAGGTTCCGAGTCTTTTTCGGGAACGCATCTTTTCGCGACATCGAATATAACATTTAAATTAACAGTTCAATCAGCTGTTTCGAATTAGTGTTATTGTAATTTTAAAATCAGTGCTGCCTTTTTTCATTTTCAAATAAGCGCTGCCAGTCCTTTGTTTTCATTCAAGTTAATGTTTTTTACGTTTTAAACGAAAAAGTTTAAATTTTATAACTTAAAAATTTTCGCGTTTAAAGGAATCCCCCTGTTGTTTCAAAATAAATTCCAATAATTTATTATTTAGAATTAAAACTGGACTTAAAATTTAGTAAAAATTCATGTTTGTAAATATTATTCAATGGTGGCACAAATGACGAGTCATATCAAAATGTTGTCACACTTTGTTCTGTACATAAAGGAAACGTTTTTTGTTTTAACAAACATAATACTTACTTGATGCCTTATTGCCATGTATACATGTCGTAAGACATAGCAATAAAGTTCCACGGGAGGAAAGGGTACGCCATCATCAATGTGAAACATTTCTTGGTATCGGACAATTTCACTCAAGTGCTGTATAAACTCGAAAGTATTTCGGATCGTGTTATTAGAACAATCATCAATCTGACTGCGGTAATGAATTTCAGGAACAGGATTATCTCTTTCCTTGATAAATTTAAGCAATAGAACATGATACTGGTCGTGAACGATGAGGTTTAATCTTCGAATTCGTATTCCTTCAAAAGAAATGAAAGTACTAATCAAGATTTTCACATTTCTGTGCTTGAAATTCAACGAGACGGAATACACTTCATCATTGTAGTCAAAATCACGAATACTACGACAAACAATATGCTCCATGGGTATTTTGCCACGGCGCAGTTCGATCCGACGTAATCGCGGAAAGAGTTTTCGAATGTTTGTGAAACCGATCGAAATGAATTCTTCGTTGACAGATAGTTCCGTAACATTATTGTGACTTATCATTGTCGAATCGGAGCAATATCTCGTAACCTTTAAGTTGCGTGCAGTTTCTTCTGTGTAATGCCAAGTAATGCGCAGTCGTTCCAATGCGGGAAATGCCAACGGAAAGCGACTCTTAAAACGGTCATCATATTCGGATGCGGTGCCATGCAAATATTTCACATTGGGCCAGACGGAGTTATATAAAAATCGCAAATGTTTGCTTTCGGAAAGCCTTATTTCGGTAATTTTGTGCTTTCGTACAGCCCGACATAACTCATAAAAAGCTTCATTGCATTCGGCTAGAGGAGGACAACGTCTTATGTCGAAGTTGATTTGTGTGTAGTATATGCGCCATATTGTTTCGATAATTTGATTGAATCGTATGCAGCTATACTTTGTTGCAATTTGATCCTTCAGATCGAGACTACGGAAGATCTTCTCCACACCGTAGTCGTCAAGTTTATCTGAAAAGTTTAAGTATATTTAATTAATAAAAATTAGATATTATTAAAAATCCAGTATTGAGTATCGTTAATTTATAAATGCGAATAGATTAAAATAAGAAATCGAAGATATCTACATTTATTTAATACCCAAAAATTTATTGATTTGAATATTTTTTTCACAGGTTTTCAAAAAAAAAAAAATTGAAATTAAGGGCAAAAAGCGAATTTTTTTAAACTCGAAAATGTCTCGAAAACCTCGAAACTTTGCAAATTTGCGAGTTTGGAAAAAATTTTCTAAAATTAAATTTACCAAATGTTGCGAGGTTGTTCAAAGGTTCGTTCCTGAAAAGAGGCTCGCAACTTTTCGACTTTTTCGATCTTTTCCAATTTGCGAGTTGACAGGAATCTCCGTAATTTATGTCGACATATTTAAAAGCGATAAAGATTAATGTTTTGAAATACAAAGTAAACAAAAGTAAACAATATTTTTACTAAGTGCTTATTTAAGTTTTATATATAGTATATGCTGGTCGTAAAAATCGGTCCTTTGAAGTTTATCAAAATGGAGTTTTGTCAGGAATAAAGTAAATTATGTAAATTTGTCAATATCGCTTACTTACCCATTTTTCTTTAGAAGATATCACACTCGAATTGTTTTATAAATAGAAAACTAAAAATAAAACTTTACTTTGTAAAATCACAATCCATTGGATAGTTCCGCAGAGGATGTCGCTATCTTGAAATTGAGTTTTTAACTAATTTAGAAAATTTGCTGAGCACGAGAAAATAATCTTCAAATATTATTACAGGTAGTTAACACTAACTGAAACGCTAAATGAATATCTGTATCTGCGAGATTTTTCGCTTCGTACGGCTAATCGCGAATACTTGGAAATACACTCTTTTGCATATGAAACACTAAAGAATATTCCACTGATGCGCGGAAAAAACAACAACAAAGTCCATATTCTGCATAGGTAAAAAAAATAATTACCGCTCGGAAAGTACAAGAACTTCAAAGTGTTACGAACAAAAAGAAAAGTCCAAGAAATCCGCTACAGAACTAATTTCCAGGACGAAGTACAACAACAATGCGTAGAACTACAGATAGTCAATCCTACAAATCTTACAACAACAAAAACAAAAGTTGTCCTATAATAAAGGCAAGTAAGAAATTTTAAGTCGGTACTGCCGACTATTTCAAACGTACCACATGATTAAAAGCATTTTAATCCATATTTCAAAAAATTATATTACAATTTTTAAAATCATGAATCACTCCAATTTGATTGCGATATTTGTTTTAAAGGGCTTTGTTTTAACATATATCCATAGGAACCACCCTAATGTTACCACGAATGTAATCACTTATTCTCAAGCATTTTTTTTTAACACAATATCTCTAATGGTTCTCAAGTTATCGTGTTAAAAAGAAACGCGTAGTTTTTGCAATAGTGGACGTGCTCATGGATCAATTGGCTTCAAAATTGTAATCAGTCTAAAAGCAGTGTGTCAAATTTCAGCTTAATATCTCTATGATATCGTACAAAATAAATATAATGACAGGCGGACAGACATGACACGATCCAATTATCGCTGGTCAAGCCGTCCTTTTAGCACTCGCCTCACCAATAATCAAATCAGCAATCATTGACAATGCAAGAACGAGCTAAACTTAATAGCGCGTACAATGGCCATCACTCTCGTTTGGGTATCTGGATATTGCTATCTGGAGCATAGAAAGAAACGATGTTGCTGATGCATTGGCAAGTAAAGCCTCTCTTAGCTCTAAATGTATTTTCGACAAGAAGCTGGATGTCAAAAAGTGGAGCCTGTAAAATATCCAAGAAAATTTGGCCAAAATGTAACAAGTCAAGAACTAACGAGTTAATAAGCCAAGAACAGATATATTCAAGATCACTTCGACTATAACCGGTCACTGGCCGATGGAATGGGAAGCTGCAAATAAGAAGGATACAAAGATGGTTTTTCACTCCCGTGTTTGGCTCAATGGGTCTTCTCGAGCTGTTCGGACTCTCCAGTATTCAAGTAGACTTTGCTTTTCCCGTTCACTTTTCATATTATTAAAGAAGCTACTGTATACCCCACAGAAGGGAGTTCATGTATATGAGAGTTCTTCATCAATTTCTAACTTCATTTTTTTTAATGAATTCGAAATTTCAATTCAAAAAAAGGTCGGTGACTCAAAAATAAAATTTATTTTTGTGTCATTGAATTTACATGAAGTTGGAAGCATTTCTACGCAGTGCTGCCAATCTTCAAACACAAAAAAGGAACCGAATCGGCGTTTGTTAATAACTTAATAATTAACTTAATTAATTAATTGTACGAAAGAGAACGAGAAGAGAAAGAAAACCAACAAACAACCTCCGCCTGCAGTGTTTGTTCTTTTTATTTTTGTTAAATTGTTTATTTATGTTTTTTGGGTCGTGTGGGGAGTGGATTAACAAACAAAAAAAGTGAAAAAACAAAAAAAGAAATTTGTGCGTGAAATTGGAAATTAAATAAGAAAAAGAATCTGCGTCTTTTCCTTTCTCTTATCTCGCGGAAGTTCTTTCTTCAAATTGTGTAAAGGAAAAAACGAAAAAAATACAATGGAGGCGCTGGCGCTGCCGTCGTGAGCAGTTTTTGTTTTGTGTTTTTGGTAACTATTTTTTCTTACTACTTTTCTAATGCTTGCTTATTACTCTTCTTCTCCATTGGATATTGGCTAATTAATAATACAAAATTGCCGCTCTTGGTCAAAACAAAAACGTCTGCGAAACTAAAAAAAAAATGTTTCCAGTCTTGGTTTTTTTTCTTACTCTTGGCTTGAAATGATGTCAGTCAGAGCGCCGTCGTTGCAGCCGCTTCTTTTTTCTTTGAATTTTCGCAATTTGTTTGACGCACTTTTTTATTAAGTCCGGATTAATTTTTTTTATCAGTGCGCGTGATTCATTCGCACCAGGTCGAATGAAGTAGGAGTGGTCAAGAAATGTGAGTTATAATGTCTCCAATTCTGAACAAAAAGTGCAAACTATTTTGAAAATAAAAAATTCAAAAATAAAAAAATAAGTTTTATATAAAGTAAACCGTAGTCCAGCGGAGCGCCGCCACTTTGTATACAAATAAAGAATCATAGGTGAGCTGAATTTTGTGTTTAGAAAAACGTTTGTAAAGTATTTTCCACAACATTTTAATTATGTGCTTTGTTGTTTTTTAATACCCAAACGATGTCCATCTGTCTGTCCGTCTGTTTTTCCTTGTCCCCCAGCGATAACAGTCGTTCTTAAATTTGTTATATAATGTTTATTTTTTTAAAAGATGAGCAAGATCGGAACAAACTAACTCCCAACTATAAGTACCATACAAACTCGCCAAATAAAAATAGTTCCAGTGCAGACAATCAGTTCAAATATTTAAGCAGTAAAACGAAACAACTGACAAAAAATGTGCGTTATCGAGTAAGAAAAATGCCCACTTTTATGTGCTACAAGAAGCACATTTTTGGAAGAAGTATACCCTGAAAGACATTTCCCTTTGACTTGTCGTTTTCATTATGACGTGGTGTGTTTCTTTTCCTCGTGATTCAGTTGCGGCCTTTATCAACCGCCGTTTGACCTCGTTTTGTATGTCTTTTGTTTGGTTCTTTTGTCCTGCACACGATAGTCGTACTCGCCTTAGCCTAGTTACATAGGGGGCACAGTTCAGTTTAGACATTGTGGCGTCAGTCGTCAGGCTGGCAAGTTTTTAGTTTTAATCAATAAAGTCGCAATTTTCTTTAAACTTTTGTTTGAAGAGAATTTGTGATGCCAAGATTTGCACTAAAATATTCAAATACATTTCAAATTCCAATTCAGTTTTTTTTTAAGATTTTGTTTCTTTTATACAAATATTAAATGAAGTAATTGTGACGTAATTTGATTAGAATAAGGATAAAAATAAAAAATTTGTAAACAAAAAATAAAAAAATAGTTTTAATATTGTCTTTGACTTTATTTATTACCATTAATAAATATAAATAGCGTGAGCTACACTCTACTAGGGTGGTTATGCAAATTATTTATTTCTTTAGATATAATTAAATGATTGGTTTTTAAACAAATTTTTCCAATAAATCTCGAGAGTGAATCGGAAATTGGAAATCGAATTATTCGAGTTAAGCGCTATTCAGTCGACGCTTTTCTGTCTCTGCAGATCTGCAGGAACTGGTAAATCATCTTTAAAAACAACTTTCGACTGTAGCTTTCGGTCTGAACTACTTTTAAAAAGTTAAAGTTTTCTGAAATCGTCTTAAAATATCGATTATTTTAATAGATGACGTAAATGAACTGTACATACTTAATACAATATATACTATGTATATATACTGTATATTATATTACATACTGTATATACTGTATACAGAAAATACTTTTAAAAACTATTAAAAAAATAATCGTAAGAGCGTTGAACTTTTTAATTTATTTTTCAAAATTAAAACGAAAACTTCGTCAGAATATTTTGAAAATCATTGAAAAATTAACAAAAAATCAGCTCAGATAAAAAGAAATTTCCAAACGCGATTATTAAATTTTCGACTTGGACCAGAATGTTTCGTTAAGTTGAATTACATTTTATTTACGTTTCTTTTATGTAAGTTTTAAGTGTTAAGTGGTTGTGGTGTAAAAAAAAAACGAAAAAATATATAAAATTGCATAGGAGATCAGCAACAAAACTGTTTAGCAACATGTTGCTTGTTGCTGTTCCTTTCTACAAAAAAAATAAATTAAAAAAAAAACTAAACTAACAACAAAACTAAGAACAAAAAAATGATTAAACAAAAGCACGCTGACCCCATGCCCTTGTGTTCTTTTTAGGATTGATGTGCCGCCGTGTCCACAAAGAAAAAAAGAAAAGCTACCTATCGCCCCCACAAAATCCGATCACGCCTACACAAGATCCCATATGCAGATACACACACTAACCAACCATCGAAAGTCGCATTTATTAAACATCAACAAATGCACCTCAAATCGGCCACGAATGAGAAGAGTCTCCAGCTAAGCGCAAAAACGATGGCAAGCTATCATGGCGAAGATGGTGGCGGCGGCGGGAGCGGAGAGGGAAGTGGTGGCGGAGATGGCGGCCGAACTAGTCGCACATCCAGCAACAACAATAATAACAACAACAATAGCTGCAGCAGTAACAACAATAACAATAAAAATAATAATGAAACAAATAGCAGCGCCAATCCGCCGGCGGAACCAGCGACGCCGGATCAAATAAAACTGAAGCGCGAAACGCTCGAACAGCGTAAGCAGGAACTGGAGCGTCTGCTCAGCGAAAAGAGTTGGTTGCTGCAGCAGCTGCAAAAGCAGGAAACGCAAATTCTAAACGGCAACTTTGAATATATGAACTTGAATGAAATCTTTGCGAATCTGGCACAGCAATATAAAACCGAACAGGGTGGCGGAAGTAGTGGAGGTGGCACGTCCATACTCAGACGCAAGACGGCAACGGGCAGTGGTGGTAGTACCAAGGAGAATCAAAATACCACAAACAATAATAACAATTTAAGTCAGCGACGTCAATCGGACGCGCTCTCAAATCGCTCTTCGGAATATGATAATTATCCTGGCGGTAGTGGAGGCGGTGGCGGCAGTGTAGAAGGCGTTGCTGTTGCCTCGCAACAAATGCCGTCGAAGCAGCAGCTGCCGAATGCTATGACGACGGCTCAGAAAAAACGCGGCGGCACGCCAATTGTCACAAATGCTGCCAACTACAATTACATGCAATTGCAGCGGCAACAGCTCCTGCAGCAACATGTTGAACAACAGATGCTGCAGCAGCATGTTGCCGAACAACAATTGCTGCAGCAACACGCTGCCGAGCAGGCGCTGCTGCAACAACATGCCGCAGAGCAACAAATGCTACAGCAACATTTGCAATATGCCGCCGAACAGCAGCGCAAACAGCATAAAATCTTGCTCCAACATGCAGCGGCGCACTATCAACAGCAACAACATTTGGCATCACCACAGCAACACTTGTCGTCGCCGCAACACCTGGCAACATCACAGCAATTTTTGTCACCGCAACATACGCGCCACTTGCCACCTTCGTCACATGCCGCTGATGCCATTTCTTTGTACTCGGTAAATTCGGCAAATGTAGCAACGCTGCGTCAGCAACATGTTGCGCCGCAACAACAACCGCAACCCATTGTCGTGCAGTGCGACAAATACTATCTCTCGCCCACCTCACACACAACATCGTACAGCGATGGCGGCGGCTTTATTAAATCCAGTCAAAATATTAAAAAATATATTTCGCCGCTGGCGTCGCCTACTTCGCCGCAACATCATCAACAGCAGCACCAACAACATATATTGTTACAGCAGCATACACGCGCCTTAGATGCCGTTTCGCTGGCGCCTTCGTATGCCGTGTCAATGGACGAAAGCGGCGCTGGCGCTGCAACACACAATTTGCGCTGGCGCTCACAGTCGCACATAGCAGCGCAACCAGCACCAACCGCGGCCGCAGCCAGTAAATCCCATTCAAGTGATATGTTAGCGCAGTTGCCGCATGTCGTCAACACTGCGGGCAATGCCGGTGGCAGCGCTACATTTTACTACACCGCTGCAGCAGTTGTGCCACTGGCGGGATCGCACTTAAAACCACCACCACCGCCTAAGCCACTCGATGAAATCTCCATTTCGTCGCACAACAGCGGTGGCGAGCTATCTACCATCTCCGCTTCGGGCTCACAGAAATCACTCAAACCCAAACCAAAACAGTGGCTGGAATCTTCGCTCGATGGACCGATTATACGTGCACCGCTCGGGGCCGTCGAACCGCCGCCACCGCTAAAGCCGCACTCGACGACAACACATCCGAAACACAAACTATCGTCACAGTCTATGTCGGCACACAGCTCGGCGGCGCCAATGCGTCACTACTCTATGTCGGCGGGCGTTAAACCGTCTTCGCTTTTGGCCGCTGGCGGTGCTGCCAAACTGCTACAAGACGATGACGGTCGCTATGCTAAACTTTCGCAGTCGACGTCGTATTTAAATTCGCTCGCAGCGGATTCTTCGAGCGGCATCGGTGGAGGTGTCTCTATTTCGCCTGCCTATCTTTTAGATGCAGAATTGGCGACATTCAAATACTTGCCGCCCAAGCTGGCAGTGGCGACTGCCACTGGTGCGCGACTTACGCCGCCACCACGTCCACCGCCAGCGGGCGATAAAACGCGTGAAGCGGCCGAGAAAGGCAGAGAGACCGCCAATGCACCCGATATACGCATTGAATCGCCCAAGAATATGACCGTTGTGCAGCAGGCAACCTTTCAGCCGTACAAGGAGGTCACAAAACCCTTTGAGATGTCTGACTTCTACAAGTACTCAACGAAGTTTCGTCAAAAGGAGGCTGCAGGTAGCAGTCAAGCGGATTAACCTCGGTATAATTTGGTATAACTTATTATTTTTATTTATGGTAAAAGAATATGATTTAAGGCATCGAGTTGAAATGTGGGAAGTCTCTTTAGTATGCAGAAATTTAAAGTCTAGGCTTCAATTGGTTAGCGAAAAGTTGAAGTTTTAATCTTTTCATTCTAGACTTTGATGGAAAAAAAAAATTTGTTTGTTTGCGGGGTTTTAAAAAGGATCACATACGACTGCCTTCTGAGCTGAGCGAGGTAGTTAAATGTCAGCTATTTACAAAGGTGAAATTTTATTTGTGACAACGCTAGCTTTCTTTTTATATCAAAATGCTTGACTTCTCCGAGATTTAAATTGATTTGTCACAATTTTAAATGTGGAGTTTTTTTTATCGTAAAGCTAAAATTTTTAATTTTTATATATCCTATTTTTTTTATATTTTCTAATTTTTTTATTCTCTCATTTTATGGGATTGCAATTCCAAAATCAATTTAAATCCATGATTGAATTGATCAAGTTGCTTACGTATGTTATTATTCAATACGATGAAGCAAAATGGAAGCATAATTCATGCAAATCTCAGCTAATCAGTTTAAGCTTACGCTCACATAATCATATAACAGTAAATGTCCATCATATAAATATATAATACCGAGAGTAGAATAAAAACCGACACCAAGAGACGAAGAAACGAATCTTATTAAAATCGTCGATCATTGCGCAGTAGTTCAGGATGAAACTTCACAAAGGTGTAGGAGTATTACAAATGTATCTTATATTGTTCTATATATAAAATATTGTATTATGCAGAAAAGTTCTCTGGCGCATTATCGCATCGTATAAGTTCAGCAATATTGATACCGAAAAGAATATCAAATCTGCTATCAGAAAGTCCATATAGACCATAAGGTTTATTTAGAAATTCAATATCCAACCGGCAGTTTTAAACTCGTTAAAATTTTTTTTTCTTTATACACACTTTTTCTTATTCGTTAATTTTATTTACAAATGATAGTTTGTAAATAAAATTTATTTATTTCCTCTTTTCATATCTTTTTCACTAATTTGATTTAGTCGTCAAAATTTCCTTGGGAAATATAAAATTTATTCATAGTTTAAAAAAAAAATCATTTAAAATTATAAATTTCCTTTTTGACTCGAAATGCTGCAGCCTCATTTACAATTAATTTTGACTTGCACATCTTACGATGTATTCGATCCTGACACTTTTGTTAAAATTGACAATTAAGCTTTAGTTACTTCAGATCTATTTAAATCTATTTTAATCTATTAATATCTGATTATGACTCGCGTCAGAAATAAATTTACCATCTCTTAAAAATCTTAAAAGTAATTACAAATATATTTGGTTTGTTTAACGAGAGAGTTTTTTAAGAAGAGAAAACAAATGTAAGAGTGAATGTTGAGATTTAGATTTAGAGATAAAAATCGTTGACACTTGTTACTTACATAGTCTCAACTGATTCTAAATTTTCAAACAGCTCTAGTTGACTCTGACACGGGGTATTATACAAAAAGGATACGCTCTAAACTTTATTATTCGATGCCTTAAGTATATATTTTTTAGTTAAAAGTGCAAACATCATATCTGTGCAGCATCACATTTTATTCTTAAGTAAATTTCATTTGCCACAAGTCGTTACTACTTCTTTCAAGATTTTGTTAAATAATTAATTTCATGCTGTTGCTTCCAAGTGATTTAAAGATGGATTCCTAATTTTAGCAAACGGCTGAAAGGATAATAAAAGTTCGAAATATACATAACGAAACTGATATTTGAACAAAATTGTAAAAGATTTAGTAACGACTTGTTTCAATTTGATTTTCAATAATAATAGCAGCTATTTTATTGTAATTATTTGTAATTCAATATGTAATTTATTTGAAATTAAAATACTTTTTAGAGTGAACTAAATTTTTGTTTATATAAATAATTAAAACTATGAAATTTATTTTAGTTCTTTATTTTTAAGACATGGCTTTATATGAAACACGCACCAGTGGTCGTTGTTTGAAATGATTAAATTTCAACACACGAAATTCTACAAGGGTGGTCCGATAAGTACTTAGCCTTACCGCACGATGGATGCCTACTATGCAGACCTCGAGAAAACGTATTTTTCGGACGAGTTAAAGAAGTTGGAGCATCGCTAAGACAAGTGTATCGAGCTAAAACTAAGACTTTGTTTAGAAATAAATAGCGACTTTTCCATAAAGTTCGGTTTTCTTTTGTGGACTAAGTACTTATTGGACCACCCTCGTCTTGTGAAAATAATGAACGCCTTCAATCATTTGACATTTAGACAATGCTTATTAGTTTATACCATATTCTTGTCAGTTTCTTACTCCTTATTTAATTATTAAATTAATTTGACAATACAACAAACAACTTTATATTAATTTAACTTGAAATTTGACTTGAAATAAAAAAAAAGAATAAATCTACGCTGTAAACAAATAAATCTAAAAATTGTTAACAATGAATAAGACTTGTAATTTACAACTTGAATTAAATGTAGAGTTTCAAGTATTTCTATTTGAAAATTATTAAAATTTACTATAGTTCTAAATTTTTGATATACCTATCCAAAGTATAGTTTAAGTAAGAACCTTGCTCACAAATCCTTAGCATTTACAAAGCGAACATACATACATACATACAAACAATTGCCTTAGCTTTGTAAAATTTAATTTATCTATACAATCGAAACCTTGGCCAAATTTTCTTTGTAACTAAAAATTACCTTTTTGGTATTTTTAAATTGTACTAAATTAATGACAATAAAAACAAATGCTCTTAATTACAAATATTACTTTTAAGCAACTTTATTGAATTGTAACTAAATACGTCTGTCTATAAGAAAATACATATACATAAACATTTGTACAATTGGAAGAACGCCTTATCTGGGAGTAAAGTCAATTAATTGAACTTAAAAAATGTCCAAACTTGATTTTGTAATGCTGTAAAACTCTTGCGAAACCTGATAAGGGACGCACAATAACTTTAATTCTATTAATACTGATTTTTATGAACATAAACAAATTTAATTGTATATTTTTTATACGATAATCAAATAAAAATTTATTTTTCTTAAAGAAAAATTCAAGATGTTGTCTTATTTGATTTTTTGTAACTAACCGAAATTTCAGTCTTATCAGTAAATGTCGCAAATAGAGTCTCTAAAAGTTGTATTTGAACTCACAACTCAACTCAAAATAAATACGAAAATACATAAGATACAATTTTTTCAGCCATTGCCCACAAATTTTCCATAATTAATGCAACTATTTATAGGAATGCATTTCTGTATCCGGAAAGGTGCGCCGGAAAACTCTTCTCCAAAGCGCTCCAAAAAGAAAAAAAAAAAAAAAAGAAAACATCAACTGCTTCACTTTCAGTTTGGAATACAGAGATACACACCACATCCGTGAGATACAATTTTTGAAAGCAAAAGTGCAATTGAGCAGCACGATTTTGGTTTTGGGTTATCTCAAAAATAGACGAGAACTGTCTGTGAAAATTGAAAATTGAGCAGACTTTTATATATCTCTGTTATATATGTACATATATCGTATGTATCTCTGCGCTTCGTCACAAAAAGTATCTGTCAGTTGCATTTGGCGCGCGCCGTTTGAAGTGCTGCAACTGTATCTCGGATATGTGAAACTTTAAGTTAAAATATAATTGAAAAGTAAAAGTGCATTCGAAAAATTTCCAAAAAATTCGGAATTAGTGTTTGTGCTCAGTTCATTTTTTTTTAAGTTTAAGGAAAAGAGATTTTTGTAAACACTTTAAATTTAAACTAATATTGTGTGTGTGTTGTTTTTTTTATTGTGCGACAATTTACGTAAACATTTAAACTTAACCTTAAAACAGAAAAAAGAAACCGAAAATTTGTGCACTTTTGGCCCGAATTCGTCAGTCGTGTACTTTGGACTGCGAAATTAGTTTTCCCCTGCAAAATACAAAACTTTTAATAAATCGGTTTTTGAGTGCTTTTTTTTTACTATAAATCTGCTGAAAATTCTGTTTTGAATTGTTTTTTTACGCATTTAAAAAATTATGTTTTGATTTTGATTTCAATTTGTAGAGTTGGCTCGCTCTCTCTCTTGCTCTCTCTCAAATACAATATATTGTTGAACCCCATAAACTTTTGAAAATAATTTTTAATTGTTTGAATTTTCAGTTTTATTTACTATTCAAAAACTTGAATTTAACATTTTCAAGACTCTTCTTAAAATAAAACTTAAAATTCAAAAGAGGATATTTAAAAAATTTCAGCCCAAACTATTTTGAAAAATATTTTTGAAAATAGATTTGAATGGCTCGGCTTTAATCTTAATCTAAACTGGATTTAAATCATTCCATTTCTAATACAATAATTAATTTAAATTTAAAAAAATAAACGGAAAATTTTGAAACACAATTTTTCAGTACAAAAAACAAATTTTGAAAACCGTCGGGAAAAAAATCAGACCCACAAAAATAAAATTTATCAAACTATATTTTGAAAATCTTTTCTTAGACTTCCTTCGAAATAATTTTGTTTAAAAAATGGTTATTACAGTCGTGTCTGGATATAGGAAACAAATTATTGAACGGACTGTTCACTATATCCGGGTTGTTCAATCTTTCAAGGTGGACATTTGTTGTTCTTGCTTTAAATATTACAAAACTAAATTTTTCAAATATCAAAATTTTCTTCTAAATGTTTAAACACAAATTCCAAGAAAAATTCGATGTTTTATATTGTATTTTAAATTATATATAAACATTTCAATTAAATTAGTAAAAAAAGTTCGGAAATAAAAATTGTAAAACGAAGGTTCAAAAATGAACTTTTTAAATATAAACGATTTTGTCTCTAAGAAATGTTCAACATTTTAAAAATTAAATTGAATGTGCACTAAAAATGTCGCAAATAAACAACAAACTTGACATATGTCAGTTTTTAAACAACCTCACAAAACGTTCACAAAAAGAGCGCCAAAAATCGCTTGAGAAAAAAAGATGTATTGAATTAATGCAACTCGCGTGTGTGCCCTTAAAATGTCCCAAAAATAATTTTCAAAACTACGCCGACACTGCGAGCGAGTGCCTCAAACAGCTGCACAGCCTCCAATCAATTTATTGCCAACTTTTCTTGAGCCCATGGATGCGTAACGACCAATGAAGAGCAACGTTTAAAAAGTCGGCGATTGCAATCGCAGACCTCATCAAAGAGTAAAGACAAACAAAAATAAAAGACAACAAATTTGTTTATGCGTCTTTTGTGTCGTTTCAATTTTGGACTCGCTGAAAACCGATTCTCTAATTGAGTTTTAATTGTGTTGGGTATGTGCAAAGCGAAAAGCGAGCGGCGAACACGCTCAATGGATCCACTTTAAACGTAGTTCCACTTTTCTCGCTCGCTAGATAAATATATAAATATCTGCATTTTGTGGATGTTGTTTGTATGCGCCGCGTCTAAAGTGACCAAATGGATCTTTATTCGTTCTATGGCTGGGTATGTAAAATTTCGATATTATCTTGTGTAAAAACTAAAAATTTTTTATTTTAACAAACAATTTTTTGTAACTTAACGCCGACGTTTTAGTTTCACACCTAAATTTTTTATCTCTGACAGGTTTTTTTATAAGTCTCCACTTTTGTAGAATTTGTTAAGAGTAACGTTTTGGTCTGCAAACTTTTATATAGCTTAGAAAACATAAAATCTGCAGTTTTTAAGTTATGTTAACAAGTCTCCAGAAGTGGAGACTTTATCGAAAAGCATCAAAGCATGTGTAGAAGCTTAATAAACGAAATATATGTATATGCTGAGAAATTAATATTCCTGGTATTAAACATTTATTTTTTAATTGTATGCTAAGTCTACAGCGTTAAATAACTTTAAAAGTCGGTTGGAAGTTGCTTGAATAATGCTATACGTTTGTAAAAGCTTAGAAAATGCAGATATGTGCAGTTTTGGTACTATTTTTAAAACCCTCCAAAATTGGAGACTTTTCCAAAAGCCATTTTACACTTTATTAAAAACTTTTTAAATTTACTATTTATGCTGTAAGATTAACCTAACTGAAACAGTTTTAAAGTTTAATGCTTGTCAGCGTAAAATTACTTTAGAAGCCGATTGAATATGAATTTAATAGAATACTTTTTTTTTAATATTAGATTTTTGTACCCCACAAATTCTAAAACTAAGTAGAGTTACTAATTTTATATACCAAATAATTTGAATATTTTCTATTTAAATGCCTTACTGCCACTCCATTTCACCCATTACGCCCACATCACCCACATTTTTTTTATTTAATATATTGTATATCCACTTTTATCGTTCATCTTTTGTGGACGCTAAATTTAAACTCTTATCATGACCGAGCAATGGAGAGAGGTGCCTCTTTCCTACTGCAACTTACATACGTTCCACGCGGACTGATTTAAAATAAGCGTCGCGTCGTTGGTGCACGGAACCGCTTGGAACCAAACAACAAAACAAACACAGAAAATCTTTACTTAACTTAGTGCAAAATTTCCTTAGTTTTTTCTGTTGTTGTTGTTGTTGTTGTTGTTTCGTCAACTTGTAATATCGGCGAGTGAGTGTAGAGAAATGCGACTCGTGCAGCCAGCCAGCCAGTCAGTCAGTTAGTCAGTCTTCAGTTTGTCAGTTGAGGCAGTCGGTCGGTTGTTCGGTCGGTATAAAGACAGAGTCAGCGTCAGTTTGACTTCGCGCAATTGTATTTATTTATAATAAAACATTCACAGTTGGCGGTCGGTTTTAGATTGGCGCGCATCGTACGAAAAAGCGAAAAAACAATTTTTTCAAAAAATTTACATTGTGCACGCATTATCAAACCAATTTTGGAGACTTCAAAAATAATTGTTTAAAATATAGACAACTTTTTTTTATTATTTTAGAAATTGAAAACTAAACTATTTTGATAGTTTTGTCTAATCAAAACAAAACTTTTTGCTTTTGTAAATTATTTACGATTTACAAATACTAAAAAAATGTTTGGAGAGTTTAGAAAAGTGTTTTAAAATGAAAAGTTATAAATTTGTTTGAATAAAAAAACTTTGCTACGCGAGGTTGTGTAAAGTTTTGAAATACAATTTATAAAAACAATACAAACAACATTTTGGAGACATTTAAAAAAGCCTTAAAATGTTTAAATCTCATTTGGTATTTTGAATAAGAGTGGTTGTTATAAAAGTATGAGAGTTAAAGTGCTGCGCAAAATAACAAAAAAGTTTTGGAGACTAAGGAGTAGTTTTTTAAGTTTTTACTAAAATCTATTCTGCAGTGCAGTTACTTAACCGAGTGTTAGTTTGGCCTGAAAATATTTGAATACATTTTGGAGACTTTCAAAAGATTACTCAATAAAAAGCCAACAAATTTAACAACTCTGCAACAATGTAAAAACCTAAAGACAACGTCTCTTTGTGCAACATTTCTAGTCGATAACATTGTTGGAATACAAAGCACAAACAAACAAATAAAAAAATGCAGAAAATTCACGTAAGTCTTTCAAAAGTCTACACACTGTCTTCTTATCGTTCATTGCGTTTTTAATATTGAAAAAAGAAAAGAAAAAACTTCCGGCTGTTTGGTTTTTCCTATCGGCGATGGTTGAATGATTCAGTATGTTGGCTGGCTGGTCGGTCGGTTGGTGTTGCTGCTCCCCCATCTCAGGCGGCGGTTGTTGATTGTACATAAATATTTTTGCATTTGATTTGCAAATGAAATTTTTATTATGGGTTCGCTTAAAAATAAAAATTGTTTATTTTGTCGGGTGCGAAATCAATTGAATGCTTTGCGATGCGTAAATATTTCTTGTTAGTTTTAGTATGAAATTTGTTGTTTTTTGAGCTATTTAAAAAGTCGGTTTCTTGGGGTGTCGATGTAAGCAAACTTTACGATTTTCTTTTGATTGCGAATTTATTATCAGAAGTTATGCGTCCTTTTAATATTTTAGCATTTTAATAAAGTCTCCAAGAAACTCTACACTTTTTTTGACAAGCTAGAAATTCATAAACTTTCGACTTAGTTTTGCAAAACAAATTTTGAAGACTTAACAAAAACTTTTAAAATATTAAAAACTTATTTAAAAAATTAAAAACTAATTTTGGAGACTTTTAATGTTTCATCAGCCTATTTACTTTAATGAGTAGCGATTCAGTTCAATGGTTTGACTTTTGAAAGGTGTTTCAAATGCTTAAACCTCTTATAAGTTGTATAAAACCTTTCCTCTGCAAGCAAGATTTCAAAAATAATTTTTTGCTAATTACTTTCCTGTTTCCCTGACAAACTTAAACTTTCCCGACTTAGTCAACCGCAAAGCACCTTCAGACTTAATAACTTTCTTATGTCATTAACCAGCCCAAAAAGGCATTTGCAACACCAACCCACATGCCTCGCTACAAACTCACAAGCTCACAATTTCCAAATACATTTTTAGTTTGCTTTGTTTTGTCGCCAACAGAGACATCATCAGCGCATTTGTGCGCCTAAAAACCTACACCAATATTTTTGGTGTGTCTTTTGGCCAATTTAAACTAATACGAAATTCACATGCCAGAAGAACCTTTGCATTGTCTTTAGCCATTTTAACGATAACTTAATACAATCACGACGACGACGACGACGACTCGGGCGCGGCGCGGTGATCGCTGCCAAGGAGTGCCAACTGGCGACTGGTTATTAACAATCTAAAATTAACGCGCTACGCCTAAAAGTATGCACAACATTTTCGTTTTTTTTTTGCTGTCTGCCTGTCGTTTTTTTGCGCTATGCTAAAAGTATATCAAAATAAACTATGCCAACATTTGTTAGCTTTTGTTTTATCGTTGAATTTATGTGCAAATATTTAATAGGGAAAACTTTCGCTGGTTACCATGACTGCGGCGCGCATACTTTCGCGAGTGGGTGACAAGTTCAAGGACGTTCCTTGGACTGGTATTTTAAGTTTTGTTCTAAAGTTTTAACATATTCATTTGACTCATTTGACACTTGAGTTCGTGCGGTCGTTGTGATTTTGCGAAAATTACTAAACTTTTTGTTTAAATTTCGAAAAAAATTTGCATAGAACATAATTTGAGTCCACTCTGCGTATGAGTAATATTAATTGTAATTATTTCGTTTAAAATCAAGCGGAACGACTTCTTAACCCAAATTACGCATAATTATGCATTTAAATGCATTCAACTACAAACTTTCATACGAGAAAAGTTGTGCCAACAGAGAAACATTTTGCCGCTGACTGACACACTTTTATGACAGTTCTTTTTTCTATTCTATATTTTTGTTGATGTCTATTATTTCCTCTATTCATTTTGGCGCACATAATCAAAATCTTGAGCATGCCAAAAATTAGCTAAACGCATTTTTTACATGCAAGCAGTGCGTAAAAAAGATTTTCCTAAAAAAATGTGCTTGCTTTTAGCACATTTTACACGAATCAGTGTTGACAGTGTCACAATTTGTTGTCACATTTTTTGCGCTTGTAAATGGGTCATGTGGGAATGTTAGCTATTAATTATTACCGTTTTAAGTGTGGTTTATGTCAAGGGTACACTCTGATGTTTTTGTTAAGTTTTGGGTTTTTCATACACACTTTTTGAAAATGAAAGTGCAAAAATAAAATTTCAAATAATTCTTAAGCACTTTCAATTGATTTCAGTTTTTTTATTGTAAAATTAAAGAAATTAGCAACTCTCCACTTTTGGAGACTTTTAAAAAATAACCATAGTGCATTGGAAATGTTTTGTGTAGCATTATAAATTAAAATGTATCCTTTTTAAGTCATTTCGACGCACTTTAAAATGTCTCCACTTTTCAAATACTTCAAAATTATGATAAAAAAAGTAATTTTATGCGATACAAAACAAATTTTTTGAAATATTTGCAACCATTTTATAATTTTTAATTAAAAACCATTTACCCATTGCAAAACAGTTCACCTCATTTGTTGTCTTAAACTTCTTAAGTCTCCACACATCCGCATGTCACTTCACCTTTATACTTTACGTGAAATTTTCACATTTCATCATCTTTCGAAAATGTTTTAAAGTATTTTAATTAAGCCATAAAGCGCATAAACGTCAAAATAATCCAGCGATTCCGCATTTGATGCTCACTTCACAACTATAAATCAACGTTGTGCTATTTGGAGTATTTTCCTAACAACAATTTTAATAATAATAATTCTAAAAATAATATTATGCCCTGCCTGCCGCATCTGACGACTTTCATAATGCGAGCATATGCGGAGCCATCAAAGACTACAGAACTATTCGTATAGACAGGTTCACTTTCAGATATTTCATTTCAAATGTTTCTAATTATACGCGGGCGCATCAAGTGTTGCCCTGCTCCTCCGCCCTTGTCTCTATACCGACACAGACAGACACGGAACACATGCAGTTTATCAATTTTTCAAAATTTTGTTGCTTTTGCAATATCGAATACGATCAACTCTTTCACTGGCGAGGCACGCTGGAAGCCATTTGTCTTTTGATTGTCTGCTCACTTTTCCCTTCCGCATGATTATTAAAATTCTTGTGTGTCAATTTTAGGTCATTTCAATAGAATTTAATTTTTTGTTTGGTTTTTCAATTTTCGTTGCAATTTTGTACACTCAAAAAAAAGTGATAGGTATATTTTATTTGCATTATAAACGATTGTCAAGTGAATACTTAAGTTATACAATTTTCATACTGATATGCTTTATAGCGTAGGTTATACATTTTTTAATGTACATTTGTTGTTATATAGTATAAGATATTTTTTTAAGTGTAGCACTGTAGCATTGCGAAATAATTGCTATACTTGAGTTTTTTCGTTGCTGACTTCTGAGCTTTAAAGTGGATATGTGAGTCAATTGATTTTCACATGCGAATGCACAATTTCCTGCAAAGTCTACAAAAGAAAATTTTAAAGTTTTAATTGATTAGGGTAATAAACAGTTTTAATCATAAAAGTAATAAACAGTACAAAAAATCGTCTGTCCGGAAATTAATTTTAAATGTTAAGAAATTTAACTCTTTAATATTGTCTTTTATCATCAAATAAGTCTCCACAAATTAATCTTTTAAATATGCATAACTCACTCACTAGATCAATAAGAATGAGCTTAGAGAGTGAGCTGAAAGTGTCCCAAATTACAATCCTAATTAAATCATTATTATTAACTTTTTAATTTTACTTAAATTTAAAATATATTTTAATTAGGTCGAATGACAATTTTTGAACGAACAACGCCATCAACTAAAAATTACCAAATTATTTACCTGAAAAACTTCTCACTATCTTTGATTTGCTTTACTTACAGATAACTTCATTGTTACGTCCTCGCGGACGCTACAAATCAATTGAGGATCAGCAACCAGATCGACCAACAACTTCCGCCAGCAATACAGAATCTCAAAAACTCGAATTAGTTGCAGCAGCAGCAACATCGAATACAAATTTTGAACTCATACCTACACTAAATTTTGTGATCCAACAACCAGCGGCAACAAATTTCGAACATTCATCGCAACATGTTGCAGCCACAAATGCAAGCAACAATATTGTAGATGATGATGTTAACTCGAATCACACATACATAATCGAATCACCAACAACAGCTACAGTAGCGACGACATCTGCGACAGCAACAGCAAGTGACGACGAATCGCTACAACAAAAACAGCAGCAGCAGGAGGTCGTCGACGACGGTGACGACTATATCAGCCTTAGTCTCAGTTTAACAGACAACACTCAAACCGCGTCGTCTTTTGTCGATGAGCCAACGAGCTCAATTTCCATCGAAATGAACAATTCAGGAAATGCAACAACGACAGCGACAGCGTCAACAACCGATGGAGTACCACCAACTACAACAACAACGACAACTTCAAATCGCAACAGTAGTCGCAGTGTCGTGACAACGATCACAACACCGACAAGCGAAGAACAAAGCATCGAAGAGGAGATCGAAGAGGCCCTTGAGTTAAGTGAAGATATCGCAGAATCGGAGGAGCATGAGTTGAACTCACTGGAACTTTCCGAAGCGGGAGCAGATAAGGCAAAGATGACAACAAGTGAAAAACATCAGCAATTTTTTGGCATCGACCTGGAGAAATCAGAAAATGAGAACTCCAGAAATGAAAAAGTGAAGGATAAAAGTTTTAAATCGCAAACGAAAAAATCGGATGAATTTTTCGGTATTGAACTAGATGAGTCAGATGATGAAATTTCTAAAAGTGAAAGAGTCAAGGATGTGAGTTCTAAAGGATCTGATGTGAATAAGTCACTGAGTAATGTTGTGCAATTAAAAATTGATGATCAAAAGCCTTCAGGGAGTAAAACGCAACATCCAGTTTTCGGTATCGGATTAGGTGAGTCGGATAATAACGATTCTAAAAGCGAGAGAGTTAAGGAAGAAAGTTCCCGATCGGAGAAGAAAACGCAAAGCGGTGATGAACTATTTAAAATTGATGATGAGCAATTGTCGGGTGGTCAACTGGCACAACATTTTATGCTAGACGATGATGACGATGAAGAAGTAGATGACGACGATATGGATGACTTAGAAGTTAGTTTGCCAATGGACAAGCCTTTGGTACATTCGCGACACGATGCTTCTAGTGCGGATGAAAAAGAAAATCAAGATCAGCACCAAGCCGAAGAGAGTTTATCTAATCAAAGCACAGCTGATGATATTTCAGATTTTATTGATGAACCTCGACTGGGCGACGAAGAAGGAGATGATGAGACGAATCTTGAACTCGAGTTGTCTATGGCAGAACGAACACATAACTCCGAGGAACTGCTCTTGGAGACTTCGTTAAACAAGAAAGAATTGAGTGAGAATGATGTGAATAAGAATGAATTTATTGAGAAAGTATTAAGTGAAAGGGAAACATCCTTAAAGCAAAAAAGTGTTGAACATTCGAAAGATAATGATGATTTGAGCTTGGAAAAAAAGAACAAAACGAACTCGGATGATAAAATAGAATCTCAACATAAGGAGAGCTTTAGTGCTACGAAAGATACCAAGAGCCAGCCAAAGGAAGAAGCTGGAAATACAGCAGGAATGTTGTTTGGCGCCTCTCCAGAACATAGTGAGAAAGATCACTCGATCGAAAAACTCGTCGAGACTAATTACTCCATTGAATTGACACTCGATGATAGAGATATAAGTTCGCTAAACGCCAGTTTTGATTTACACAATGAAACTCTGGTTAATCGTCTGTTGGCCAGTACAATGGAGGAGCCAAATAAAATGGTAGAAAACACACAAAAGCCACAAGAACAAGAAATTCCTCAAGAAGAATGTGACAATAACAGTATAAGCCAAGTATTAAAAGAACCGGAAGAGCCGTCCGTTGAAGATTTGACTACACAAAAAATTATAACAGATTTAGATGAGAGCACGGATGTTGAACAAGCTGAGGGAGAAGATAAGCAAGAGAATTTTGCGATACTAGAGACGAATAAACCCACGTTAACTGAAGCCAAATTGTTTGAAAACAAAGCCCTTAGAACGCTAGAGACGCTCGAATTGCAACCGGAACACGAAAATCCAATTAAAACGTTTACCTTAGAGCCAATAGAACTTCGAAGAGAGAGCGAAAGTCCTGTTGATAGGCAACTTTTGGAACAATTTGAGAGTGCGTATCAAAGGCCTGCTATTAGCACGCCTGAGCTGCGTGAGCTGCTTGCACGTGACGATGACGATGATGAGGACAATTCGCTTGAGCTCATGAAATTGCGTATATTGGCAATGAAACTGCAAGCCAACCCCAACAATGCCGTCTCACCGACAGAGGCATTAGTCAGCCATGAACAAAATATTAAGCAAATGGAACGTGTGCCGCTCAACGAATTCGGCAAAGAAGTGCTTGAGGATATTACCGAAGAAAGTGAACGCAATTCGCTGTCGACGGCCGAGGAACAGCAGTCGCTGTCATTGGAGCGCAGTGACTGCGAAACTTTACAAGCCGCCGCCGCCGCTACCGCTGCTACTGCAGTCGCCGCCACTGATGTAGACAGTTCGGTGAGCGCTGTCAGCTTGAATATGATTCAAATGTTGGAGTCAAAGGTGGGCGAACTAAAGCAGATGGTCGCCAGTAAAGATGCCTGCTTGGCTTCGTTGAATATGCAGCTAGAGATGTCACAGCAGCGACGTGAGTCATCGAGCGGTGCAGTGTCGGCGGAACAGCTCGGTTCAGGACGTGGCGGTGATACGAGCAGCTCGCTGATCACCAACTCGACGGAGTATCGCACATTTCAGGAGGACTTTGGAGGACCGGTGAGTTTAAGTTTATTTTGCAGCTTTACTGATATTATTTTCTGATGTATTTTTTTAAATTTTTAGACTATGGACATTTACATGGAGCTTTCGAAACGCGATGAACTAATCGCAAAACTCACCGATTCGCTGCAACAGTCGCTGAACGTTCGCGAAAATCTTCAAACGGAAAGCGAAAAACTCAGCACCGAAGTCCAAATGTTGCGCCGACAGCTAACCGATGTGATGGACACGGGCCGCCGCCCTTATTGGCCGCGCGTCGATCAGGAAAGCAACGGCGGTCAACGCATCTCGGAAATCTCAATGGATCTGATAAGCGAGAGTGACGATGACTTGGAGCGTCAGTTTCTGACCGACAACGAGGAAAAGTATTTGTCACGTAACTCACGTGAACGACAGCTTTCGCAGCCACGTCAATTGGAAGCGAGTGGCAGCACAATCGATGGCGCTTTGGATGCCGGCTCGGGTGCAGGTGATTGGACGGCACAGAGCACGCCTGCCTTTAGCAAACAAATTGAACAGTTTCAGCGATATTTGACGCCCAACGAGGTGCGCCTATTTTTTATGGTACAAAAGAAATTCGATGATTTTCTCAGTCAGGAGCTAGAAAAGACGCGCATGAAGTGTGAATATGAGCTAAAGCAAACCGTCGATCAGATGGAAAGCGAAAAGTTCGAGCGTGAGGCGGAAATTAAGCGTCTGCAGCAGTTGCGGCAGGATAAGGACATTTCACATGAAAAGGAAATGGAAGATCTGCGAAAGTATTTCGAGACGAAGTGTGCCGAGCTGGAGAAGCAGTAAGTAACTATTCTTTTAATGCTTTGCTCCTTTTATCATTTCTTCTATTTTTTTTTATATAGATTTTATAATTATTCTTTTATCTGTTAAAATTTTAGTACTTAGTAAATATTTTTTTAAATTTCTTTTTAAGATACTCTGACGATATCTTTTCGCAAAAATCCCAACGACATGGAGCTGACTCTTCCTCCTCGTCAGAATGCTCTGACCAGGATCAAATGCCCGAGGAGCTGGTGCCGCACGCTGTCACAGCTCTGCACTCGACGGCAACACGCTCTAAGGAGACATCGCCCCGTAAACGTTCGCGTGCTGAGCTCCTTCTCTCGCCTAGCCATCGCCAGATGACGCCATATATCGATGGTCTCGATGAGGACAACAAGGATGCTAGTGCTAATGTGAGTTTTTAATTTAAAGACTTTTTTATTGAGTTTATTGAATTCTAAATTCGTTTACATTTCAGATTGCTTCGTTTTATCAGCATAAAATCGATGAGCTGGCGCGCGCACATGAGCAGGCGCTGCGCAAGCTCAGCGAGCAGGTTAAATACTACGAAAGCCGCTATCCGGAAGATGACTTCATGGTGAGTTTTAATTTAAGATTTAATTTTTTACTACAATTTGCATGCTTTTTTGCACTTATTTAAGTGAACAATTTAATCAAATTAAAATTTTACACGATTTTTGTAAATGACGTTTTGGGTGAAGGTTTTCATCGTCCATCGTTCATCCACTTATTACATTATTCAATGATTTCATTACAAATGCTTTTTTGCGAATATTTCGAATCTACTTTTAAACTTATATACTTTTTAAACGAATTTGTTTTTACATTCAAATTTATAAAATTTATTGAAACTTTAACTAAAATTGAATAAATAACTGAATAAATGAGTAAATGAATAAATAAAATATAAAGAAATGAATAAATTAATGAATAAATAAATGAATAAATAAATGAATAATTAAATAAATTAATAGATATATAAAATTAATATAAGAATAAATAAACAATTACAAGAATAAATAAAGCTAGAATTAAAAAATGAATAAATGAATAAGCGAATAAATGAATAATTCAATAAATAAAAAAATTAATAAATTAATTAATGAATTAATGAAAAATATTAATGAATAAATGAATAAGTAAATAAATGAAAAAAATTAATGAATAAATGAATAAATAAATAAATGAAAAAATGAATAGATTAATTTATGAATAAACAAATACAAAAGCAATAAACAAATAAAAGAATATATTAATAAATATATAAATGAATAAATCTATACTAGGTAGGGTGAAAAGTAACCTCCTTGACCTCCTTGAGTATAGTACCAAACACGTAAAAAAATCAGTTGTCAAAACAAAACTAATGGCTGTACCGCGCTGAAATTTGACATGTCTGTCTAAATATGAACGGCCTCTAGGTGCCATATTTTTTTTGCGATTGCAGCGCATTGTGCAGTCGAGGAGGTTACTTTTCACCCCACCTAGTAAATGAATACATTAATAAAAGAAAACTTTTTTTTTTAACGAAAAACAAGTTTTATAAATTTGAACATAACTAATATTTGTTTGTACCATTTTAAAAGCGCTAAGAGCTTAAACTTTTTTTTCAACAATTTCTTTTACAAGTTCAAAAACCTTTGCCCAAAAACTAAACAAAATCCGATTATCGAAAGAATTAATAATTCTGTCAAGTTTAAGTAATAATAGAAAATCTAACAAATTGTTGTTGTGCTAACTTGCATGTTTCTTAAATTTTTTTTGCGCCGCCTGCGATCCCAACTCTCCCAACTACCAAACACTAACTGTAAAATCGAATGTCAAAAAACTGCCCAAAAAAAAAAAAATATCGACAAACAGTCAGTGTCGAAAAATACGACAGACGCCAGCGGCGACGCCGACGATGACAACGTGCCACTAGATGCTGAGCTGGCACAGCAGGTGCGTGATCCGAACACCTCGCTGATTATAATCGATCAAGACGAGTTGAATCTCAACAACGAATCGCAGGTCATACAAAAAATCATCGAAGAGTACGAGCGTCGACTGCAGGAGCAGCTGACGCTGGCGCGCAAAGACATCGTTTACGAACTGGAGCAGAAATTACACGTGAGTACGAGCATTTTGTGAGCTTGATTGATATTGAAATTTTGATTTTGTCTTTGCTAATGCGATCATGTGTGTTTACTCATTATCTAAGCGTTATTTATGAATTATTTACTCACATTTTAAGCGTTATTTGTGCATAAACATCAACTCCATTTGTTTAACACTCGTTTTACTTAATAAAATTTAAATTTAATTTGATTTAAATTCACGCATGATTCATTGAAAATCTCTCATTTAGATTTTGATTTATTTTTACGCATTTGTAGAAGCGTGCAAAATTGAATTTGCTGATGCGCTGCCAAGAAAGTTTCGTTGCTGCTACGTGTGGCCATTTTTTAGTGCAAAAAAAAACATCTTGTTGATAGATTTCAAATTGGCGTTGGTCACACGCTCGTTCGACAGTTGGTCATAAGAGATGATTTTGAATTTAGAAATACAATTTTTGAGTTTAGTTTTTTCAAAAACGTTTTAAAACTTATTTTAAAAATCTAAAAGAAATGTTTTTTCGTTTGCTACACACCGAAAATAATCATGTAAAATTAACACTTTTTTGAGTTATTATTTCTCAATGAACATGTTAAAAATACAATTTTTAATGTTATTTACAATATTTTTTTCAGTATTCAGATACAAATTTTGACATATTTTGTCTCATATTTACCAATAGAAAATGTTGAGTCAATAGGATCCAATGTTAATTTAACACTTTCTGTCATGCTGGTTTTTTTTTTTTGAAATCTTTAAAATTGAAAACAAACTTTGACATGTTATTTTAATATCACATCATGTTAAATTAAAACTTGTTTCAGGGTAAATTTTTACAATTGCAAAAATTAACATTCAACTGATGTTAAATTAAAACTGAATCATTTTAGATTAACATTGAATCGTGTTAGATTAACACTGCATCATGTTAAATTATCATTCACAATTAGGCTTAGTTAAATGCAACGGTTGAAATACAAACATTTTCATAACAAATATTATTTTAGACTTCTAACATGAAAAGTGTCGATTTTGTTTTTGTGAAAGTTCTCCGTGTGCTACAACTACAAAGAAATTACCTTTTGAACCGCTAAAAACCACTTCAAACGAAATTTAAAAATAAGTTTTCGACATTTGTGAGTTTTTCCACATCATCGTCGCAGTCATCTTCTTCGACTCGCCCTTACTCGGTCCCAACTATTCCCGTCCCTTGTCGCCTGGATTTGCTTGTCACCTCTAATTACAGCCGGCAAGAAAATACGATTATTATGTTGGAACTCTCTGCCGCTCGTGTCATTTTTCCCGGTTATTTCTTTCGTTGCTGCGTCTAATATAAAATTTAATTTCAAATCAAAATGTCACGTAAAACTGCTTCCTCTGCCGTAGACGCACGTGGCCGCCGGATAAGCTACATTCCCATTCAACTCGGAAAATGAAAAGAACATTTGAACAGTTTTTGTTTGCGTCTAATTATAGTTTTCCATTTCGTTTCGTTTCTTAGAAGAAAACTCTAGGGTCTACTTTTCTCGATAGAAGCTTTTTTTCTTCTGCTGTAGTTTGGGTCGGGCGAGGAGCGTGAAGTTCATTAACGTTTCCAAATTTATGCGTTGTCACTAAAAAGTAATTTAAAGCTTACAGAATTTTAGCGTAGAGAATATTCTTTTTTTTTAATTTTAAGGCTGAAGGTCGCGGTTTTTTTTAAATAAATAAAAAGTAATAAGAATATTTTGTTTATGCTTCTTCTTCTAAGTTTTCTAAGTAAGTTTAGAATTTTCACAATAAAAGAAAATGGAAATATGAAAAATTTACAAAATTTAGCCTCAAAAGTTTATGTTGAAATTAGAAAAGTTTTGAGAAAAATTTAATTTTTCGCTCGAAATACCGTGAAATTGATTAATTAATTAATTCACTTTTTTTTGTTACTAATAATAAGTTGTCACTTTTTTGTTGTTGTCGTGTTTTTTGAAAAATTTAAAATTCTCCTTATGCAAAATTTTTAAATTTTACGTTGGCCCCATTTCACTTTTACAAATGTTTATACCCTTCGACAAGTGCAATTCCGAAGGGTATATTGAGTTGGTTCTTCTATTTGTAACGTCCACGCCAGTGGGCGTGGTAGGTATGCCAAAGCGTATATATAAATGATCAGCGTCGGATTCTGAGTCTATATCTAGTTCATATTTGATATTTAGCACTTTTGTAGTAACACAAAACTGCTCACAAAATATGGGCGTAATCGGTTAAGAACCACGACCACCTCCCATACAAACAAACCTTTTTTTGGGGAAAAAATGATTCAATATAGTTACAGTGTAAATAACCAGATGAAATTCGGTGTTTAACACTTTGGTAGGAACAAAAGACTACTAACCAAAAAGGGGCGTCATCCGATAATAACAGCGCCCACTTATAATAGACATGTACCACTTATGTGCTTAAAGAAGCACATTTTGTGTGTCACTGAAATGGCGGAGGGTATATTAGCTACGGCATAGCCGAAGATAATTTACCCACTCATTTTTAATTCAACTACATCTTTCGGAAATATGTGCTTAGTACGTATTTACATGCGGAGAGCATAACGCTTCAACAAATTTAAATTCGAAATTTTGTGTGTGACATTTGCCACATTGTGCCTCAGCTTCGAACAAGCTTGAATAAATTTCATAAGTAAAAATATGAACTAATAAAATCATTTAATAAACAATTTCGTACATTTGTTTGTCTAATGAAAATGTTAAATGAGAATGGTTTACATTTTAAAAACCTAAATAAATCAATAAATAAATAAATCCATAAAAAATATCTAAATACAATATGTACATGCATATATATATATATATATACATACTCGTATGTATATGTTATTGTTTTATTATTTTGTTTACTTACCATCACCAACAAAAGATGTTCTCTTCGGCATTTGTTATGATTGTTAAGCAGACAATAAAAGTTTTTATTACTCCAATAAAACGACAAAAACAATTTTAAACAACAACTTTAGTTAAATAACAATCTTTCGTGTTGCTACATGTTTGTTAAGCCTTTGTTTTTGTAAAGTAACACAGGCCATAAATTTTTGTACCTATATTAAAATTGTGTCGACTCTCTCTCCGAAATTAAAAGATCGGCGCCTCACATATTCAAAACCAAAATAATTGCTTTAAGGACGTCCCTAAAATGAAATCCTGTCTCTGCCGCTGGCCATTGAAACTCGTCCTTTCTCTTATGCGCTCTCCTCTCAAAAGTGATCTGCACTCAGTGTTGCCATACTTAAAATTTTAACTGTTAAGGACAGTATTTTAGACAAGCCTACAGTTTTCAAATAATCTCCTCGTACAGTTTTCTGTTTTGGCTTAGTTTCAGATTTAAAAAAGTAAATTAAAATAATTTTTTTTTTGACTTGAGACTTTTTTTTAAATTTAAAGTACTACATGTTTCTATTACAAGTGGGCGTTGTTTTTAACGGATCACGTTCATTTTTTGTTTGTAGTTTTTAGAACTTAATCTCCGCTTGAAATTGGGAGCTCTCTTACCAAATTTCAGCTCGATGTTTCTTAAACTACGGCTGTATCGCAGGAACAGACAAACATCATAAAATCGACTCGGAATTCGACGTTGATCATTTATGTATTTAGATATACTCGTATTGTCATATCTACCCCTTTATGGGCGTTAAAAATGGAAGAACAAACTCAATATATATGCACGTCCAAACAAGTATCGAAGGATATAAATATATACGAGGATAGTTCGATAAGTACTTAGCCTACAAAAGAAAATTGAAAAGTTTGGAAAAGTGGCTATTTATTTCTCAACATAATCTCCCTTTTAGCTCGATACACTTGACCCAGCGATGCTCCAACTTCCTAAACCTGTCTAAGAAATACGTTTTCTCGAGGTCAACAAAGTAGGCCTCAATCCACCCACCCAGGTCCACCCACGTTTACATGGCAACACTATCTGTGTTATATAATTTAATTTATATATTTCAAGTGATATTTTCTTTAATTTTCCGTCAGTTTGGCAACATTAATTTAAATTTTCCTTATTCAAAAGGATATTTTTTTTTGATACCTCGTTTCATTAAAATCCTCTCTTTATATCCATGAATTATTTTCTTTCTCACTCTGATCGTATAGCTTTATGCAAAGTACTCTCACACGCAACTGCCACTGCCTCAGGCACTGCATTATCTACGCTTCGCATTTAAAAATGTTGGCCTTCTCTAACGTGTCTCCTATGACTTGCTCTATTTCCACTTGTCTCTCGTTATTTTACGCTCTTTCGTGTCTCTCAGATGTTTTTGAGCGCGCAGATCACTTCTTCGATATTTAGACTGTGTGAAATTTTCAAAACACTTCAGTTTGTCACAAGTTCTCTACGCGTGCATACGTTACACAAATCACTGATAAAATCGTACCATACGTAAAGTGTCTTCTACTCGTAACGATTTCAACAATTGAGATATTTTTTTTTTTTGTTCTTTGTCACCAAAGTTTAATTTTAATTGAGCGCCTGTCAAAGTGAATTAATGTGCGCGCGCAAAATTTAAATTATTTAAATATTTTTTGTAACGTACGTTTTGAGTGAATTGTGTGTGATTTTATTTGGATGGAAATACGAGTATACTAAATACAAAACGTTAATAGAGAATTATGAGAAATATACTCGGACGTTTGTGAAAAGTGTTTTGGGGACAGTGCTAAAAATAAAGCACACAATATTTGAAAATTTAAGATTGACTACAAAAACAAAGAATTTCGGCGAATTTACAAAATTAAAAAAAAAAAAAAAAAACAAAAACAACAACAATAGTATACAAAGGAGATAGTGAGTGTGTGAAAATCATAAAAACGTGGATTTATACAAAGAATTTATTTGCCGAAATGTAAGTACCGAAATTCATAAAAAATATATAAAAATCATATATATAAATAAGATATATCGCATGCTATACCTTTCAGTATGTGCGACAATTTAATGAACATTTAAAATAATCGCTTCATATATTTTTGGCACATTTTATAATATTTATTAACATGTTATTATAACAAAATATCTTGCGATTTTCCGATGAGAGCTCTTCTCGTGTGCTTCTTACAGAAACGTTCAGAGAGCAATTGTTGTTTATATTGACATATGTATGACGTTTAGTTTTGTTTAATATTTTTATGAAATTTGTAGCCTGCGATTTATTTTTCATGTTACTTTAGGCTAACAAATCAAGAGCTTCCTGAGAGCGGCCCGGGAAGCAATTTTTCTTAAGTTAAGCTCTTGGTTTTATTCATTTTAAATATTAACATTTTCCGTATATTATTTACCTTTATTTCAAGATACAAATCAAATGTTTTCTAAGAGCTTCCGAAGAAGCAGTTGTTGAGTTCATTATTAAGTTTTTTTGCATATTAATTATAAACATTTTTCGTCTAATATTATTTCAAGATAAAACTCAAATGTTTTTTAAGAGCTTCCAAAGAAGCAGTTTCTAAATAAGTTCATAATTTATTTATTATATTTTTTGCAAACTATAATAATTATAAACAGTATACAATTATTTACAAATTTATTTTAAGATGAAAATAAAGTGCTTTCTAAGAGCTGCCAAAGAAGCAGTTGATAAGTTCATAATTAAATATTAGTTATTAAAATTTGTCGTACACATATTCTTATTTTGAATCATATTTATGCTGAAAAGTAGCTAGCTTACATAATGATTCCTGAGAAGCTCTTAAAAGCAAAAAATAGATTTTTTTTTCCAACGGAAAAATTAAAATTCCAAACGTTTCATTACTTACCAAAAAGAAAAAAAACGACGCCACCAACTAAAAATAAACATTTGAAAGCGTTTTCGTAAATTCGCCAAAAACAACGCCGCAGCGCATGCAACAGCAAAAATGTGCCCCATGCTGCAAAAAATCAAATCAAACCGCATCATTTCCCTTTTTTGCATTTTCTTTTTTTCCTTTCAAAAATGTTTACTTTGCGATTTTGCATTCGACACAAACAAAAATAAACTTGGAATTATTTTTTGTGTATTTCTGTATACTTTGTTGTTGTTGTAGTTGTATAATTCAAAGTTCAATTTCGATAGAAAAGAAAAAAAAGAGAAGAAAATTTCCTTTGCTGCAATGGAAGATCACTGACGACGACTCAACTTCGATTTGAGAAATTCGAAATTTCTATGCGATAAGCAAAGTTCTCGCGTAATGCGCGTTTAATCACTTATAATCACTTGTAATCGCATTAAATCGACCTCTCCGGGTGAATCGTTACTTGCATGCGATATTTTTAGTTTTCCACTTGGTCTTATCTCGGCGGTTGCTATTGCCGGTGCAGTTGCAGTTGCGTTTTAATGGTTTTTAATTGTTTACGAGTAATAAGGCGACGGCCCTCCGATCATTGTTGCTGGCTTGATATTTTCTTTTAAGCTGAAGTTAATTGGTAGACAATTTTCATTTAAATTTTAAACTTTGAAACCTAAATAAAATGTTTACAATTAATTTTTATTCCTAACAATTAATTTTCTTGCATAAGATATCTTGTTCTATCATGCGATAATTTGCAAAAGTACGATCACAAAAATTTGAATTTCTATACATCAATTTGAAATAAAAATTAAAATTTTATTAAAATTTCTAGCAACTAATTTTCTTGCATAATAGATATTGTGCATTTTTTTCTGTCATGAGACAATTTTCCAAAAAAGCGCTCAATTATGTTCAAATAAATTTTCTCGCATAAGAGATTTTATGCTATCATGCGATAATTTTTAAAAGGAACGCCCACTCAAATGTCAGTTCTTAAATACAAAACAAAAACATCGAAAATTAATTGTAGTTTCTAAGAATTCATTTTCTTGCATGAGAGTTCGTGTGCTATCATGCGATAATTTTTTAAAAGATTAAAAAACATATTTAAATGTAAATTTTTTAATTTTAAATAAACATTTTAAATTAATTTCCATATCAAAGGGTTCATTTTCTCGCATAGGAGATTTAGTGCTATCAAGCGATAATTTTCAGCTTAAAATCCGAAATCAAAAAATTAAATTCTTGATTTAAATTTTTCCTTTATTTCTTAATATAAATTAGTTTTTTTGATTTACTCTGATTTAAATATCATTACAAAAAATAAATAAATTCTTCGCTTGAATTTTCTAAATTTGCAATTTCTTTTCACAATTAAGTTTTCTAATATTATAAAAGAATTTATTCCATGACATAAAAAATTTCATGTCCTCGCATGCGATAATTTACCAAATCAACATTTGAATATAGCATGCTATAAAGTTGTTTACTCTATTTTTATTGTTATTGTTATTGTTTACTTCGTACTTCTCACCACCGACGTCGACGATGTCCTTTCGCGGGTACTTTTGTCACTCTTACCTTAAACCGAAACAATCGCTGCTTGGTACACTTGCAGCTGTCAATCGAAGATCAGACTTGTTGACAAACAGCGGGATTAACACTTCAGCTACCTGATGCATTCAAAACAACCAACAACAACAAAAACAACAAACAAGCGCGAACGTGTTCAGCGCGCGTGCGCGACATAACTTTTCGCTGTACTCTGCTGCTGTACTGTTAACATAAACAAAAGCAATGACGTCGCTCGGATCCTTGCTTAGCGTGTGTCTATGCGCTCGTCGTCCGTTCGCTGCTTTGTAGGTCATCAATCAGCGATACATACTATACACTCACTGTTATACAGTGTGTTTACTTATTTATGCTCCAGCAAATATGTATGTGTGTTATTTTTCGGATTTGTTTTTTTTGTGTTGTTTTGTATTTGCGCTGCTCAATTGAATTCTGAAAATAAATCGACAGCGGATGTTGTTAGTTCAACTTTTGCTTAGTATAGTTAAGTTTAGTTCTCTGCCTATTCACATAAATTAATTTAAATTTGATTTATTGTTGGAAGACGCTTCTTCTGTGTGCGTCGTCAATTTTTAAAGTTTCTCATCTTTGGTTTGATTTGAAAGAAATGTTGTGGGGCTTCTAACTTTTTTTTGAGAAAAAAATTTGTAAATGTTTTTGTTTACTAATTTGAGCTTTGTTCCTTCTCTTTCTAAAGTCAATTTTTTTTATTATTTTTCTCCACTGTCGACACATGTCGTCGAGTCAATGCGCACACGCCCCCCTTCCGGCATATGGTTTTGTGGTAGCAGACACGTAAAAGAACAAATTTATTGCAATTAGTTTTGAGAGTCTGGCAATTTTTTTGTTTGTTTCTTTTTTTCAAAAATTTGTTTCAATTATAAAATTTTCAAAATTGTTTGGGGTGCTTTTCCAAACAGACTGCCCAGATCTCTGACCCTGAAATTGGCAGTTCAAGTGGTCATTCTTTTGTATGTTATGCCGAATATTGTTTATGAAATATTTGCACAAACAAACTCAATTAAGATCGAAACGATTTCTTTTGTTTTTGATTTTTAAATACAATTAAAATATTTTCGTGGAGCTATTAAAATCTCTTCTTTAATTTTAGGAAGAACTTAAATGATATTCATAATAGTTTATGAAAACGATTCAATTATAATATAAACATTTTATAAATAATTTTAGTTTAAGTCGAAAACTAAGAGCTTTCTAATAGCTTCCTAAGAAGCAGTTGTTATATATATAATCCTATGGCTCCGCGGGGGAGCAAAGGGCCGCATTTGATAAGTACATAATTTATTTTTTTAATACTAGTTATAAACATTTTTCGTATATTGTTATTTAGAATTTTGGTTAAAGATGACAGTCAAACGCTTTCCAAGAGTTTCCGAAGAAGCAGTTGCTAAGTTCATAATTTTTTTATTATTTTATACTACTAGTAAACCATTGTTCTTTATACAATATTGTTGTTTTCAATTCTTGTTTGAGACGAAAACCAAGAGCTTTATAATAGCTTCCTAAGAAGCAGTTGTTAGGTTAATAATTTATTTCTTTTTTATCTTAGCACATTTTTCGTATATTTTTATTTACAATTTTACTTTATGATAGAAATCAACAGCTTTCTAAAACCTTTTTTTATTCGGGAATTTCTAATAATTTTATTGAATTATAAAGTAGACATGGCGCCATTAAGTATGGAATAGAATATCCGGCATTTAGCACCCTCGGCTCTGGCTGTTGAATGGGTGATGAAGCAAAATGATTTGCACCCCAATTTTTTAAAGAAAATCATAAGCGTTACCGCAACATGATACCGGAGTTTTTGTGGCCTCAATTGGAAGTACTGGACCTGGACGATATGTAGTTCCAGCACGACGGCGCCACCTGCCACACAGCGCATGAAACAATCGATTTATTGGAGCAACAACTTCCAGGCCGAAAAGTTCTAACGAAATTTCGATGTCAACTGGCTACCGCGATCTAGTGATTCAAAGCCTTGCGACTTCTTACGATTTTAGATTAAATTATAGTTTTTGTGAAAATAAATCGCATGAAATACTTTATTAAAGCATATGCGTTTTTTTTTTTGTTGAAATTTTGTCACAAAAAAATAAATTTTCGAAACTAAGATATTTAAGATATTTAATCTATTGAACTTTTTTAATTTTTGTGAAAAAATATCGCATGAGATATTTTTATACAACTTAATTTGAATTTTCATGATCATATTCAACTAAACTGCCTCCACTCTATAAAAAAAACACATCTTAAAATAGCGCTTATCTGCTGACGCTTTTCATTGCGTTTACAACAATTTAACATCTTCAAAAAATTGTCTGTCCACGCGTCAACTGTCAAACGTGTTCTTTTCGCTCAGTTCACACCCAGTTAAGGCTTTCCATCACTCGAAAACTTGCTTGTCAAATGCGACGAGACGCGACGCGCGACTGTCGAAAAATGCATCGGGCACGCCGACATAAACAAATAAAGTTCACGACGCGGAAAAGCGTAAACAAAGGGAAAACTTGTGAAATGTTTCCATTGGAAAACACAAAAATTAAATTACATTTTCACTCCCCCCTTTTTTTTTTAGTTAGAGATTTGATTAATAAATGCCTTTGTTCGCAGCTACTCAAAATGAATGAAAACTCGAAATGCGTTTGTGCGCACACTTTCAAAAGTTCACACACACACACACACATTCGTGTAGTTTTTTTTATGAATCTTCATTTTTCGAAATTCTTTTTTTTAATGCATTTCCGTTTTTTATTTTTGACTTTTGCAGACTTTACTGGCGGATACGACGACGGATGATCACAAGTGGCCGTCCGAATTGGAATTATTGCGTGAAAAGTTTACGGCGAATAGTCAATTGAAAATCGCTCAGCTGCAGATAAAACATGAGGAAGAGGTGAATATGAGTTTTGACTTTCGTGTATGAGTAAATATTAAATTTTTTATTGAGATTCAAATATTTTATTGAAATTCCAATTTTTTATTAAAATTCACATTTTTGTTTGAAAATCACATTCAATAAAAATATTAACAAAAAAAAAAAAAAAACAATTTTGACATTATTGCAGATGTCGCGCCTAAAACAAGACTACGAAAAGAAGCTGAATCGCAAGAACAAGCGTCACTCGACCTTTGATTCAGCGCGCGATCTGGATCAGATAATCAGCGAACGCGATGGCCTGCGCGAACTATCGAAATCCTTCCGTCACGTCTTGGCCGAGCTGGCCAAATGTGTGACACATTGCGAGGACGAGCTAAACGCGACCCTCATCGACGAAGTCCAGCGACTGCTCGCAAGCAATCGCACGCTGGAAGAAGGATCAACTTTGACCTCGACGGCACCGCACGACACCGACTTGACGCTTAATCTCAGCGCTTCACTGCTTAATGCTTCGCTCAATGCTAGCGGCAAACATGGTCGCCTGCTGCCCGATGTCGACCAGCTGCTCGAGGTCGTCGAGGATCGCAGTCTGCTCGAGTACATATCGCAGAAGAGCAGCATGCTCGCCGACGAATTCGATTTGAAAGAGTGTCTGGGGCGACTACGCGGCCAGGCCGAATATTTGCTGACGCTGACAGAGGGCGTACGGCAGCGGCCACAGCAGCGTCTGTCGAATGCTTCAAGCGCTGACGAACACAGCGGCACTGAAAAATACGATGAGGCCGCCGAACACGAACAAAAGTTTATGACGCCGCCTGCGCCGCCGCGTAAATTTGTGCGCGCACAGTCGCTCAACGAAGCGCAACTGCCTTCCGCACAGCCGCTTGTATCCGCCGTTGCACCGCTGCTCAATTCGCTGCCGCTCGAATCGAATCGTTATTCCTCGTCATCGTCCGAGCTGAATTTCCAAGTGCACGAGCTCAAGAATCGTTTGATTAAATCTGAAACCGATCGCTACAAGTTGCAGCAGGAGCTGGAGCACACTATAACGCGCAACTCCGAACTGGGGCTGGAATTGCAGCAGTTGCGCACACAATTGTCGCAACTCAGCTCGCTGCAGAACTGTGATTATGCCGAGGGCTATGGTCTGGCGTCGCTTAAGAGTCCGGAGCGCATTTGCACGGAAACTGAAAAGTCGGCGACTGCGTTGGCGCAGTTGCAGGAGCGTGCACGCAATTTACTCACAACGCCGACTAGTGGCGGTACGCAAGCAAGACAAGAATCGATTGGAGTCGGCGTAGAGAATAGTGCCAATGCGACTGGTGTGCTGCTCGAGATGATCGAGGAATTTTGTCGCGAGGGCGATAAAGTGGTGGAATCATCGCGGAAGGACCGCGAGGACTTGCAGTCACAGGTGAGTCACAATTAAAATTCCGTATTTTAAGGGAAAAAGAATTGACTCTGTGATCAATTAAAATACTTTTTTTTTTAAATGTTATAAATATTTGCTTTAGTTTACTACTTAAATTAAGTAATTTGTTTAGACTGGCGTACCTGATAGCTATATTAGGAGCCTCATTATGTGTCTCGATAAAAATGTTCGTTCCGTTTCAAAGATATTTTGTTCGCGGATTTGTAGTTTCTCTCTCGATTACTGCAGCCAAACAAAATAGTTAGCTGTGTATTCCGTGATAATATTCAACATACAAGTTTTGCATTCTCTAAGTTAATAAACCGAAAGTATGGCGAAAATTAATGTCAAAAGTAGACGATAAGTACTCTTATTTTTGTATTGCAAACATTTGCTGTATTCTTGTTACGTCAAAACGAAAACAAAATACAAAATGTAAATCGCAGACGATTTCGTATACGCATAAATCTTGCGAATTTTCGTTCGAGATACAAAATGAGACTGTAAGATAAAATCTCCAAAACGAAAGTTTTTTTTTGTGTGTAATAAATTTAACAGAATAGGAATTATTAATGCCACTCCTAATGCTTCAAATTCCCACCCGCAATAAAAAACTCAGATTGACACTGCCGACAAGCGGCTAAAAGCAACGGATCTATACCTAAAGGAACAGGCCGTCGAACGTGAACAGGAACGTGATGAGTTTGAGCGCGAAATTCAGCGTCTCAAGGGACAATTACACGACAAAGAGAAGGAGCGCACCAGCTATGCGAATGCCTCCGAGGAGGTGAGTTTCCACTGTCGCATTTAACGCAATTCTCCTCTGGCTGGGATTTTTGTTTGTTTTTTGATTTTGTTTAAACTATCCGTAGCGACTTTTTTGTTTTGATAAGATTTGACTTTGATATGGTTTGGTTAACTTTTGTGAATGGTTTTGGATTTTATTAATTACATTATTTGTTCTCTTATACATTTATAATCAAAAAAAAACATTATGTTTTTTAATATCTTTATTACTAACTCCTTAATGCAATCTTCTGATAGCTTTAAGTCTTACTTATATAATGATTTTTTAGTTATCATGGGTTTTAATTTTAAGTTTTGTTAAACTATTTGTTAAATTATAATATAAACTACTTAACCAAAACTTTTCTGTAAGTATTTTTTATATACGTTAATGTAAGCATACACTAACAAATTTAGAACATATCTTGCATGAAATATTAATAATGTTGCACCCATGGTTGAATAATAAGGTGAGGAAAGTGGAAATGAGAACGCAAATTGAGCGAACTCACCTCGGTTTCCTGTCTTAATTTTTTTTGCCTTCTTTTGAAGTTTTTTTTTTCTATATGACAACAAACTGCATTGTTGTATTTATTTACTTAACAAAGTGTGCCAGAAAGGGAGAGGATTAGAGCTCTCACACTCTTTGGTAGTCTTATAGTCAAAATTAAATGTCGTAAAATGTCAAATTTAAATTTATTTCATATGAAATTGACATTTAGCTTTTGACTATAAAAGGTAATCTCTCAAGCTGGCACACTTTGTTAAATACACTTTGGTAGCAACCATAGCAACAACACAAAAGTTAAATTTTCGAAGAGAGAAACAATATCGAGATGAAGATGGTCATTTTTATATTTATCTCACCTTATATTTATTGCACCATGGTTGCACCTCTTGTTTTCAGTTTTCACAATGAGCATTTAAAAAGTATTGTGCATAAGATCTGTACTTTAAGAGACTTTTTTTTAACATTTGTAATTAAAACAAAGGAAAATCGCATGCGATAAATTCTTCATTTATTCAGCACATTTTCATTTGTTGCTTAACAGTTTATGAATACAACCAAAAACTAAGTAAAGAAAATAATTGGTTTAGAGGAAACATTTTTATTTGGTGTCGATTTTCAAATGTAGAAAAATATCGCATGCGATTTATTTTAAGCAATATATATTTTGAAAAAGTTTTGTAATCTTTTGCACAATTAAAAATTAATCATCTCATATTTTGTATTACTTTGTTCACTGCAATTATTATGAAATTTAAAAAAAATCTTCAAAACTTGAATTTTTAAGCACTTAATTAATTTTCCAGCACTTTATAAAAAAGTAAATCAAACGGTAAAGTTAAATCAACAAGTTCAAGAAAATGCTTTTACGCTTAAATTCGCGTTTTTTTTTTACATATAGTAAAAAAAATCTCAAATACACTTTCTAACGCACACGCTACATTGAGGGAAATATATATACACGAGTTTATATATACATATAAAAATGTACGACGTCTGCCGTCCAAGGGCAAGAATGAATTTTCTATTGAGCAACTTTTTTATTTTCAAAATACGCAGAAAACTTTTAAAGCGTCATTAAGCTTTTAAACAAATGCCAAATTTGTTGTTGTTGTTTTTGTATTTGTTGTATTATTTGTTTTCAAAATTTTGTGAAAACATTTTTTGTTTATTTATTTGTTTGTTGTTGTTTTTTTTTAAATTAAAACAGCAGAGATTACAATATATCAAAATTTTCTATTTTCACGCACTCGAAATTATCTACTAAAAAAAAACTACCTACACTATCTACTAAACAAAAAAAACAACAACCTGCACCATTTTCGAAAATGCGTACATTTTCGAAATTTCGTATACAAAAAATAAACTTAATTTGCACCAAAAATTACAAACAAAAAAGTCTGACGTTTCCGCACTACATTTCGTATTAAGAACCGGCGCCAATGTAAGTCCGAATTATGTTCGAATTATTTTGTATTTCTTTCTCGAATTTATGATTTCCACTTATTTTTACTTTATTTAGTTTATTATTTAAATAATAATTTATCATTTTAAAATATTTTACGCACTTTCAGGTCGTACAATTGGAGTCGCAACTGCGCGAACTCACGCAACAGCTGAGCGATTCGAATGCGAAACGCGATAAATTCGAAGATGAGCTCAAGAAGTCGATCGATAAGATATTCGAGCAGCGTGAGATTATAATCGAATTGGAGAATGAGGTCGATGTGAAGGCGTTGAATGAGCGTGTGCTGGGCGAGAATATTAAGGTGCGTTTTTAATTTTAATTAATTTAATTAAACAATTTATTTAATTCAATTTAAAAATGTATTTATCTGTATCTTCCAGCAATTGAAGGAGTTCATCAACTCACAAACGCTCGGCAATGAAACGCTGCAGCACGAAGTGCAGAGTTTAAAGTCAGAAATCAGCGAACGCTACCAGCCGGCAATGCGTCAGCTGGAGGAGAAGCTGCAAAATGTGCGCCCATTGGCTGAGCAGAGCTTGGTCATGGATGAGGTCGTTGAGCAGGTGGGGTTTTCTTTCAATTTCGACTCTTTTACTTCGAAATTAGTAAAATTCATTTTGTTATAAATTAAATTTTGTATCTCTTGCAGCTGCGCGTCATCGAAGCCACTTTGGAGACAAAAACCAAAACGCTCGAATCACTGCATTACTCCAACGCCTCGAATTCGTGCAGCCACAGCGCCACCGAAGATGTCTCCGTCCATGGGCCAAATTCCAATGCTGCACTCATTTCGCCGACGTTGCACTCGGCGCAGGGCTCACCGATGCATCCGTCACCGCGCCAGCACTCGTATACGATGGAAGGTGTGCAGCGCATTGTCGAGAAACTGGCGCGACACACACGCGTCGAGGAGGCGGCTGTCAAGCGAATACACGATCTTGAGATGCAGGTGACGCAGATGCGCGGCGCTTGTGTGGTGAGTCGAAAAAGCTTTTTTCTTTTTTTTTTTATACTTTTTACATGTTTTTGGTAGCGCGAAAGTGTGGTGAAATCTCTTTCAAAAAAATTGCACAAAAAAGCTTTTTTCGAAAACGATTCGAATTGTTTTTTTTAATATTTTTCGACTTTGTGTGTGTAAGAAATTCAATTTGTTAATTTTTTAATTATTAATTTATTTCATAAAGATAAAAACTTAAATCATTTAACTCAAATATCGAAAATGAGTTCTGTTAGTCAAAAACAATTGTTTTAAAATTTGTGTCTTAAATGTTTTTTAGTTTAAATTTTTTTTGTTTTTGATTTTTCTTAATTGTTTTTTATTTATTTTCGATTTTTAACTTTTCTTTAAAATTTTTTTTTAAAACTTAAAGTTTTTGTAAAATTTTTTTAATATAATTTAATATTTTGGTTTGTATGTAATTTGAAAAATTTTAATTTTTTTTTAATTTCTTAATTTTCAATTTTTGATTTGTATTTTAAAAGTAGCGAATGCCCGGCATGCGTTGCAATGCCAACTACAAAGAGAAAATGTTTGTTTTTCAAATCTGTTTTCATTCAATCAGTACATTCATTTTTATATAAGTATATAGATAATTAGTTAGCGGAACTTCTCGGTACTTCCCGTTGTAGCTTTTCTGAGTAAAGGCGGTGGGCGTTAAATTGTTCCAAATGTGCTCACTTCTGGTGAAAAACATCGATAGTAATCATACAAACTAAGAAACAAATTTCAGAATTTGGAGGAGCAATATTAGCAATGTTATCGTATATTTTCCTTTTCTTAAAGTGGGCGTTAAATTGAACCAACCACGCCCATTTTTTGGGAAGTTGTCGACAGTGCCTATACAAATTTCAGATTTCTAGGAGCAATGTTCGCGAAATAATCGAATATTTGTTCTTAGTTTTACAAATTGTGTGCGTAATAGGTGGGCGTGACAAATTTTTTTTATTCAAAACCATCCTTGACGTGAGCACAGCAACTCTCCAAAATTTAATGGCAATCAAAAACAAAGTAGAAAAATACATTCATTTTTGGATATATAGAATAGTATATAATTTATTTTTTTTTATTTTGAAATTTGTATTTGTATTTAAATTTAATATTTTTTTTAAATTGCAATTTTTTTTTATTTACATATTTTGAATTTTATTAAAAAATTTAATTTTTTTTTTAAATTTTTATATATCACTTGTTTTTTCCGCCTTCGTTGGCGTGTGCCACCGCAACTCATATTCGTGCTTCCTTCACTTTTCCTTATAAAAAACACCAACAATAACAATAAAAACATAAACTACTCATAAATGTGTGTCTGTGTGTGTGTGTGTGTGTGTGTGTTTAGTACAACACGATCGCTACTCGTTGTTGCTTATCGTTCGGTTTGCGGTTCGGCTCTAACCGCCGCCAGACACTTTTCTGCAATGCCTTGCGCCCGTGCCTTGCCTTACATTCACATTTCGATTTAGTCTCTTCGTGTTGGAGGCACACGTCACATTGTGGCGTCAGCATTTAATTATATAAAAGATTCAACTTTTCATAAAAAAGTAAAAGTCATAATTTTTATATAAAAAATGAAAAAATAAAAATTTTTTTAAATAAAATTGAAAAATAATCACTAACGAATATTAAAGAAAAATGTTGCATCAACGACGCAAAAGCGCCAATTCGCACAAAATTATTCCGCTCAGAGTAAGTGAAGTAAAGTGAACTTTTCACGTATTTTAGTTTTGATTTTTTTAAATATGAATTTTTTATTTTTTAAATTTAAAATTTAATTTTTAGTTTTTAACTTTCTTTGTTTACTTTTCAAAAGTCAATCATTCGCTTTTCTTTGAAGTGATTTATGACCCGTCGTAGTTTTTCGCTTTTCATTGATATTTCACTGTTGTTTGACAGACGGTCTTGTTCCAAAACACTTTTTGACACTTTCGCGCCTTGTGCATTTAAAAATAGTTCGTTTCGTTGTTGTTGTTGTTGATTTTTGTTTTTAATTTTAGTGTATATATTTTCATTTGTTTTTCTCGCCTTGTTTTGATAATTTTTCTTTCAAAGCGGATTTTATGATGTCTGCGTTTTTATGTTTTTGTTTTGACTGTTTGCGAATTTTGCTTTTCAATTTTGTTGTTGTTGAAATGTCCGTCTGTTTTTGTGCTGAAATATGTCTACGTATGTAAATTAACTCGTAACTGAGCTGAATTATGCGTGTTTCATGTAGCTGCCAGAGAAATGAGCGCATCTGCAGCTTCCGCATTTGTAAATTTTGCATTTGTGCGTTTTTAGAAAGTGGAGCAAATGGGTAAAGTAATTTTTTTAGGATGCCACCAAAAGCTTAGAATAGATTTGCTGCCGTCCAGGGGGTCGTCATTCAAAGAGAGTGCAGAGCAAAATCGTCAATTTGAAAAGTTGTCCTGTAGTTTTAATATGTTTTCTGCGGATTTAATTATGGAATTTTTATGATATTTTTTATATTCAAATTAAAATTTAAAATTTAAACAGTTTTAGATCGTAACTTTCAAATATCAAATATTTTTAAATCTTTTATCCATTTATTAAAAGGCTATAAAAGCACTGCGACCTTAAAGTTCTATTATGCAGCCTCGTTGTCCTACATACACAATACTAGTCTATTTATACAATATGTCTTGTAACTGTTATGGGCTTAATTTGACTGTCATTTGGAACTGGTATCTCATTGCCTTATTAGGAAAATCTGCGTCTTGCCACCGAAGAAGTGCAAAGAACATGTTCAGCCGTTTCCTGCTCCTCTTAGCAGAGTCGGCATGAATTATTTTCTACCACTTCTATTTTCTTCAGAAAGTAATTGGGTTTACATTGTCCTGCTAATAGTTCAGTGTAGAGTTTAATGTTATTTTTGCTAAGGTTAAGAATAGCTTCTACCTTGATTAATAATATCGTATCGAATTATAATATACGATATTACAATGTAATTGATTTCGATTAAATTTTGTATGAAATTTATTACTTAATACCATAAGAATTATAATATCGTAAATATACGATATAACAAAATTGTTCATTGATACTTTTAAAGCATTCCCAATAGTTTATGTTTTAAAATTCCGCGTATTGTGCAATCTAAATAAAAAAATGCTTTACAAAAAGCATCCAAACTAAAGAATTCCTACAAATGGATCTTCTCTTTTTACACCATGCACCACTTTTGAGCAACTTCCGCATGGGAAGACAAAATTTGTATCGTTTTGTACGATACTTTGTGGCTACATTTAACATAATTCGTTTTCACTCACGCTGACGCTGTAAACAATGTGTTGTTATTGTTTGACTGTGTTGTTACGCTCAATTACAATTACAATTTTTTTGATGCCGTAGTCTTGCTCACACTTCCCCCACTCCCCCACATAATGTCCCGCCTTTCTCTTCGATAGAACATAATCTTGCTTGTGTTGATTGAATTGTTTTTGTTTTTGTTTTATCCGTTCATTTGTTGTTATAATTTTTTCTGCTCAATTCAATTCTTGCACTGTACGCCCGTATCGCACGTTCGTGTGAAGTGCTTTCATCCCGCCATTGTATGCCGTAGATGCAGATACGCGTATACACGTACAAAAGTATCGCTTGGATTGCCCTCGCTGGATTTCAATTTAAATTTAACCGCTTTCAAGTGGTGTTTTTTCTGTGTATCTGTCTGTTTGTGTGTCTGTCTGTCTGTTTGTCTGTTTGTCTGTCTGTCTGTGTTGGTTCTTGTCGGTCGACCCTTGTGTTTCTGCTGCTGCTGTCGAGTTCTTTGTATTGTAACAAATTTAAATTTTAACACATGTTTAGTTATTAACCTCACAGATACTTAGGCGATTAATTTCTGCGTATTTTTGTTTTTGTTTTTATGCATTACTTTCCTCTTTGACTCATTTTATTAATGAAGTTAAATATTTTGTTGAAAATGCTAAATTGATTTTGTAAATCATTTTAATCTCAAAGATATTTACTTTCATCAAAATGTCAGAATGACTTTAATATCGTATAATTGTACAGCAAAATTTTTTAAAATTCACTTTAATATCGTATAATTTCACTTTAATATCGTATAACTTCACATTTTTAATGAAATAAATTAACGGAGTATAATAAATTTTTACCTTAAAGTTCTTAGATAAATAATATTCATGACCTTCATTTGACTTAAAATTCACCAATATCGTAAATTTTTTAAACACAAAAATTTTCATCATAAATCGGTTAAAAGTTTAAAGCTTCATATCGTTGACTGTTTTAACTAACAAAACTTTAACCAGTTAATCAATATAATGTTATATCGTAAAAACATTCTAAATATCGTAAATTCTAAGTATATCAAATTTGTATCGTAGAATTTTGCAATTTTCTTTATGCTATTATGCATATCTAGTATTTCTTGTTGGTTCATTCAACTCACCGCGAACGAATCACATTTAGAACGAATCATTTAAGCCAATTGCCTTCGTTTAACTTGACAAATACTCGTACACATCAAAAGAAACGCAGCGCTGATCACTTCGTCTCTTTGGCGCGTTCAATTGAAAATGCAAATTCGCGCGTGAATTAGACGGGAAGATGCAATTGTCCGCAATTAATGCGAACTAGTTATGGAAATACAAACTTTATAAAGTATTTTGGAACTTCTTTTCTAGTGTTCCATGGAACCAATTTTTGTTTACTTTTGAGAATCCATTTTGGTGATCCCACTTTATGGTGACCCCTTCAGAATCGAGAGTTTGATAAATAAAATAAGATTATTAAAAATAGCTATGATCAAAATCAAAAGTTCTTTAGGTCAAAAAGATATTAAATAAAGAACATTAGAAAATAAGTTTTAATATCGCATTTCTCAAATTCTCTCCTTTCCTTTTTCTTTCTTCTCTCAAATCCTTCACTTTAGGAACTCCAGCACGAGCGTGATTCGCTGCAGGAGCGCATGTCTGAACAGACACAGCGCATTTCGGCGCTCAAATCGCGTATTGAAGAGCAGCGTCAATGCGCCGAAGAACTGCAACGCGCTGGCACCGGCAAACTTAACATTTGCATAACCGATCTGCAGACCGATGTGCAAAAACTACGCGAATCGCTTTCGTCGCGCGATAAACAAATCGTCATTATGAAACAACAACTCGAGAAGAGCAAAGAAGCGATCGATCGGCTCGAAGCAGAACTGGCTGTGGATCAACAACCGGATCGCGCAACCGTCGAACGTCTCGAAGCCGAACTGCGTCAGAAGAGTGGGGAAATACAAATACTGCGCGAAAAAATAAAATCGGAAATGATTAACAAACTGGCACTGCCGGATCTTATGGAAACGATGCTGGAGGCCAAGAATGAAGAGATCGAATATCTCAAAGAACAGCTCGAGTCGAAGGATAAAGAATTGCAATCGGCTTTGGAATTGGGCGGCAATATCAGCGGAAATTCATCGGGCGGCGCCGGTGGCGGTGCCAAAGGAGGAGCCGCTGGTGATGCCAGTACTAAATTGAGCGCTCGCACCCTGAGCGATATTGTCTCGATTAGCGAATTCGATGAGCCCGATGTCGTCCGTCGTGCAGCGGTGCATCAGCTTGATACGCCGTTGTTAATGCCACCAGAGGGCAGTGGCGGTTTCTTGCAACAAACAATGGAGACTTCAAAAGAGGCTGTGGCCAATCTGACGCACAAACGCACCGAGGATTTGTCCGGCTTCGCTATGCCACTGCAACCGACGAATACGTTTGATCATCCGCACTATTTCCAGGATCCACACGCACAGATTGGATCGGCAAAATCGGGCGCAACTATCACGCCTGTGCTGGTACCGCGGCAAATTGATTTTTCGGCAGTCAACGAAGACTCTAAACTGTTGCATTTACAACAAACACCCGAGTTAAGAGCGCAAAGAAGCGTTGCAGAAGCTAAAGAAGTGAAGGAGTTCACGCAGAAATACGAAAAGTTAAGCGCCTCCAAAGAACAGGAAATACGCGCTTTGGAAGAAGATTTAGTAGCAACACAATTGCGGCTTGGCGGGCTGCAGGATGAGCTCGAGCAGCGACATCAAGAAATCGCGGAACTGCAAAAAGAAGCCGCGAATTACGTTCAATTAAAGCAGGAACTATCTGAGCGAAACGCAGAAATTGAGGGACTGGAGCGATCGCGCGAACAGCTGCAAAAAGAGAATCGCATTAAGACCGAAGAACTCACAAAGAGCGAAAAGAATCTCATAAATTTGCAGGAAACCGAAGAGCGACAACGCGCTCGTATACGCGAACTAGAAGAGCAAATTTTGACGGCGACTAAAAACGATGTAGCCGAGCGCGAGAGCCTGCGCAAAGAGTTGTGCGCGCTCAGCGAAACGCATGAACAATGCAAGCTTACGCGTCGCGATGCCGAAACGCGCAAACAACAAATCGAGCTGCTTAATAAAGAGCTTAAAGCCAAGGACGAGCGTTTGTTACAGTTAAGTGCAAAACTTTCTCAAGCAGAGGAACGCGCTGAAACGCTGCCGGCCCAAATCGCGAGTCTACAACGTGAACTAGAACAAGTGCGGCAGCAGCAACAGCAAAACAGCGACAATAGTTCGCGCCAATTTTCCGTCGATGAGATAGCACAACAGGTCGACAAAGAGCTGAACTACTCGGCACAGTTGGACTCGAATATTTTGCGCGCCATTGAGAGTGAAGAAGAGAATAATCTCGACAATAAGGTCGAAGTGAAGGAAACGCAAACAAAGACGGAACTCAACGGAACCGATGACGAGAATTTCACCGGCGAACGCGAGTTGCTCAATCAACTCGAGGCGCTGCGCGCACTAATCTCCGTTGAGCGTGAACAAAGCGAAGAGCTGAAACAAGAGTTGCACGCCGAGCAGCAGCATTCGCAAGAAATACAAGAACAGGATGTTGTCATAATCGAGGCAATGCGCAAGCGACTCGAAACGGCACTATCTGACGAAGATGCGCTACACAAACAACTTGAGCTCGAGCAAGAACGTTGTGAGCGTTTGCAGACGCAACTGACGGCGTTGCAACGCACCGAAAGTCGACGAAATTCATCTGCACTACTCAAATCGCCGACAGAGTCACCACGGAAATCGCCACGTTCTCCAGACTCTGATCCCGAACTGGCCGAGCGACTGCGCAGCGAAATCAAACTGCTAACTGCACAAAATGAGCGTGAGCGCGAACGTAGCGCCGATGTGACGCGCAGTGCTGAACGCGAACGTCAACGCTACGCAAACGAATTGCAGGAACGCGTCGAGTACTGTGAACGACTTAAACGCGAAATGGAGAAAGTCGCACGCGACAAGGAACACGCCGAAACGGAGAGCGAACATTTACGCGAGCGCCTAACGCTGCAGACGCAAGAGATCGAATGTCTTGAAGCACGACTGGCGACACTGCAAGAAGCCGAGACGCGTCGCACACAGCGACGCGATCGTCAACAACAAGAATCCGCACAACTGTCCGCCGAACTGCAAGAGTTGCGCACACAACTTGCAAGCGCTGAGAATCAGGGCGACAGTCTCGCCAAGCAGGTGACCCAACTGCGCTACGACGTCGAACGTTCGGCAGCGCGTGAGGCGCGTTTGACTGAAGCACTGGAGCGCGCAAACAACGCTGCCGATAAGGCCGCCGGCTCGGTGCCGCAACAGTTTTTGGAGAAAATGAAAGAAATCAATGCGCTGCTTGCAGAAAACACGCAAGAAAATCGACAAATGGCCGAAACGGTGCAATTCCTCGTCGAGGAGCGACGCCAGTTGCAGCGCAAATGCGAAGAACTCGAATCGCAGCTGGGCGGTACAGCAAATGTCGCTGAGCTCGAGGAGCGCTGCAATCATTTGCTGGGCCGATATTTGCGTGTTGAGTCACATCGCAAGGCGCTGGTCTATCAGAAGCGCTATCTGAAAATTTCGCTTGCGAGCTATCAGCAGACCGAACAGCGTGCACTGGCGGCCATACAAGGTGACCATGTGCAAAAACCGCCAAAGAAGAGAATGTTCAAGTGCGTATTGATTTGTTTTGGTTTTTTGAAATTGAATAATTTATTTCATATTACTTTTTTGTAGGACTGTCGCTTTGGCCATCATTGCCATACAACGCATGAAGTATATCGGACGCATTTGGCGTACGGGCAAACGAATTGTCTCCAAGTCGGTGTTTACCATCACACAGCAAAAGTAAGTCTCAACGTTTCGTTTTTAATTTAAAATAATTTTAAATAATTTAGAGTTAAAAACCAATCAATTTATTTATACAATAAACTATTGTGAAAAACACAAAGAATTGTTGACGTTCTTGAATATAACTTTACAAAAATTTGATTTTGTGACAAGACCTTTTAAAGTAACTGACCCATTTGAAAAGATGTTGATCAACGTTAAAGTTTTCCGAAATTATTTCTTTCAAAACTTAATAGAAAGACGTAGATTTAACGACTTAGGCAATGAGATTCTAGTTCCCAATGGCATAGATAAGATTATGCATAAAATATCTTTTATGTTCTATAGCCATTATTAATAAATTAATAATAGAATGATTTTCGGTATTCTGAGTATGGGTATGGGTTCGGGTGGAGTCTGTCATGAACTAGTAAAATGCATGTTAAAGGTAATGCAAATTTCAATCGAATGATACTTATTTTGCTAAAAACTAATACTTATTTGTATTTTGAGAAATTTATAAGAACTATTGAATTTAGTTAAGAAAATTAAAAAATCCCTCTTTTGAGATTAACCAATTTCCTCTGAGCGTAAAAGCCAAAAAAAAATTTTTTTTCAAAATTAATTAATTAAATTTGTCTGGTTTTTATTTAAAGGTCTTCCAAAATTGTTTAGCAAGTTGGAGAAACAAATATTTAAGGTTAAATGAGCTCAACCAAGCCAATTCTAAATTTCCAGCTAGGATGTTAGTATTTCAAATCTCTTGTGGAATGTAAGTGCTAAAGAGGATTTTTAGATTTTTTTTATATTTTGTTAGAGATAAATTACCCTAAAGCAGTTTAAAAACAACAAAAATTATTATTTCATAAGAAAACAAAAATTTGAATTGATGAGAATTGCGGAGGCTAGACTGTGTGGATTTTAATTAACACACACGAATTTGGTTGGAATAGGTAAAGACTATTGCAAATGCAATTAGTTTGTTTTGAGTACTTTGAATTTAATGTTAAATTACTTTCCGAATAATATTTAATGCATTTAATTTGTAACTATTTGTTTATACATTTCACTAGCGCCAATCATAGTAAAAAACCTAAAGTGACTGTCAATCTGCAGGTCAAACTGAGCAAAGTGAATAAAAGTACAAAGAAGTAATTTCAAAAAAGAAAAAAAAAAAAATGTTGGTATTAATTCAAACGTTAATTAGCTCAAATGATTCTTTTTTGTAGAAATTGAAAATTACCAAAAATTACTTAAAAAATAAACAAATTGCACAGTTTATTTTTAGTTTAAATATCAAAAAATCACAGCTACACAAAACAAAAACAAAGTAGTTAGTTTTTTCGGCGCTTTATACTATATACGAGTGCTGGGCACAAACTGGTTAAAAGTTAATTAACGAAGTTAGTTTTTTTTTTGCTATTTTTAACTTTCCCGTTCATTTTGAAAACCAATCAAAAGTTAATTAACTCGCGTTAAATTTCTTCCGTTAATTCAAGTTAGTTAAATATAAAATGAAAAATTTAAAAAGTAAAATCAATAACAAAACAGAAAAAGTTAAGAATTGAATTAGGCCAAATCGAACGATTTACTAACAGATTCTGCCTCATTGAATATAAATAAATAAATTTAAATTAGATAAAAAATAACTGTATCACAAATTTAACGACATTTAAAATCTCTTGCTTTAATATACAAAGTTAATTGAATTTTTTTCGAGTTTTAGAAAACATTTTCTTTTTGCTTTTTCTATAGGAATTTTACCTGTACGTTAAATTTTTAACGATGTTAACTTTTCAACGAGATTAACGAAATTAATTTAACGAAGTTAAGTTTTTGGTTAACTTTTCTCGGACTAACGAAGTTAAATTCCTTATTAACGATGCCCACCTATGCTCATATATATGTACTATATATATACATAAGTAAAAATATTGCATTTTTTAATATTTTGAATTTTCTTACATAAATTATTTTTATCTAAATTGTATTTTACAATTTTTTAATTTTTAATGCAACTTAAAAAAAGTATTTTCAAAAATTAGAATTTGTTAAAAAATAATTTTGCCATGCTTTTATCACTTTAAATAATTTATTAACACAATTTCTAATATTTTTCCATACAGACGTTCTCAAGCGCCAACAATCTCCTGTGCTGCCACCAGTTCGACTTCGCCAACAACTCCAACTCCAACAACACCAACACAACTTACACATATTCATAACAATAACAGTAACAACAATAATCCGAGTCCATATCGACCACCGCCACTGTCCTGGTCCACGCTACTTAGCGAAAATGCGACAACCTCAGCAACGGCGAAATTGAATTGAACCGCTTAAGAATCGAATCGGAACTTCGTCATCGCTTTTCATGTGCTCAACATTTGTTAATAGTCATTTAGGCCATATTTTGCATGTTCACAATATAAACATTGACTTTAGCTTTTAATTGCATATAAAATTATTAATTTTTAAATATTCATTCTTCAGTTTTAAGTTATCAATTGAAAATTCGAATTTTAAAAATTTCTTAAATTATAAAAGGAAAATTTTCTAAAAATTACAAAAAAGAAAAAAGATTGTTAAACCCTGCCTGAGAGAAATTAATTTATTGTCTAACTGAAAAGTAATTTAGATACGTTAGTCTGTAAGTCTCTAGTGTGTAGTTGTGTGTGTAAACAATTAGCGTGTGTACTTTGTTGAAAATGTGCCGCGTTCTATTATTAATTAATTGTTTTTGTTTCTTTCTTTTTCGTATGTTTAAGACAATATTTTAAGAGTTTTGTATACCCAGTATTTTACCTTATAATTTACACTTACGCATACGGTTATCATAATATCGCCTAAGTCATATCAGCCGCCTTTTAATGTTAGCCTTTAATTAAGTTAAGTGTTAGTTTTAGTGTTTAGATTCGTTTTGCTGTTCTTTTTCGAATTTTAATATAAGTTTTAATAAGTTTTTCTTTATTTTTTTTATGCAAGTTTTATACTTAATTTTATATACTTCAAACATATTAAAGTTACTTTTTTACAAAAAATAAATTTTGAATTAATATTATTTGCGTTTTCCGTTTTTTGCTACTTTTCTTCAGTTTTTTGATGGAATTTTGAATTTTTTAAAGGTTTTTTTTTTAGAAGTTAATCGACTTCAACATTAGACGCCCACTTTTGTGACGTTGCCAGTGCCTTAAGTATGTATATATGTCTTTTTAATATTTATAAATATAAAAAAAAAGAAAAACGAATTCAGTCAAATACCAAAAAAGTGTTAATATTGAGAAAATAAATATCTAAACTGTTAATTGCCAACTTAAAAAAAAGTGTTTTGAATTTTCAATCGGTTAGAAATGCAAGTCAAAGGAAAAAAACTGTTCAAATTCACGATAATTTTGATAATCGTAAGTATCGAGAATGCATAATTTTGTCAAAAAAATTGGTTAATGGCCGACCAGAGCGAGTCAAATCCTTCACAACATTTTGAATGCTCTGTACATCTCATATGTACGTGTTCTCAATAAAGTCGATTCATCGTAAGTCCTCTGTAACATTTTTAGCGATATGCAAACCAGTCGATAAGCTTCAGAATGGCGTCTTCCATCTAAACCATTGTAAAAATCGTTACCCTCACTTAAGATAAACCGACAATATTGAGTACTGTAAACAAACTACATACACGACAGGACGCGCTCAAACTTAGCGTCAGTATAGAAGACAGTTGGGCCAACTTTGAAATTTGACAATCCCTATAAGCGGGCTTTTTAAATGATCAATTCCCGGTAATTTTTTGAATATATGTAAAAAAAAAACGTTTCGAATTTCCATCTCTGCCTAGACAAAAATGTTCCTTGTTGCACTTACTAATCATTGATTTATAGTAAGTGGATTGTATGTGGGCTCTAACAGAAAGTTAGCAACAAATGTTTGCAAATTTCGGCTTTACATAGGGAAAGAATTTTTTTTGCGCTTAGTCACTATTAATTTAAAATTTTGTGGATTGTTGTGGGCCGTAACTAAAATCCCAAAAGAAAATGTTCCAAAATTTTAACTTTGCGAAGAAATAAATTTTTTGTTTACTCTTGTTACGGATTTAAATTGGATGTGGTGGATGTGGATTCTAAATGTGATCTAGGAGAATATGCTCTACATTTTCGACTTTTCATTAAAAAAATTTCAGCACTTAGGCACCATTGATATAAAGTATGTGGAATTTATTTGAACTTTAACTGAAAACTGTAAGACAATGTGTAAATGTTTATCATTGCGGTGAAAAAAATAAATAAATTTTTCAACACTTGTACTAACCGATATAAATATTGTGGAATATATGTGGACTCTAATTGAAAACTTCCAGGAAATTATCTAAATTTCAGACTTTGCTAAGAAAAACATAATTTTAACGCTTGGTTATCATCAATTTAAAGCTCGTGGAATGTATGTGGACTTTAACTGAAGTCTTCCTGTTTTTTTGAAGCAAAAATCGTATTCTCCTTCCAAAATATTAAAGTTAGCACACATTCACATAGTCATAATAAATTAAACATTGTAAATTAAGTTGTAAACCCACACAAACAAACTGTGGACCATAAGTTTTCAACGAAATGATATTACAAATTATATTACCAACAAAATTAGCATCCGGTTTGCGGAAGCACATGCAGCCTTCAATTATGACAACTGACCATAACCTTTAAAAAAACTAGTAATAAATAAGTGCCGACATATGGGAGAAAACAAAATAAAATGTTATTTGCGCCAATGCTGCCACCTTCTATATATGTTAGTACGTGTCAGATGGGCCATAAGGCCGCAAAATATATTTTTATACGCCACTTCAGCACTTCAAAATCAAATTTGCATGCGGTTTAGTGCGTTCCAACACAAATACACACACACACACATACAATGATCAACAGCTTGCTCTGTCTGTCTGTTTGTCTGTTTGTCCGACCCAACGCTAGACTTTGATTTGTTCCGTGTGTACGCCGAAGGTGACAAGCGACGGGACGCTAATGCCAACCATGTTCAAGGTGAAAACTATGCCGAGACATATTGCCCAAGCGCCTGAGCAAATATTATGCTTTGTGTTTGTGTTTGTGGCCTGCACCTAGCATACCCATCCATACCCGACAGCGACGTCTACTGTACTACCCACTGATAAGAATTCACACCCGCAAAAGTTTGCGGCGGGAGCGCGTCTGCAGAGCTTTTGTCTGCAAAGTCGTTTGCGAGCTTTTGTTGGCTGGCGTTCCTGGCTGTTGTTGTTGATAACACCAATTAACGACCAACATATGGTACAGCCCTTGGCTTGGCGTATTCTTGCCGACATTTGTTATCCTGTCGTCGTCCGAAGCGGTGCGTCTAACGCCACGAATCGAATGAATTTACATTTTTAACGGTAATCTGTGTGGAAATTTTAAATAAATTCGTATGCCAAACTTTTGAAAAGTTTACTGAAAATCGTCTGCAAAAAATTGCAACTCAAAATCGAAGTTAATTGCGGTAGCATAGCGTGTGGATTGTATGTGAACTATAGCGCCCAAACTTTTACCAGTCGCCAATTTAATGCCAACATAATTGGGAAATTTTTTCAAAATATCTGAATCAACATTAACGCATGTAAATTTGAACAGTTTAAATTGTTTAAGCGCGATAAAACTCTTGTGGAACGTAAGTGAAAAATTCGTTTGAATAAATTTCGACGCAATTTTGTCGAAAAGCGATTTAAAGAAAACTAAATTTTTAATTATAAATATTTTATTTAAACAATTACCACGCTTCGACAGCAAACTGAGGTAAGTCCACTTAATTACATATTTTGTAATTACAAAAATGAGTTAGATTTACATTTCTATTGCCACAATATGGTACAATTGCTCTTATTATCCTCGCGTATGCATTGCTTGATATGTACTCGTATATATTTTTATAATTTTCTCGCCGTCCGTTTGTTATCAGCTTTTTATCACCCACGTCGTCGTCGTAGTCGTCGTTGCAAGATAATACGCCCATACTGTGTCGCGCGTAACGCGCTCGAGAAGCGGTCGGGGCACGCAAAACCCAAACACTCTGCTATCAAGTCATTATTAATGCTCTTTAATAGCAGAAAAATCAAAACGTCAACATTCCTTAACGGTCTTTATTCATTATAGACTTCGTGCGTATGTTTGCATGTGTGTACGTGTGTGTGTTTCTGTGTGTGTCTGTGTTTGTGTTTGCGTGCTTGTTAATGTCACCCATTACTGACGGTTCATATACATGGATTTACATACCAATTCTGATGAAGTTGTTGACGAGCTTTAAGGGGTTTTAAAATGGCGCTTGTCTATTCTGCCAAAGACACGCACAGTGGTATGCAAAGGCAAAATATTTAATACAAATTTTTTTTTTTTTGCATATGCTAGACAAAATTAAAAATTTCCAAAATTTTTTTGAAGTTTTTTTTAATGAAAATTATTTTTTGCAATCGAAAATTTTGCTTTTAACTATAATTAAAAAATATTTTTTTTAACGCTTAACTTTTGCGAGTTTTACAATTGATCGTTTACAAAAAGTTACGTACAAAAATTTCAACAAACTACTGCTCTATAGCGTGTGGATTGTAAGTGGATTACTTCGAACAGTCTTAACATATGGGTGGGCATCGTTAATTAAGAATTTAACTTCCTAAATCCGTTAGTTTACCAAAAACTTAGCTTCGTTAAGTTAATTTCATTAATCTCGTTGAAAAGTTAACGTCGTTAAAAATTTAACGTACGAGTTAAAATTTCTGATCTGTCAGTTAATCATTCGATTTGCCCTAATCCAATTCTTAACTTTTTCTTTTTTGTTATTGATTTAACTTTTTAAATTTTTCATTTTATATGTAACTAACTCGAATTAACGGAATAAATTTAACGTGAGTTAATTAACTTTTTAGTGGAATTGAAAATGTTTGGAAATGTTTGGTGTTGTTTGTAGTCTAATAAATGTGAACAAAGCGATAGATAAGCAGTATCTAGTCCGTAATGATCTGTCTGGTCATTTAGTGACCAGCCAGTTTATTTAGGTTACAAATCTTATCCCAAAAGATGTGTCTGGTCGCTTTATGATCAGCATATTCTGATAATAAAATAACTCGTAAATTATATTAGACTTGTAATAAGGGTAGTCTTTAGAGTTTATAAATAAAGGGCTGCGGTAAAACGAAGCCAGCGTCTTTTAAAATGTGAATCAGTGAATGTGTATTTTATAAAACGTGTAGGGATTAGTGGAGCGGGATCGTATTGAGTTTCTGGAATAAACACGCTTGTTAATTGAAATTTTATATTTACCTCATTAAATTGAATATTTTGAGCACTGTTCAGGCAGCGCACAAAATCACAACAGGACATCTCATCTGCTCCTACTTTTCAACCGCACGTTTTGATGATTACGCGACGATGGCGACGAACGACGGCAAAAGCCTTTCAACTCTGGCCTAAGTTCGTTAGCTGTGCTCGAGCGCCTGTTGAATTTTCAATTGAATTGGCTTCGAGTGCGGCGATTTATCTTTCCATAAGGAGCAAGGGAGCTTAGAGACATTGTTGTATTTGCTGTTGTTGTTGTTATTGTTGTTGTGCTTTAACTTGTTATTATTGTTGTTTGTGTATTTTCCTGCTATTGACCAACGAACACAATCAAGCGGCGCGGCTAATATCAACGGAATTATAACTTTTACTGAACTGATTATTGATTTTTTCTTCTTCTTTTTTGCGCATTTATCTAGAATACTAGGTCGTAATTTGTTGTTCCTGCAGCTGGCTATAAAAACACGCTAGACATGTGGTAAACAAAAATAGATATATATATAATAAAAGCGATAAGCCGGACAATAAAATCGAATAAAAGGTATTATTAAGCGAAATTAAGAAAAATAAAAATCGGTTTTTTTCGCGGCTGTAATTTGCTTGTAAAATAAAATTTGCCGCATTTTGTGCAGTCATGGCGTATGAGTGTTATTAATTATGGACTACAAAGTTACGTTGTTTATGATTTTGTTTAATTTGTCAGCTAAAAAGCGATCATGAATTTGCCAAACTTGATTTAGGAAAATTTCAACTGAAAGGCTTCTCTTTTTGAAGCCTTTAAAGAGGTTTGCTTGAATTTTGAATAAGTTTGTTGGAAATTTACAGCACATCAGTGTATAAATAAATAGCAAAATAAATAATTTATAGTAGTCAATAGTATTAGTGTGCAAAATCAAGAAACAAAATTTTTAATTTATTGGCTATCATTTGTTAATCAAATGCATTTAAATAAATCGCGGCCTACGTGGCGTATGAGTGTTATTCACAGCTGGGTTAATTAGTTAAAAGTTAAATAACGAAGCTAAATTTTTGCAAATTTTTAACTTTTCCTTCCATTTTGAAAACCATTATAAAGTTAATTAACTTGCGTTAAATTTCATAAAGTATTTAACATACAACAATTCTCTCCAGTGCTGCAGTGGAACAGTTTGTTTTCTACGTGGCAGGATATCCTAAGAGCAAGGAAGTCGAAACTTTCTTTTTTGTGAAAGACGACCTGCATCTACTGCATAATATAGAGTGCAAACTTTTATATGCATAGTTTTTTCTTCGTTTTACGAGTTATTTGGTTAAAATTTTATATATATTTATTTTTTATATAAATTTTAACTTGTATGTTAAATTTTAAATGACGTTTAAATTTTCAACAAGTTAACGAAGTTGATTTAACGAAGAACAAAATTTGTTGTAAGTCTGTGGTTAATTCTTTAAAATGTTATATATTGATTAGCTGGCGTTTTGAGCGGCTAATTACAAAGATTTAATTGATTTACTCACTTTACTTTACTAAGAGTATTAAGTGTGCTATTGTAATAGACAAACTTTAAGAACGTGATGGTCATTTCAAAAGTATTATCCGTGCCAGTCTTTGTTTGTGAACTTTTGTTTAAAATTTTGACTTTATCTTTTGCCCACACAGTCGTTACATTTATTTTGCTTAAATTTGTTGTTTTCAAAAGTATTAAATTCGCACATATCCCCCCACCAAGTTGTTTCGTAACAATCTTGGCGAACTTTGAGCGCGTGTGTGCTTGCGCTGGGCAATTAAAAGTTGCCAGCTAACATAGACAGCTTTCTTCAATTAGTTGTAGAAATATGTGTGGTCTTAGAAAGGAAATGCAGCTTGATATGTACACGCTTACAAAGAAACTTTAGCTTACCTTTTCCGACACATTATTAATTAATTAATTGAATAAATGTTCATACAGTTTTAATACGGATAGAACTTAATACTGAAAGTTTTGAATTATCAAATTTAATGCCTAGGTTAGGTATATTTTGAAAAGAGACACACTTAGGCTAGATGACTTTTCTGATGCCATATGGTATATGAGTTATACCGCTAATTGAACCACTCTGTACCATTTAAAAAAAAATATTAATATTATAATTATTCGATCTAGATATATCTACTAGGCCTACGAGGAAATGCTTCCCCAGATATATATATGCATATGTATATCGTTTTTTAACCAAAGCGGGACATGTACATATAAGATGTGTTTTAAATTCTTCCTACTCCTCATTTCTAAAGCTTCTACAGAAGTCATTTGAGAAGATACTAAGTCTTCTTCCTTGTAATGTTAGAACGGCTATTATGATGCTAATTTGAGACCAACTTTGAAAAATTAGATCGATTGAGCGATTTAGATTTGGGATCCCTAAAGTTAATAACATATTAATTTAATTATTGTATAATTTTCAAAGATGTAAAAATTAAATAAGAGATGATTTTAAATTCCGCTTACATTTTAATTTTAAATAACAATTCTTTACAATTTTATTTGACTTGTTTTACCTTTTCAACATGAAATTAACACCATTGCTAGCTCGTTTATGGTGTAAAATATATATGTATATACATATATACTCGTATATAAACTGATTGCAGCTTGCAAGCGATATATTTGCACTTCAATAATTAGATTTGTTTGCCATGGCAGAGTAGCAGACATGAGCTGAGCGAGTGTAATATGAGCATAAATTGTTCATTGAAGTGTGAACGACTGCAAGCAGCTTAATTCGCCATTTAACTATAATTTTTAATGCAGTTAAAAGCGGGTGGACCGTATGTGGATTGTATTATTTGCATTAATTTTTCATCGAAATTTTTTTTTCATATACGTAAAAAGTAAAACACGGGCGCTACATAAAGTGAAACCTATATGGCACATAAAATGTTAACTTCCACAGATTTAATTTCAATTGAAATTTCTGGGAAAATCATTTTAAATGAATTCAACCGAATTTCATAATTCATGTGTATAAATGTATGTACCAGATATTTATATGAAGACAAACAAACGAAATTGTAAACCTTCAACGTTTTGCCTGTTTCACGGAGTCCTTTCACGTATTTAATTTGTATGTTAATTAGTAACTACTTCCATTTACCTCCGAAAATTTCTAAAAATAACACCTAAAGTGCGAAGGTACGTTTCGCCATATTCTGCTAATTGGAATGGCTTACTAAAAATACAAACAAAAACAAAAACGCATAAAGTCGTAAAAAATTTGAACGCTCGTAAAAAGTTGTTGGGTGCTTGGCGCTAATTTGATTTATATATAATACTTTTGCATTGCGACAGTGTAATTTATTTTTGGGACAGTTCTACAGCAGGAAAATAGCTTTTCTTTTATTAACAAAAAAAAAAAGTAAATTTTTTTAACACGAATAAGTTAAAGCATATCAACATATTCGTATGAGCACGTTTATTGTCAAAACAAAAATTGTCTAGACAGGCGTGAAATATGAGTGCTATTGTTGTTGTTATGGTTTGTGATTTTTTCTAGTGCCTAAAAGTATGCTTTTGAAACAATTTATTAAAGCAATTTACGAAGTACTCTTTGCTTTTGTGAAGCCAAAGTGAGTGCAAAAATATTTTGTTTTCGCCAGAAAGTATACTTCAACAAATGTCAGCCGTAAATTTGTTTGAAGAAAACATTTAATACAATATATACATGAAATATTTTTTTAAGCCCAAAAGTACGCTTTTGAAAATGCAATATATTTTAAGCTTTAAAGTATGCTTTTGAATTTGAAGCAGCTTCTTTTACATTGAAATGTATGCTAAAGAAGAAACTCTTTTATATGCAATAAAATGTTTATGCTTGATAAAAAATGCGGTTACTTAAGTTGATACATGGCTAAAAGCATGCTTTAAAAAATTATTTCCATGCTTTTTGTAGGCTTAAAGTATGCAACTGCATGTGCTTATAAGTTTGTAAATCGCTAAAAAAGAGTTGGAATTTATATTTTGCGAAGAGTTTGCAACTATTTAAATATTTCTCAGCGTGCCTGAATCATGGCTTCAGACAATATTGAAGAGAACTTCGAGTTGATTTTAAATAATAAAGAAAAGTTGCAAAGTACATTATGCAGCTTTTAATTTGTTAAAAGTTCTCTTTACAACACTCTGGAGTACACTCGAGTTCATACATTTTTACCAAGATAAATTTAAAATTTTCATTGCATACTTTTGTACATTATTAAAAAATTTTATCATGGCTTTTTTTCGTGTTAGAAATAAAACAAGAATTGATTCTTGCATAGTTTTGTGCTGAAATAAAATTTCGTTATTTAATCAGTGCACACCGGATTACTTCCGCTTCGGTGCTTGCGTTTCGAGTGTTGTCTGTGGAAGCATGTGTACTCCAGTATTTCAAAGGATTAAGTGCATTTTCCGAAGTTTATTCTGATGTCTCGTATTTAAAATATTCAAATTGATAAATTAACATAAAATTGATTGCTTTGCTAGTAAAAACTGGAAATCGTCCTTTAGTCTGACAAATTTCCATTTCAAATATGGCGACGGTTGTTTTAAGCTGGAAAGCAGAAAGTTAAAACGTCCATTTACGACCTCTGATAACTTAGCATTTTTTTTTGCTTTTTTGCTCTTTGAATTTACGAGTTTTACATTCTACAAAAAATTACCGGTAATTAATCGTTTAAAAAGCCCGATTAAAGGGATTGCAAATTTTTTTTGTCGCTAAGTTGGCTGTTAACTGTCTTCTATGTCCTATATGTTCTATACCAACGCTGAGTTCAAATCTTTGACAGAATTTAAGATCGAAGACTACGACTCTTGAGGTTAACGTAAAATTTAGGGGCTGTTAGTTTAGGTTTATCGCGCCGGATATACAAACATACAAACAATTATTTTGGGTATATGAATACAATTTCTGAACACGCTCCGTACAATTTTTGATTATTTTTTGCTGCGCTTTGTATTCCGCATTTCATGTTGTCATCGCCAGTTGCTCGATTAATTAATTTTTTAAATAGCATTTTTATTTACTTCAATGTTTTGTTTCGTAAATTTTTTAATAATTGATTTTTATATTTCATTTAACAAATGCCTCATATATGGAAATATTATTAATTAAAGCAATGCGTATATAAGTAAATACAAATTTCGTTTAAAACTTGAATTTTTGAAATTCATTTAAAGTGATATAAGTTAATTTTCAACAATTTTGTGGATTTTTTAATACTGCATTAAGGCAATTTCCACATTTGGTTAAAACTTTTTAAATGTGTATATAAATTTGTAAATATTTATTATATTTTAAATATGTTGTATAAATTGTATATAATAGTAATATTAAATGTGGAACATATGTTTAGACTTAACATGCTTGTACCATGATGTTTTTTCCAATATCATTTTCCTAGGATTTATAGGTTTTTGACTTAAAGTTCCTTGGTTCTGATAAGATAAGACATTTTTTCTTTAACGTATTTTTTTCTCCGATATTTGTATACAAGAACATACAAATCAAAATTGATTTCTTAAGAAATAAAAGTAAAAATTAAGAAATATCTAATGTGGAACGTAAGCAAGTCTTTTACAACTTTATAAATTTGTTATAGACACTTATTGATTTTCTTTTAAAGAAACTCTTTGAATATTGAGGACTTTAAAAAAACTAGGTTAGTAAGTATCAGTATGAGTGCCCAGCTCTAGCAAGGGTCAGACTTCGCACTCTCCATGCTGCTTTCTCGATTTCTTTAGAAGAACTCTCTGACATACGTATCTAGGCAGTGGTAAAATTCCTCAACGCTTCTGGTTGGTTTCAGAAATGATCTAATTCCCTATTCAGGAGAATGTGGTATCAAAACGGCACTAACTGTGCTATTTGTGTTTGTATAGTTGCACCGACTTCCACTTTACTACTACCACAACTACTGTGTATGTTGGAACGTAATAACATGTGTGGATTTGTCTGTGGATGGCAAGTTTTGAAAAAATAAAATAGCGATGTTAGACTTATTTGTCAACAAAATATTTTAAAGTTGTTAAAATAACGAAATTTTGAGTGTGGAACGTAAATATTTATTTGTGGAACCTTAGTTTTTATTGTCGATTCCTGTAATTTTACTCTATTTGCGCGCTAAGACTTATTTCTGTGCATTTCAGTATGTTGGATTATTTGCTTAACTGTTCTCTTTGATAATTTAAAAAAATAAAAATAATAATTTTTACATTATTTAAATCCATTTCCTAGGATTTTCACTTTAGAATCCACAGTTTTAACAATCTTCTTCCTATGCTTACTAAGCTGTTTTTTCCTTTCTTTTCTTTTTATTTTACTTTTTTCCATTTCAATTTGAAGAAATTTCCAAGCATTCCGCTCTACGACAACATCTGTTGCTGCTGACTGGTCTTTGCTCTTGCAGTTGTCATGTTGCTGCTGCTGCCGCCATGTCTAATAATTCTGCAATTAAATGCAGCAGAAACTGCAAACAGTCGCCCTCCTCGAGATGCCATAATTTACAATAATTAAATAAGTAAATGCGCTCCATTGGCAACCCTAATCCATAGCGAAAACGCAAAGGCAAAACGCTGCAGGGTTGCTGCTGTGCAATAGTAGCAACATGACAACTACTGTACAAGAGCAAACACCAGGCAGCTGCAATTGCAGCAAGAAAATTTTTTTTTTTTAAATATTCTTGGGAATTTTTTTTCCTTTTCACATTTTCTTCACTATTTATTAAGAATCTTCTAGCGTCATTTGCTGGACAGCTGCAGAGCACAACTGTCCAGCTATGACTAGTGAAAAAGAAGTTTTCGGATATTGGTGAAATAACAACAACAAAAATATTTTATGCCAAGTTTTTTAAGTCAAAATTGTTGTTAATATTTTGAAATAACAGAATTGAGAGTTGCTATAATTTTTTTATAGTCGTTTAATATATACATAAATTATGGTTAAAAAAGTTATAAATGCCTGTAATTTTATAGCAAGTTTTTTTGTATCGTATTTATTTTTTAACTTATTATAGCAAAAAATAAAATAAAAAATTTGCCATAATTTCTGATTATCATTTTGTTAGCTTAAGGCGAAAAATTTAATAAGGAATATAAGTTGTTTTCAGGCGCACAACTTACATTATAAAATGTATGAAGTTATAATTTGTTGCTCTCTATTTAATGTCTACACTTACTATAAAATAATAAATGCACCTTTAAAAGCGAAAAAAAAACAAAAAACAAATCTTTTCAATGACGCACTTGCTATAATCATAAACCGTCTAAGTCCCTAAGCGGCCTCTGTAATTAAATGCGCCACAATTTCTTTTAATTAATCGTTGCAGCCTTTGCGCGCTTTACAACTCTTTGAAAGTCGCAACGCAACAACTTTAAAATTTTTGTTTTGCTTTCATAAACGCGCAAAAAGCTCGTAAATTTAAATTTTATATTAACCTCAAGACAACCCTTAAAATTGCGATTTTCGGCTTCTGGTTTCTTGCTGCCATTCTTTTTCGGTTGTCCGCCTAAAAATATGCCCCAAAAACAAAATCTGTTGCAGAACAGCGCACCTAAAATAGACAACAAAAGATTATAAAGTTTTGCGAGTGCAAAACTGTTTGGAGAAGTGCGGATTTCCGAAATATTTCAGCCTTTAAGATTTTCTCTGCGGCCCCTAAAAGTAGGCACTATTTTTTTCCACTGCTCAAATTAACTTACTTACGACAACTTAACTACGACATAGACAAATTATCGCAAAAAACATTCTCAGCGGTCGTTAACATTTAATTGACTAAGGAACGAAAATACCTTTAAACATCGTTAATACACTCGCAAATACGGATTACAATTAATCGAAGCTATTTTGTTAAACACCTAAAAGCAGGCTTAATTTTTCTCTACGTTACTTTTTTCGTATTAATTTGCCAAAAAACTGAAAACTTTTTAAGTAACTCTTGCCGAGTGCTGTTTTCTGCAGCTTTTACTAACGCCTTTGTGTGATGCCCAAAAGTATGTTTACATTTTTCTACGAACTTTCTCCCACTAGTTCACTACATGAGCTACTATACATACATACATACATACATACATACATACATAAAAAAATCGTCCCGTTCGATACGCAACACGAAGCCATTAATTTACATAATGGAAGTGCACGCGTTCCGCTTTTGTTCTTCGCTCATGGACGTGCTCTAACGCCTAATATTGTGCTATAAAATTCAAGCGAAGCGTTCAATTTAATTTCATGTTTTTTTTTGCTTGTTTTTCGTTGCCACGCTGTGGCGCCTAAAAGCTTACTACGCTTCAGTCGCGCGAATCAACAAGTGTAATTGCACTTTCGACGACGACGACTACGACTACGACAAGCAGCACTGCTCAGTGTTGCCCTTTTGTGTCGCTTTCGCTTTGAGCAACTTTTCCAACACAGACACACACAATTGCGTAGTTTGGGCGTTAAAGGGTTATCGGAACATTCCTTTTTTTTTTGGTTTGTCGAGTAGTTGTGTAAAATTTGCATAAATTTCATTTGTGTGCGCCGAAAAGGGGAAAATTGTTTTCTGTGCGAAAAATATTTAACAACAACAACAACAAGAAAAAGAAAAAAGTGTTGACTACCTAAACCAGCGATTTTTGGCTGCTTGTGAATTAACATTTTGATTAGATTTTGGGTATATTTTTTTCTTCTGATTTTTCTGTAGTTGTTGTTATATTTGCCATATGGCGGCAAAAATTTTTATTTGCATTTATATAGCGGGAGGTGGGAGCTGTAAGAGGCGGACTGATAAAATTCGATATGTTATGATAAAAGATTAGATTTCTTTGTGCGTTAGGTAAAGTTTGAATGACAAAACCTTTTATCAGATTTTAGAAAAGTTGGCTTAAATAAAAGCGTGAACCATTTCGAGCGATTTAGGAGAAAAGTTTCATATTAAATTTTAAAAAATTAAAGCTCTATGAAACGAATAAAATACGAAATAATTAATTTAAAAGGTCAAGTGCACTTTATTTATGTTCAAGAAACTTATGAACACGATTAAATATAAGCTAGGCCTTCATATGAGACTAATTTTGGTCCAATACGCTCTGTACTTTGGTAGTTATATGCTGTGGAACGTAAGTTTTTCCTTTCATATAAAAACTTAGAAAAAAATATTTTTACTAATTGATTTGAATAAGTTTCAAGTACTTAAAAAAAAAAATTCTTAACGCCAGAGCTATGCACGAACTAGTTCAATTTTTTGGTAACTTTTAACTTTCCCGTTCGTTTCGAAAACCACTAAAATAACTCGCGTTAAATTTCTTCCGTTAATTTAAGTTAGTTGAATATAAAACGAAAAACTGAAAAAGTAAAATCAACCACAAAAAAGAAAAAATTAAGAATTGAATTAGGCCAAATTGATTGATTAACTGACAGATTCTGCCTTCTGGAATATATAAAAAAAGAAAATTAAATTAGATAAAAATTAACTGAATCACAAATTAATCGACATTTATAATCTATATATACTATTGCTTAAATACATATGCCTTTAAATACAATATATACAAAATTGATTTAACTTTTTTTGAGTTTTTCAAAAATTTTCTTTTTGCATTTTCCATAGAAATTTAAATTTGTACTTTTTGCGACGTTAACTAAACGACGAGATTAACAAAATTAACTTAAAGAATTTAAGTATCTGGTTAACTTTTCTCGGCTTAACGAAGTTAAATTCCTAATTAACGATGCCCACCTATACTTAAATTTTACCAGTTAACTGCGTTTGGAAGGTAAAAGAGGCAAACCTGCGCCACAGTAAATTCGAATAGATTACAAAAACAAAGTTTATATTTTATTTAAAAATTATTTAAAATATTTGTTTCTATTGGAAAACGTGATGTCTGTTATGATACAATTGTCTCCGCCACAAAATTAAACGCCAAACAGCTTGATAACTATTTTTATAGCAAACTTTATTACCTTCGTCAGCATTGAATCCTTTAGCTTAAGTGCTTTGGCACACTCTAATACAATTTATGCTCCATCACCCGTTTCCGACGCAGCCATTCGTCATGCAAAATATGACTATGAGAATAATAAACTTGCCATAATACCGAATAGTTTAATATAGTTACACTCAAACAAATATAATAATAATACAAATAGAAATAAATGTAAAATTCGTATTTAATAATAAATTGATAAAGGCCCTTTTTTACACTAGGCAATAAGAATTGTGCAACTAATGAAAACTATAATTGCTATAAAAAAAAACTAGCTTTAAGGTTGTCCTGAGAAACGAAAAATTGCTCGCCTATCAAATTGCCTAGTGTATAAATGGATATTAAAAAAAAAATTAAAGAAAAATTTATGACTGAATAAAAGTGAAACATTTTTGTGGAGTGGACGATAGCTTAATTACCAAAAGAGAAACCAAAAATTGCTCGCCTCCTGATGTGTCTAGTGTAGAATTTGATGACTGAATTTTTTAATCAAACAACAAATATTTGCAACTCTTTCGACAACAGTTTAAAATTAACACTAAATGCTGTCAATTTTACATTATTTGCTGGCATTTTTCTATACACTGTTCTCTCCTCAATTGGCATTTTTCCAGTGAGATGAGTTTGAACCAAATAAATGATTGCTTATGTTTTATTATTTGTTTTCATTTTCGCATTACTCTCGCTCGACGCTGTAACTGTCAACAAGTCCTGGACTGTGGCAGCCGGTAACCTCATCCTCACCCTCAGCCCAACTCAAAATGCTGGTCCTCTTCGCCCGTCGTCGCCTTCAGAGCACACACAAGCACCCCCAGCTGAGTTTGTTTACGTCTGACAATAATTTCCGGCGGTGGTGTTGGATTGAGGGTGTATTCGATTGTGATTACTATTGGGAGGGGCAGGGTCAACGTTTGGCAGCAGTGCCGCCGAGTAGAGGGGAGTCGTATTAATCAAGCGCCGCAGTGCAGGCAGGCAATTTGTAGCTCGGTCGGGCAGCAGGACTGGCAAATTACTAAGCAACAGTTAGATAAAGCCAGTGTGAGGGACAAAAAGAGATAGAGCGCGATGCAAGGAGCGAAAGCGGAAAATGCCAAAGCGGAACGGAAGCGGATGTGGCTGGCATAGACTGAAGAGTAGAATAAAGCAACAACAAGACAAAGATAAAGATAAAAATAAGACATATGTATAAAGTTGATGTTTTGATGTTTGTTCATTATTTTCAGTTTATTAAGCAACATTGTTGGGGGCTGGCTACAAACAACAACAAAATAATAAATTAAAGAAATTGTGAAAAATTTTGAAATTGTGAAAATGGCGTCGTTCGAGTATTATGTACGCTTGCAAGTATGAGTGTGTATCGGTGTTGAGGTTGAGTTGTGAAGTATTTGTCTGTATAAAAGGTTAAAGCAGGTCAAGTGTCACTCGGTATAAGCACTGAAAAGTGTTTAAACGTGTGAGTGTCTGCTTGTTAGAGTGTGTGCTTGCAAAATTTGTTAACGCTTGCGAAATTGTTGTTGTTTTTTCAGCTTAAAAGTAGGCAATGTTTTGTGGTACTAAATAAATATTATAGCACAATGCTACCATAAAAGTAGTTTAAATTTGTATTTTGACACGCATAGCTAGGACAACATATGCCGGATACTATAAGCTTGTAATAAATAGATTGGTGAATGGTTTAGCGTAACAGTAAAAAAAAACCATTATATGTAGTTTGTATTATTGTAATTTCTTGTTATCACTTGTAAAATACAAATCATTGAAAAATAGTTCAACGCAATCTATGAGTGACAATTAATTACTTGCTTTAAGTACACACTAAGCGTATTTTCTATTCGGTTAATAAAGCTTATTTTCAACAAAAATTAATTAAACGTCAGGGATATTCCCTTAAACGCTCGAAAGTTGCTTGCAAGGCACGCGATATCTTTGTTTCATATAATTTTTGACAGTTATTTTTCCAAGCTAGCAAATCTGCGAAGTTTCATGGTTTTCGAGGCATTTTCGCGTTTAAGGGCATACCTCTTTTCTTTTTTTTTGTATTCCTTTTGCCCTCTAAAATCTGAAGAAGTCAACGTTAGCAATTAATCTTTTAAGACAGCAACACTAAATGCGACTAAAGTCGAGAAGCAACCAAGTAAAACATGTGTAATTCGTGCATTACTCTGTCTAAGCAAACAGTATTATCATTATATCAATAAGTACAACAATAACAAGAAACAACAAAAACAAAAACAATAACAATATAACCACATCAACAGCATTACGGCCATCATCAACAACATCAGAGAGCATCAGTGTCGACATAAAAAAGGCACATGACAGACAGACAGAAAGAGCGAACGAACGAAAGAACTCAGGATATGACCGTCATATTGTGTGGAGTCACAAATAAACAGACGAGTTGGTTTAATATACGAGTATAGCTCCACATCTTGTCGGTTGATGTGTGCTTTTTCATACGGAACTAGCGAACTGCTGGAATATTCTTTTTAATGCACCACTCTCAGTGGTGAATTTTGTGTTTGGGCAGATGTTTGTCACATAGAGAAGTACTCAAGAGAGACATAGAAATGTATTCGAGAATATATATTTTTTGATTAGAATTCAAAGCTGAGTTCGATCTAGCCATGTTCTGTCTATCTGTCTGGCCGTCGGTCTGTCATTATTTCTTGTTAACATGAAAGCATGAGAAATGTTAAGAGATATTGAGCTGAAATTTCGTGCACTGTTTGTTTCTAATGAAATGATTAGATTTTGAAGACAATCCCATTACCACGCCCACTATTGCAAGAAATACATATTTCTAGTTAAAATTATATCTTGAAAATTATTAGAGATATTGAGTTGAAACTTTATACAAAATTTTCTGTAATACTTGAGAATAACTGATTTTGGAACCGATTAGGTTAACTTATGTCACTTATTTATAAGTATGTGTATTTTAAAATTAAGCGCTATAACCTGAATTGGTTAAACGATTTATAAAAGTCGGTAAGACCGACTATTATTTCTTATTTGTTTGTGTTGCGGGCGGTCAATTTCGGTCTGTGCGATGTGTATGGGCTACATTACTCGCTTTTCAACACACGCTTGCAAAGATAGATTTTTTTTAGGTTTTTTTTTTTTGGAACGTAACACTCAACCGGAATATGTCAATAGCGACTTTTATTAGCTACTTAATATATTTGACTGCGCACAGTACTTCAAGATGACAGCCAAAAAATCTTCAAAAATGTTGAAACATTTTAGAACAAAATTACACGCTGCTACAGAATTATTTTTGAGCTTTAAATTTAAGGTCCAAATCTTTGTTCGTCATTTTTTTATTTTAATAAAATTTTTGAATCAGAAAATGTTGCTTTCCAAGCCAAGTACTGTGCACCGCATGTGACCTTTTCAATTTATTTGTTTATCGTTTGGCAAATGGAGTTTTGTTTAGCTTGGTTTAGTGTGGTATTATATTTTGTATTTGCCCAAAAGAAGTGCTCTTGGAATTTGGGTTATCACTGTTGATAAAAGCACAGAAATAATTCCACGAAATTGTATTTGGAGAAAATGAATTCTTTTGTTGACTTGGACAGAAATTGGCTTGAATCGATTGAACATTAAATTTTGTGGCAAGTGCTGAATTCGTATCGGTCTTTTTTCGTCTTAGAACTTGTCATCTGCTTGGAGAAAAGGAGGTAACATACCAAATTTCATCTTGATATCTCTTAAATAACCGATTTTTTGTCGCAGCGACTATTTTTGAAATATCTTTGGAAGGGGGTGGGAAAACTTCTAAGCCATTGTTTCGAAATATATTGTTTGAGGGGGATGAGTAAATCGAAATTCACGATTATAAGCCACCATTCGCAATTAAATCACAAGGTGAAATGTTTCTCTTGCAAATACACTTGAACTTCCACTTCATCAACTCGAAACAAACATGTTAAATGGCAACTGGTCGTTGTTGTTGTTGTTTTTGTTATTTTGTATTAACAATAAATGTCACAGTTGGGGGCACTTAATGAAATTGTTGAAGTAAGTTGAAATGCTTTCGTATTTCAGGTCTAATTAAAAGTCTGAATTATTTCATTTATTTCTTTAGGTATATGCAGTCTTCCAGCCCAACTAGTTCACATTCCATCTAGTATATTCAGTTCATCTAGTCTCTTTAAAATGTTTGGCCTCATAAGTTTATCCAGTTCATCTAGTCCTACTTATCTAACCAGTCCATCAAGTTCATACAGTCCAACTTGTCTATCTGGTCCAAGCAATAGTAGTCAGTCGGATCCATTCAATATAATCAAGTGTAGTGCAGTACCGTATATTTACAGTATATTTAGACGGTTTTTTCATCTTATTATGAACGGTTTCAGAGTTAATTATTTAATGAATACTTAATGACACCTAAACAAATTTTCTTTTTTGTTTCCCTGAAATTTTTTTTTACTAAAATGGACGGGACGAAAGAGTGAAAATTTAACGATTTATAAACTTGAACACATCGTAAAGACAATCACATCTAAGGTGATCAAATTTTTAGAAGAACACGTAAGTATAAAACAATAAAAATATTAAAATATCTATATAATTGGGAAAATTTAAATGTAAAATATGGAAAAAAAATCCCCAACAATTGGGTACTTAAGCGGCATGCGCACTTAGTTGGGGTGGTACGTAACTAAGGGAAACTATATTTATAGTACTCAACATGATGCCAAAGACGTCAACAAAAATCGGCTGTCAAAACAAAAAAAATGGCTGAGATTTGACATGTCTGCCTAAATATGAATGGACTATAAGGCGCCATAATCTTTTTAGCAATTTAAGCACTTGTGCGTTCAAGGAGGTCACACATTTCACTTCACCTATTAGATACGAGTACACATGTTTTTCTTTTCTTTTTCGAAGCTTTTGGGAACCTTTGCCTCAAAAAAAGTTCCATATATATTTAGTTGTTTAGTGACCTATAGTAAAATTTGATGGCGAGTATTTTTCTAGAATATACAATACTAAACTTATATTTCGACGTTTTATGCTGTTTAAAAAAATAGTCAAAATAGACCCAAACAAATTTTGATTAGAGGGTTAATATGTTCTAGGAAAATGTTTCTCATTCATTTTTGTATATACTCGTACGTCACTGAATATAACAACCAACCAACGATTTCGCAATTGCTTTCATTAATTACTCAAATGAATATTTTATAAAAAAAATGCCGAAAAATAAGAAGAATTTCAAATGACAACTCCAAATGAGTAAAAAAAGTGTTGCCAACAAAAATTGGCAAAGTAAATAAATGCTTAACGGTTAACAATTGTTTCAATAGCTGCAAATAAATAAATGCGCCGACAGAATTTGTTTAATTAAAATTTAATAAAATAAAAGAAAATATAGGCGAAGTTTACGGCTAACAAATATTTAACTTTTTTTGCTGTGTGAACAACTAAATAAATAAAATAAAAGAAAAATACTTTCGAACTGGCAAGTCGAACACAAACATTAATAATAAAACTTCTTATTTTTAATGATCGAGGGCTAAATATAATATTTTCAAAGAAGAATAGGAAAGATAAAAATTGTTTTGTCGTTAAAAAAAATATACTCTTGAACATGTATTCGAATTATATAACTAACCAAAAAAAAACTTACTTCTTCAATTACGATAAAGAAAAATTTAATCTCTCTTACAATATAACTAAGTAAACCTGTGACAATGTGTAAGTAAGAGAAATATCTCAAAGGCTCAAATACCCTCCGCCATTTCATTGACACCAACAAATGTACTTCTTTTAGCACATATGTGCTACGTGTGCCTATTATAAGTGGGCGTTGTTCTTATCGGATCACTTTAGTAGTTTTGTGTTACTACCAAAGAGTTAAATACTGAATTTGAACTGGTTATTTACACTGTATCTACAGTGATATTTTTTAATCCGAATAGAAAGGGGGAGTTTGTATAGTAGTTGGGCGTGGTTCTTAACCAATCACGCCTATTTTTTGAGCAGTTTTGTGTTAATACTAAAGCTCATTAATTTTATTACAATCTAGGTTGATAGGACACAAAGTGTTAGAATTGTACAGATACAATCATAAATGCCTTCCTACAATACTCGAAACGCCGAAGGTATTTAATATTAATTTGAAAATTGTCAAAATGACGAAACAGAATACAAAGGATTCCAGTTGACGAGAATTATTTCAACAGCAAAAAATTGTTTAAACAATACTGTCTGAAATGCTTAAAAATACATCAAATAATATTTAAAAAAATTAAGGTTCAAGGCCTAAATGCACGCACGAAATGAGTGATCGATCTTTGAAACCACCTTTTAAAATAAGATAGACTTTTCTTCGGGTGGAATATTTGTGGATGCACACGTCTCCAATAAGAGTCCCAAGCTTAAACGAATTTAACTAATTTAAATATTGGGCAAGAACAAACATCAACAAAAAGGAAAGGGAAAATAAACAGTCTATACGCGCAAATATCAGCTATTGTTAAATGCTGGGATCGATCGGTATAAAAGGCACTCCAAACGCTGAACAATTCAGTCTTCTCTGATCGAGTTCTTGGTTAAGTAGATCCAAGAGATAAAAGAGTATTCAAAATGCGTTTATTGTACGTAGCGTTGATTGTGGGTGTTCTGGCAGTTCATTTGTCGGTGAACTCAGTGACGGCGCAAGAAACAACAGTAGCAGCGGAAATAACAACAGAAGCAGCGGAAATAACAACAGAAGCAGCGGAAATAACAACAGAAGCAGCGGAAACTACAACCCTAGAAACGGAGACAACAACAGTAGCAACGGAACCTACAACCTTAGCAGCGGAAACAACTGAAGCAGCGGAAACAACTGAAGCAGCGGAAACAACAGAAGCAGCGGAAATAACAACAGAAGCAGCGGAAACTACAACCGTAGCAACGGAGACAACAACAGTAGCAACGGAACCTACAACCTTAGCAGCGGAAACAACTGAAACAACAACAGCAACTACAACAGCAGCTTCAACGAAAAAACCGAAGGGACCGAAGAAGCCAAAGAAACCAAAGAAGCCAAAGAAGCCAAAGAAGCCAAAGAAGCCAAAGAAGCCAAAGAAACCTAAAAAAAATAACGATCACGGAAAAGGCAAAGGAAAAGGTGAAGGTAAAGGAAAAGGTAAAGGAAAAGGTGAAGGTAAAGGTGAAGGTAAAGGAAAAGGTAAAGGAAAAGGAGAAGGTAAACCAAAACCGAAAAAAGTTTAATCAAAAACTGTAACATACGAATATTAAAATCTCAACTCCTGCAGCACACACAGCACATATACCAACAAGATGGATGTCCAAGCAGAATTCGTAATATATAATTTAATGTTGTTTTTTTTTCAGTCATAATTCTATGATTTTTTTTACAACATTATTGTTAACTACTTTTTAATATTTATATCGTATTTATTAATAAAAAAGTCTAAAAATTTTATAAAACCAATTAAAATTAAATTATTTCTTGTGGAAAGGCATAAATGTAATATATATTGATGGAAATATGTATGTATGTCGTCTGGGATGTAAAAACATGTTCACATTGATTTAACTTCATTATGAAATTGATAGAATATCAATTTAGTAAAGCACAAATTAATAATTAACCGAGCAATTAAAAAATTAATCGAAAACAAATCAATCTCTAAAACAACTGATCAATCAATTAATTAATTAGTCAACTCAGCAAAATGTTTGTAGTTTTCTTTTGTATTCGTAATTTGTTGTATTGTAATGTCTTACAGCATTTACAAATATTTTTCCCATAACACTGTGACTCTAGTCGATTGGTTCTGCTGGAACTTTCTTGTTTTATGACTAGAACTGAGAAGGAGATTCAGTGAACGGGAGTGTTGCTGTTCAATTACCATCAAATCTATAACAAATAAATCATATAATAGAGCACTGGACACTCACAGAGATAGTCCTCAGTAATAGCAAATGCCTCATTGAACATGTACGAGGGACATTCATTAGTCTGCTGCTTGTACTAGGCGTTACAATGCCACTATAGAAAACTTTATAAGAATCTGAATTTTTTCACTTTACGATTGCTCTTCTTATACTCCTTTTATTAAGCACGATAGAGATTCTAGTCCCTTCAAAATTGGCCTTTATAACTCGTTTATGAAGACATCTTGTGGCACGTCGAAAAGTTTCTCGAATTGCATTCCATCAAAGAATGGGTTCACCAGAAATATATATATATATCTGTATATGTAGATATGTTTTGTCCAAGCGTGAGTATTAATCTGTGGTCAGTCCGACATTATACGATTACCTATGAGACGATAATGAAAACCTTCAGTTTGAGATTGATGCAAGAAGTCTTCTATTTTACTATGGAATTACAAATTAGTATTATTGAAGAGTTGAATTCGAATGGATTTACCACCATAGACTTCTCACTTGAGACAAATATCAGGAATCGTAATGACCACAAAATTATCGAATAATTCTAATAGGTCTAATGGGCGTTCTAGGCATTCAACTAACTTAAAGGAACTTAAACAGCTGCGTTTGTTAATTATTTATGATTGACAAGCATAGACAATCAGTCAAGCAAATTTGAATTTGTTGTGTACATGATTGACCAGATTTGTTGTTAAGTATATCAAAAGTTTGTGTGGTAAAATAAATAAATTAATATAATATTAATTTTATATCTACGCAATTTAATTAGAATCTAGGTTAATAGAACAAAATTTTTTGGAGTAGCGTAGTCGCATTGTGGATACATTCAGAGTATTTTAAACAAGAGAGTTTTTAATATTTGCTTAAAATTTGTGAAATATGACGAAACAGAATACAAAGAATTCCTGCTGACGACAATTGTTTCAACAGAAGTCACGGCAAATACCATACCATGAGTACACAAATTGTTTAAACAAAACTTTCTGAAATGTTTAAAAATACATACAAACAATTTAAGTTCAAGGTTAAATTGCACATTGCAAAAAGAAGAGGTAATATATAAAAAAAATTATTAAGGTTCAAGGCCGAAATGAACGCTTGAAATGAGTGATCGATTTTTGGAAACCACCTTTTTAAATAAGATAGACTTTCCTTCGGATGGAATATTTGTGGATGCACACGTCTCAAATAAGCGTCCCAAGCTTTAACGAATTTAACTAATTTCAATATTGGGCAAGAACAAACATCAACAAAAAGGAAAGGGAAAATAAACAGTCTATACGCGCAAATAGCAGCTATTGTTAAATGCTGGGATCGATCGGTATAAAAGGCGCTCCAAAACGCTGAACAATTCAGTCTTCTCTGATCGAGTTCTTGGTTAAGTAGATCCAAGAGATAAAAGAGTATTCAAAATGCGTTTATTGTACGTAGCGTTGATTGTGGGTGTTCTGGCAGTTCATTTGTCGGTGAACTCAGTGACGGCGCAAGAAACAACAGTAGCACCGGAAACAACAACAGTGGCAGCGGAAACAACAACGGTAGCAGCGGAAACAACAACGGTAGCAGAGGAGACAACAACAGTAGCAACGGAACCTACAACCTTAGCAGCGGAAACAACAGAAGCAGCGGAAACTACAACCGTAGCAGAGGAGACAACAACAGTAGCAACGGAACCTACAACCTTAGCAGCGGAAACAACAGAAGCAGCGGAAACTACAACCGTAGCAACGGAGACAACAACAGTAGCAACGGAACCTACAACATTAGCAGCGGAAACAACAACAGCAACTACAAAAGCAGCTTCAACGAAAAAACCGAAGGGACCGAAGAAGCCAAAGAAGCCAAAGAAACCAAAGAAGCCAAAGAAGCCAAAGAAGCCAAAGAAGCCAAAGAAACCAAAGAAACCTAAAAAAAATAACGATCACGGAAAAGGTAAAGGAAAAGGTGAAGGTAAAGGTAAAGGTGAAGGAAAAGGTAAAGGAAAAGGAGAAGGCAAACCAAAACCAAAACCGAAAAAAGTTAAATCAAAAACTGTAACATACGAATATTAAAATCTCAACTCCTGCAGCACACACAGCACATATACCAACAAGATGGATGTCCAAGCAGAATTCGTAATATATAATTTAATGTTGTTTTTTTTTCAGTCATAATTCTATGATTTTTTTTACAACATTATTGTTAACTACTTTTTAATATTTATATCGTATTTGTTATTAAAAATTTTCTATTTAAATTGATTAAAAAAAATTAAAATGAAATTATTTCTAGTAGAAAGGCAATATTTTTTTTTATAAAATTTGTTATTGTATTGTCGGTCTTCCAGCATTAAAATATTTTTCCATTACACTGTGACTCTAGTCGATTGGTTCTGCTGGAACTTTTATGTATTATGAATAAAACTGAGAACCAGATTCAGTGATCTCTAGCAAAAATCGCTCTTCTCATACGATAGAGCGCTGGACATTCACAGAGCTAGTCCTCAGTAATAGCAAATGCTTCATTGAACATGAATGTATATTTATTCCACCTTAATGAGACCAGCTGAACAGAATTTTATCTAGAACAAAACGATTTTCAATTTCCCGCCCAGTTTGTGTATGTAGAAATTCTTTGTCCAAGAGTATAGAAATATAGAAAAAGTAAAATATGAAAAAGGAGAAGACAATATTAAAATAACGAGTTTATCACTGGTTAAACATGGAATTTAAATAAACGAATTCAACATCCGTCATCAACTCGTCCATGCGATTTCGTTGAATTCGATTTTTTTTTTGCACAAACCAAAAAAGAAGAAGACCTTGTCCACAGAAACGATTCTGCTCGCAGCTGAATGCGAACGAACGTAGAGAATATGGAAGCGTACATGGCAAAATAGAAATTTATTGACATCACGTTCGTATGTTTAAACGGAATTCGCAATTCTCCGGCAGCAGAATTGCCATTACCAGGAGCAAAAACTGATTAAACAAACAATTTTTGGGAGTGATGCAGACAGAAGAGCTGCTAAAGGCGAGTTCGAGTGTACTCGTAGAGTAGAACCAGACTAGAGCAAAAAGAGAATACAAATACAATTCCGGCAATGAATTAAAAAAACAAATTTAAACGAAAACGCAATTGCGATTTTTTGTCGTTTTGTTTTTGTTTTTGTTGATATCTCTTATGCCTGACTGTGCATAAATAAATTTAAAAGTATCTGTTAAATTTTACAAGTAACTTGGGTGATTGGTCTGTGGCGCAAAAATATGCTAAGCCCACAATCCCAAAAGAATTCATTAAAATCAAACATACAATAAAAGAAAAGAAAAGAAAAGAAAAGAAAAGGAAAATTGTAAACAACAACTTTTATCAATTTTGTGTGTTATTTCAATTTTGCTTCGCTATGCTCCGCAGAGATTTGTCGCATGCGCTAATTTACTTTTGTGATATATACAAAAACAACAAAAATTGAACTGCCCACAATTTAGGCGGCAATCAAACGCTATTAAAGCAACGTTCTAAAGTTTGATATAAAACTTCGAATATAATTTCTTATCAAAATTTTAAATTAAGCAACAAATTTGTTGTAATAGTTCGAATAAAAAAAAAAATATTGTTCATATATTGTTGCATGCGATTTCATCCGATTGCGATGAAATTTTGGATAGTTGCTGTGTTCACGCAAAGGATGGGCTAAAAGCCCACCTATTGCGCCCACAATTTGTTAAACTAAGTGAAAATATGCAATTATTGTATTGTCGAAAATTTCTCCATAAATAGGCATGGTTGGATCAATTTAACGCCCACTTTTAAAAAATGTTGGTTCAATTTAACGCCTACCACCATTGCTCAGAACGTGATGCACTACATAGTAAAAACATGTCTAGGGATACACCGGAAAAAGTAATAGGGTATACAAAATCTGCCACGCCCACTTATTTCACCCCTTATATCAATTAAGAACAAATATTTGACTACTTTGATGCTCATAAAAATTTCAAATTTATTTGTGAGTTTTCACTGTCGACAACTTTCCCAAAAATGGGCATAGTTGGAACAATTTAACGCCCACCGCCGTAACTCAGAATCGCTACAACGAAGAGTGCCGTAAAGTACAGCTAACAAACCCCGGGAAACGCTGGGTACTATAAATTAGTCAATATTAAAAATTGGTTTAATATTTTTGAAATAAATTGGCAATTATTTCATTTGATTGATTGATCGATCGATTACAGTAATCCGTTGTATTTTTCATAATGATTAACAAAATGTTATCATTACTTCCCCCAACCCTGATCGCAATTTTTTTAATTTTATAAAATTCCAGTTTTGTATTTTTAAATAGTATGAGACAATTTTTCACTTATATTTCTTACAAATAAATCGTAAAAAAATGTGCGCTGCTTAAAATTCTCCCACACAAACGTTTAAAATCATGCGCCAAATCATTTCAACAAACAAATTACCTAACGCTTGCCTGCCTGCCTCTTGCGTTCAGCTTAGTAATCTAATTACGCTTAGGCGCAACACGCTTTAGTACCTTTTTTGGCCGTCATACCGCCACGCAGCCCCGCCCCCTTTCCCCTTTGAAAATATTTTGGGACACAATTTCGCGAAATGTGCGTTTTTAATGGCAGCAAAAATTTTCCATTCGTTTTGCTAATTATTTGATTACGATAATTGGAAAATTTCGTTGAGGGCAAAACGTATCTCAAGGTTAGATGGGAGGGTTAAATTGTGGGCGGGCAAATTGAGTTCATTCAAGTGGTAGAGGGAAAGAGGTACAAAGAGGCGAATATTTTCAAGCATAAAAATGGGAAAAGTCTTTTTTGAGCGAAAAAGTATTCTTATTTTTGTTATTGTATTTAAAAGGTAGTAGAATTAACTACCTTTGACTACATTTTAAATTGTTTATATTTCAAAGAAAAATATGTATTATATTAAATAACATTTGGTATATCAAAGTTAGAAGAAGTACTTTGCTATGGTACATTTTTTATATTATATTAAATTATAAAAGGTATTAAATTTGACTCCACTTTATACTGCCTTTTTTTCTAAATCAATTTTAATCTATTTTAATTTCAGCTGAATCAAATAAACAATCAACTAAAAAACATCCAGCAGATAAAATCGTGACTTACGATATTCAAAAAATAGAATAAAAGTAGCAAAAAGTGTTACTCACACAAAAAAATCGTAGTAGAAAAAGTGCATTTTTTTCGATTCAACGCGCGACCGAACAAACTCGAATGGTCATGGTGAGTTCGGCGATTTTGGGCGCCGCTGCTGGCACTGGACTGGCGCTGCTGTTGGCCGTGACTATTGTCATGTATCGCTACTATTTGCTGCGTAGGCGTGGCAAGGAGTGGGATGAACTCGATCGTTGGGAAGAGACGCGCATCATGCGCAAGCTGCAGTTGAAGGTGAGCCGGAGATGAATGTTTTGTATTTATAAATGTGAAATATTTGCCATCACAACTGTCACAGAAATGATAAAATGGCATTCGTGAGATACGCCAGCATGAGAAAGTGGAATTACGTCTTTGCTGCGGCTCGGTTGTGATGTTATTTGGTTATTTGGAAAGTGAAAAAGCAGCAGGAAAAGTGTCAGTTGCATGCGTTTTATTCTTATTGAAGAAATAACGTCAATGAACTCGTCGTGCTGCAGACAAACGAGTACATACATACAAACATATGTATGTATGTGCATATCCCCCTGCTCAGTGGATTGCGATATATATTGGCTGCTGTGTTTGGCATTTGTGTTCTGCGTCTTGATTTGCAGTCTATTGGAATGTTCTTATTTTTCTTCTTTAATATCAGTTTTAAGGAATATTTAAATTTTATATAATCTTAGTTTCTGTTGCAATATTTTGAAGTTATTATTGGATGAAATATCTTTATTTTGCGACCTCCTCCATTTAAAAGCCTAGTATCCATGTTGAAGGATTTCTTTGCTGGAGCATCGTCTTCCATGCACTCGACATGACTTAGCCATCGTAGGCGCAGGATCTTAATGCACTTAACTATGAACAAGCGTCCCGCTCATATAGATTATTGTTCCATCTAATCGGGTACTCGCTATCGACACAAGGTTTGTTACATTCAAGGAGAATTCTCCACTCAATGCTGATTATTATTATCCAGGCTTCGGAATTATAAAGCAGCTCAGGCGTGATGATTAACTTTGTAACGAAATAATTTTAAGGTGTTGTTTGGGAGACTTATATTTTTTCCAAAGAAATTTTGCTAAGCTATGCTCAGAGGCGTGGTTCTTGGTCTCCCGAAATTATCGTCCAAAAAAATTTATAATAAAAAGATGGGGGAGTTGGAATAAACAGAAAAAGGGGTGAAAGGTGAAAGAAGGGGGGAATAATAAAAACAAACAAAAAAAAAATAGATTTTTCCAGCGGACCGCGTCCCTCTGGTGGCCCATCAATACCCTCCCTACCATGGTTGCTCCGGCGGCCATGCCTAACAACCCCAAACCTGCTTACCCTTGCATATCCTCTAACCCCTAACCTGATTTAACAAATTTACTCCATAATTTAAATGTTTAAATATTCAGAGCGAAATTTTATTTATCATATTGTTAATTCAGATAATTAATTAATTAAATAAACAAAAAAAACTTTCGATTCAAGCATAATTTTAATGCTGACAAATAAACAAAATGAACAAAATTAAAACACTAATAATAGTTATAAAATCAAAAGAGGAGACAAAAAAAATTTAAATTATTCTTCAAGTACTTTACTTTATATTTTATATATTACTTATTATACCATTTTTTATTTTTTTTTTGTGTACTTAAATCATGTTTGCCATTTATACGCAAATAATAACGAAAAACTGCACTTACCTCGTACTCTCGCGAAGTTGTCGACAATTTCGAAGATACGTAGGAAGGGAGGGGAATAAAATAACCATACCAAAAAATTTTAATATTAAGTACAAAGAAAAAAAATAATATCTAAGAATAAATTGAAGTGATTAATTAACTAAAATAATTTTCTAAACTGTTATTAGTATTTTTTACACAAGTTAAAGTTAAGTTGAATTACGTTAAGTTAAGTTAAAGAAAATTAATTGAAATTAAAATTAATATTATAAAAAAAAATTAGCTGCTCCAAATGTTTGGCACGAACAGCATAAGTTTTTCCAATTAACACAAACAAATTATTTAGCACAAAAATATTAACTCGACATCAACAGTCGAAGTTGAAAAATGCAATAGAAATTCGGCAAGATGGTGGTTTTGCTCCACGTCAACCTTCACCATTGCATTCGGAAACAAAAACGAAACGGCATTCACAAAGTTATTCTCCAACAGGCAACATTTTGAATAATCCAGAAAAATCCAATATAAAATCCAAAATTCGTATATATGTATATGATAAATCCAATTTATATGATAAGTCCGGAAAACTTCGGCAAAAATTCCAGAAAAAGAATGAGTGGAATGACAAATTTCGTAAAATGAATGAACTCCTTAAAATGGTTGAAAATCCGTAAAATTGTTGAAAAGATGCGAAAAATGGTTGAAAATTATGTGATGAATGACAGAATGATTGAAAAGATTCCCGACTGAAATTAAAAAAAACAACACAAAGCACAAAACACAATTAAACCAAACACTAACACACAGTAACACACACAAAAAAAATCAACCTACCAAACAAAAATTTGTCGGGAAACCTTCAAACACTGGGTACACCACAGTTCAAAATAAAATTCTGCCAATCCGGAACATTAATTGCCGTTTCAAAAGATAAAATCGAACTAACTCTAATTTCTGAAATTGTCTCCGCTTATATAATATTATTTAAAAAGCACAGCCAACTTGAGAAATTATTCCCTAACAACAAGCGTAAGTGAACAAATCTAAAGAAATCAATCAAAAATCTAAGGTTGCTAACAACAAAATTTTCATTAATAGCAAGTAGATTTTTGAATGAGAACTAGATTTGAAAAAATTTAAATTAAAAGCAACAGGTTGGAAAATGACAAAATTTAGAAAAGAAGAAGAAAAAAAATGCAAATTAAAACTAAACTAAGCTAAACTAACCGAGAAAAAAAAAACAATATATACATAGTAAAATTGGGTGGCGGTTACAACTTGAAATTGTCTTTGGTTTACTTTCGGCTGTTATTTTTCTACTTATATGTTGAAAAACAAAAGAAAACTTGCAAAAGTTGCCACATGAGCTTAATTGTTTGTATATTAGAGATATTTTTCATATCGAAGACCCAATTTTAAATATTTTAAACTGTAATTTGTAAATAATTTCACACTCTAAAAGGACTTTTCTGTAAAATTCCTGCCTATACTTTGAGTGACAGTTTTAAAGTCATTGTGTAGAAATTCGAAAGCTTCTGTTAGGTATAACAGAAATTTTTTTCAATAAGAAAATATCCCAACACTAAACTGGTTGTTGTCTCCGCTATGTCAACTGATATCAAGGACATTTTATTAGACAGAAAAGGACTAAATAAAGGGAAATTATTATTGCGAGTTGGAGACACTAAAATGTCCTTTGTATGATATTTTTTCGGTTTTTGCATTACGAAAGTTATAAACAAAATTTGTTAACATGGAAGTAAATATTTGACGCAACCACCCAAACAGGATGTTGGTCGGACAATTTGCGAAGCTTTTTCATGGCAAGTTGTTATTCGCAGAATTTTTGCCAAATTCTTCATAAGAGGAAGAGCGACGGTCGCACTGAACAATTTTTTCAATTGAAAAATAAATGGTTTTTGCGACTACCGGACTGGGAATTGAACCTTGGATGTTGCACGTCGAATGTCAATGTACTAAACATTGCGATGGGTTTGCGCGTTAAATTAAATCAACCCATTTTTGGTGAAGTTTTCGATTGTGATCATACGAATTGAGATACCAAATTTCTGTTTTGGGAGCAGTATAAGCGAAATAATCGAATATTTTCACTTAATTTTACAAAATGTGAGCGTTATAATTGGGCGTGGCAGCTTTTGAATAGCATATTATTCCTTCCCGGTGAATCTATTTATATGTTTTCTATATACCGAATCGAGTTCCTGAGCAATGTTTGTGGATATAAAATTGATCCAACCACGCCCATTTTTGGAAAAGTTTTTGACATTGCCAATACAAACTTAGACATCAAATTTCAGTTTCAGAAGCATTATTTGCGAAATAATCGAATATTTTTATTTAGTTTCTTAAAATGTGGGCGTAATAAGTGGGCGTAGTAAGTATTATATAGCCTATACTAAGTCCCGGTGCCTAAGGATATGTGTATTAGTGGTTCTTGAGTTTATTCGGAACAACTGACAGACCGACAAAGAGATACATACATACATACATACATACATACATACATACATACATACATACATACATACATACATACATACATGAAAGAACGCAGGCATAATTTATAATTAAACAAAATCAAGCAGGTAATATTTGACATTGATACCTGCTACTTGAATTGTTTTCTCATTAGTGAAGCCTCAACATTGAGATTTAGAGTATACAAGTATGGATAGAGTAGAAATAAGATCAGTTCCAAATTTTTAGTCAAATGATTAACAGTGCAGGTGCTTATGGATATGTGTAAAATAAGATTATATATAAGAAATTGTATGAAAAATTTACAATTTTTCAAATAAATCTAATAAAACAATCGATGAAGATCACTTAAAACTGCATTAACTCAAAAGTGACGAAAATATCGGCAACAATATGAAAAAAAAAATAAAAACCTTATTTGTAAACATTGAAATTTTGAAATAAACGATCATCAATCTAACAATTGCATTTATTGACACAACATAACACCAGATCCTGTCGAGCATATTAAGGATCTTTGTACGGTTATGTTATATAGAAGCCTCCAATAAAATATCGATGACCACAAACAACATGAAGAACTCTTATAAAAAAAAAATATCTATTAAATATTTAAGGCGAATAGAATAGAAAGTATAAACAAAACCACAATTTAAAGGTAAGCACCCACCACACTGACCACAATACAGACTGATCCAATAATAACAACAACAAGAAAAGCGTGATTAATGCGCGTGTCCTGCAAATGTCCTTCACTGTGGTCAAATGCATTTTTATTTTTTTATATTATTTTACCAATGACATGTTCTTATTTTGCTTTTGTATTTTTTCTATATTATATTCCACTAATGTTGTTTTGTGGAGAAGTCCTTAAAAAGGATACCTTATCGGACAATTGTCACATTCGTCCTTTTTGTTACTTTTACTATTTTTTAAGTTCCAGAAAAAAGAAAAGAAAAAACAAATGCTAGCGAATGAAAGAAAGAAATCGTAAAAAACAAGCCATGAATGAAAAGTCCTTCAAGTCCTTTTCTTGTTTTGTAATGACGAACAAAAACCTGAATGAAAAACTGCTGGATCACTGCAAGTGCGCCGCCGCCGCCGTTGCCGTCGCCGTTGGGTCTGCGAGATCGTTTCGATTTTGCAATTGTTTGTTCTCTTTGGCTGGGTTTCAATTTTGAGAGTTGTGATGATTTTTCATTGATGCACAAAGAGTCCCGTGTCCTTTTGTGTCCTGTCTGTGCCGCAATCAAATTTTTTATTGGACGTGCATTTTTGTTGTAATTGTTTTTTTTTTAAAGAACTCCGTCGGCGATTTCACTTTGAACTGAATGTTTAAGGATGTTTCGAAGTTGTGAAAGGACATTGGAGAAAAAGGATATTAAAAAAAAACAGTCGAATATGATATTATAGATACAAATTATTGATACAAACTTACGAATAATTACTATGGATACATGCTATAGATACTTTTTGCAATATAAATTCATTAATTGGAGTACAAATATTTCCCCTTCGACCACAAAACAAACCCAAAATCTCTCACCTTACAAATGCGCATAAAATATGAAACTACTTGAGAAATAATGAGGTAACATTAACTCGAATTTATACATCAAATGAAAGCTCTTATTCAAATCAAACATGACCAGCCGCAAAAGGTTGTTTAATCAAAATCAAAATTAAACAAACAACCAAACAAACAACAGACATAAAACCCAAAAACAAATAAAATGAAAGCAAAGCAAAGCAAATGGAAACTATACTTGAATGGAAATTATGAAACCCTTGAAACCCGCTTAACTGCCTAACCTAACAACAAGAACAACAACAACAACAAAAAATACCCCAAATATACAATGCAAAGCATTAAATCTCTTTAATAGGCAACAATAGCAACTTATATATCCTTTCAAACAACAACAACAACAAATCCATCAAATGCAAATGTCATTGCCAATTAATGTCAGTGAATGATATGCCTACATACATACAAAAGCAGAAACAACAACATTAAGACTAAGTAAATAAACACGCATTGATTTAAGGACTATGTACAACTACCCTTTTTTTTTTTGTTTGGTTATATTAAAGCGCGCTGCACCCCACAATTTCATTTGTTCACATTTCGACCGAGATCAGTTCACAATTAAAATGAAATTGCTCGCACAAATGCGTTTTTCATTAACAAAAACCACAACAAACATTCGTACGACATCTACTACAATATATATTTACTATAATAATTGGATTTTTGAGAAAATTCCGGGATTTCGCGACTCCGGTCAAAAAATCACAAACTAGTTTATGTACCATTTTTATATTATACATAGTATGTATAGATATATTAAAACATTTAACAAAATTAAATAGCTAACAAAAATCCCGGAGCGTAGAGTCAAAGATTAACTATGCAAATCAATTTATTTATTAATCAACAAACTTTCATATAAAACAATTTTTTTAATTTTCAAAATGTTAAGAGTTTTTTTTTTACAATTGTATATTTCTACATCGGGTTTGAAGAAAACGTCCGGTTTCCCAGGATAGTCACTGAATCCTTAATACGGACTGATTATTAATATCGAAAATTTTCTACTTAGTCAGTTCTAAAACGTTTTGCTATTTAGATAGTTCTAGTCAATCAAGGAGGATATGACGTTGGCACAAGCACATATTTCCTTATACTACAAGTGGACCACTCGAAACCATAAAACAAAACAAGACATGTAAGGAGGGTGTAAAGGCACAAAGAGGACTAACCATTAGTGATAACGATCACTGCGAATAGACCCGGTCGAGCTTTTAATGATAGAAGCTGGTATTGGAAAACCATGAAGAAAATATTTAAGACGAAGTCTGGCCAAAGCCGGACATATGCGGTAGATGTTTCATCCTCCACAGTGTGCAATTCCTTTCGGAAGATAGACCCACTTTATAGAGATGATATTTTACCCAGTTATGTTAACCAGTTATCCCGTAAAATAGCCGATTATTAGTCGTAGATAGATTGGATCTATTAGCCTGATTCTATGCTGTGAAGTATTTAAACTGACGAGCAGCTGGGCTTGACGCAGACCTTTAGAGTAGTCGAGAATTGAGACTTCAAAAATATGTCTAGATTTTTGAAACTTTCCAATGAAATACAGGTCAAAATGTACGGCTTCGGGTATTAGACGATTCTTGAAAACAATTAAAACCCGTAGAATTCTGTGAATTTTATCAAATCGATAACAAAATTTTAATACATTTCTAACGAAAATTAACATATTAGTTTCCCAAATTAAATCGGTGGTATTCTGTACAAAAACAAAAATGAAATTGACGGTAAAATAGTTTTTATTGCATTTAATTGTATTCTAAAAAAAAATAAAATTTCCGGATTACGGATTACGGAGTGGTATTTCGTTTTACCAGATCTAGCGGCCTAAATGCTTTGCAACCAATCATAGTTGCGATATGTGTTTCAATCTGTACTGAAATGTTCCGTTAAGTATTTCTTTAATATTTTGTAACCCTTTATTTGCCCCTTAGCTATCAATTTTGAGATGGGGTCTTAGCTGGTAAATTTGGCAAGATTTGTCCAGAAAATTTTAACATGGGACACTTAATATCAGATATCTAGTAAAGGATTATATTAGAGTGGCTCTTAAAATTTGTTTTATATTAGGAATATTTTTGCATTACGCAATTAAGAATATTTCAAAACTTTAGTCCGCTGCCTTATGGGTCTTTTTTGACCCTTTATATGAATTTATGTTCAGAAAAAAGTAGTTAATACGACATTTTGAAAAATGTATTTATATCATATTATGTCTGCTAAACTAAATTTCCCAAACGGGGTTCCAAAAAATCAAAGATTTCCCTCTTTTGGGTCTATTAAAAAAAACTCTATTTGATATGAATATTGCGTAGTTTAGTCAGTCACAATTCAAGAATGTTGGAATTGTGACTAACTAGACCAGGTCCAATATTTAATTACATAAACATTTCGACTTCGAGAAAATGAGATGGAGCTTGCTGAGAGGCATAACACTACTCCACTCTAAATCGTCTCTTCAGCAAATGATTTGCCATAAGTCCCAATTCCTTTCCACCACTTTCGAGAATCAGTTCAAAAATTGTTTATAGTCCAAAATCTCAGTGGCAAACGATTTAAAAATGGCTTGCCCAAATAACGAACAACATTTTCCCTTTAGCTAACAATTTTCTTTGCGTGTATGACTCGAATTAGTAATGCGCGGCTTTAATAAGTTAACAATGTGAAAACACTTTATCAATCATCAAACCGAAATACAAATAAAAACTCATAAAACGCATGTCAACAACAACAATAATCACAACAACAACCAGAGTCGTTATAGTCAACAATACGACAACAACAGCAACAACAGTGAAAATGGTTACAATGAATCTATGCTCGCACGCTCGCGGCATATGGAAATCTACGCGAGTACCAGCACGGGTCGAAATCAACCCCAAATTCAGTGCCGCGGCTGCAATGTTAACCAGCGTTCATATTTGAGCATAAAGACGACCCTTCAGCACAGACCAAGGAATAGTCGTCGTCGTCGTCGTTGGTAAGCTGAATAAATGCGCGCGCCGCCATTAATTGAGAAAAGATACAAATGCATCTCATAGATACTGAGATATGGCCGTTTAGTAAAAAAAAAATAACATACGTTTAAATTGGTTGTTGAATAGAAAAAGAATGGAAAAATAAATTCTCGCGGCGATAGGAAAAAGATTGCGTCGCTTTGGTTACATTCGCTTAACGCTACCGACGGACGGCAAAAAGTTTAATATGAATCGGATAGTTTTATTTGTTAATTAAATAAAGTTATCGGTGTATATTAAAATACAAAATAAATTTAACAATTCTTATCAATGAGTTTAAATCTATAATGAGCTGAATCTATTCGTCCTTGCTGCATTTTGATTTTAAATAGTTTAATATATGATTCAGTTTATCCAGTTCATCCAGTCCATTTAGGCCCTTCAGTGCGTTCACTTAATTCTACTCTAACTAGATACTATACTCCAACCATTCAGTTTAGCTCAGTATAGCCCAGTTTTAAATTTTGGTAGATGGTTCTCATTGCAACTGAATGACATAATACGCCTACTATAGTTAATTATTAGTAGGCGTGGTATAATTAATCCAGACTACTTTTTGGTTAATTATTGGCATCTACCATACAAACTCTTACTTAGAAGACCTTTCCAAATGTTTGTCGATATTGATCGCGTCCAAAAAACTGCGACAGTTGTGTCTGCCAGTGACGCTTATTTACCGGACTTAATGCTGTAAAGTTCTCCATCAAATCTTCCTTCCACGTGAGTTTCTGTCATCATTGACTACATATGTCAATTCAATGTCAATTAACATAAACAACTGATTTAAAATTTAAGTGGGCGTAAACATCATTTCATGGTTGTAATTTGTGGGCGTTATTAACTTTTAGTTACCCATAAAACTTCGCGAAACACTGGAAAATATACGAGTGTGGCCCGATAAGTACTTAACCTCACCACCCGATGGAGGCCTACTTTGCAGACCTCGAGAAAATGTAATTTTCTGACGGGTTAAAGAAGTTAGAACATCGCTGGGTCAAGTGTATCAAGGCACTATTCCAAAATGTCTATTTTTATTTTGTAGGCTAAGTACTTCTCGGAACACCTTCTTCCTGTATGTGTCAAGGTTGTTAAAAACCGTTTTAGCGGTTTAAATTTTATCAAGCTACAAAGAATTCAACAGATAAATTAATAAATTATTCTTATTGTGTTTTATTTCGTAGAAAATGGACTAAAACGCTCCTAAGCAAATCCAGCTAAACGCAAATTCCCAAATTATTGCTGAAAATTAGTCAACTTTTATGGACGACAACAAAAAGTTGCATTCATCGTCAACTGAAGAGTTTATGATCCTTTGTAGCACAATTACTACCGAAGAATTACATTTTACAATATTAGAAGATTCCATTGCTCGCTGCCCGCCTGTCTGTCTGCTTCACTTGTGGCCATTGTTCCAAACTTTATTGATGTATTTTTTCGTAACATTATGTCGAATTTTTATTGCGTTCTTTTCTTTGCGATAGCTAAAAACTCATTCAGTCATTCATTCATTCATTCATTTATCGATCACAGTGAATTTGTTGTTGTTTTTTCATATGTACGAGTACTCGAGGCTTTGTCCTGCCTTGCCTGACTTTTTGTCAAATCCGATGCGTTGCTGTCAGTGATCCTGCTGATCCTTTGAAACAAAAATAAAAAAATCCCGAAAGCAAATCGTGTTGTTGTAATCGTCGGTTTGTCGCAGCCAAAGTTGACAATTGCAATTCCTTCTATATGAAAACCCAACAAAAAAAAATGCCATAGAATTAACGCAAATAATAGCATTTAAGGATTTTTAATTGTCCTTTTCGAACATTTTGTTCTTTTTTATTTTTTTTTATTTCCAAAGTGTTGTTTAGTTTTTCGTTAGGTTTGTTTTTTTTTGCCTGATACCTTTAAGGACATTTTCACGTTAATGCCGAAGTGTGAGGGAATATTAGAGGAGAACACTTTTAATAAAGGACACTCGAAGGAATCGGGAACATACCAAAGGACGATGATGCCTTTGTATTTCGAAAATATTTGAACGCATGTTAAGTGTCGATAAAATGACGTTAATTGTCTGTTAGCCATGATCAATTTTGCATGGAGGTGGGTCCTCATTCCATTTAAAGTTATCTAACGCGTACTGCCGAGTAATTTTTGTCTTTGATTGTGTTAAGTACCCTTTGCGCCTACGTTTTTTGTATCTCTTGGCTTCTGGCTAATTTGGTTTGTTCAGTTTGCATTATTTTGATTTTTTTTTTTACTGACCGTATACATCTTTTCGCCATAATTCTCATTCATGAATTTGGCATTCTCTGTTTCTTTGTTTGTTTGTTTTTTTCCAAGACAGCTGCGCATTTTTTTGCGCGTCGTTTCGAGGGCGTCCGCTGGTCTCGTGCGTTTTTCTTTTCTTGGCTTGAGTGGCCTAATTCTTACCTTTGGTCCACTTTGTATTTTCTATTGTTTGTCTTAAGTCGTTTTCCTTTTTTTCGGGATTTTGGCCACTTCCGCTGTTGTTCCTTTTTTGCGCTTGTTAATTGTTTTATTGTCGATTTTTTTTACGATCGATTGCGCTTGCACAATGGATCGTGCAATTGATCTTTTGCCCATTTCACTATAGTATATAGATTTTATTTTTGATTGTTTTGCGGCAATCTTGGACACGTGTGGCGATTCTTTAGATTTTAAGAAGTCGTTCCTTTATCATGTTGTAGCAATTTATGCGGAATTTGATGTTATTCATTTGCACTCGTACATTTCAAAAAATACCTCATTTGAAATTGTGTATTGAAGACGTATCCAAGTACTTGAAAGGAAAATAAAATGGCTCGATTTTGAAATTAAAATAATACGAAATATTTTCGATCTTGTTAAAAGAAAATATGTTAGTCATAGTCATATAAACTCCTTGTCAATATTTTTTATGGCCTTACAAATTTGACGGCAACAATTAATGAAGAAACTTTTATGTTTTTCTGTGTGCTTTTGTCAAACATATCAAAAAAATAAAATAAGTCCATCTTAACCCATTGGCAGCCGCTAGTAAATTAGGAGTCAGTAGTAATTTTTAGACAAATAAGACGTCATTGAAGTATTTTGGGAAGTTTTAAGCGTTTAAGACGAGTACGATCACTTGACATTGGTGGTTGTGTATAAGCCACTTCGGGCCGTCCAGGAGGCAGTTATGTTAAATTTTCGATTTTTAATTTTTTTTAATATTTTTATTTTACACTTTTTTGCTTAATACTAGCTTATAATACCCGGCGTTGGCCGGATTTTGTTTTCAAGATAATTAGTTAGCGGAACTTCTCGGTACTCCCCGTTGTAGCTATTCTGAGTTATGGTGGTGCGCGTTAAATTGTTCCAACTACCCACACTTTTGATGAAATTACCGAAAGGACCAAAAAAACTCAATATCATATATTTTTCTTCTTTTTTTTAAGTGCGCGTTAAATTGATCCAACCACGCCCATTTTTGATGAAGTTATCGACAATACCCTTACAAACTTAGATATTAAATTTCAATTAATGAAAAATTTCTCTTAGTAACGATTGAAAACTTGTATCTTTGGACGCTGGTGATGAAGGCTGGCGCCTTCCGGAACCGCTGTTCGACCTGTAATTTTTGTATTGTTGTTGCTTAAAAATTAAAAAAGAAACCTTTTTGGACTTGAATAATAATTTTTATTATTAAACTTTTATTTTTTAATAATTTATTCATTAATTCAGTGCTTGATTTTGTTATATATATATATGTTTTGAATATGTATATATACAATATATATAAAATTGACTTATTAAATTAATTTTTATGTACGGTATGCCCCGCTTAAGTGATACTACCTGAAATATACGAATTTGTAGGTAATAATGCAGGTGCTCAAATGAAAAAACCTTCAAGGCAGGTATCAAACCAACTTTAATGTACTTCAATTCCACTTAAGTGCTCGAAGGTACATAAAAAGAATAGATTTTTGTTGTTGTTGTTAATATTGCCAAATTAAAATTGATCGATTTCAAATTTTCACTTAATCGGGAAAGCTCTTAAAAGGGGCAATTTATATGTAAAATTTGGAAGGAGAACAAATCCCCAACAATTCGATAAAACGAATAGAAATAAGAAAAAAAAAATAATTCTAGATTGAAAGAAATACACTTCCCTTTATAATACTTTACTAGCGAATGCCCGGCATGCGTTGCAATATCACTTTAAAAAAAGAAAATGTTTTTCAATTTTATATATGAAGATAATTAGTTCCCGGTACTCCCCGTTGTAGCGATTCCAACTACGCCCACTTTTGGTGAAAGTATCGACAATAAACAAATAAACTCGGAAAGAAAATATAAAATTTTTAGGAGCAATATATAAGTACCAATGTAATCGTATGTTTTCACTTAATTGTGGGCGTGGCAAATTTTTTGTACCCTGTTATTCTTCCCGGTCTATCACATTACATGTTTTCTATACAGCGTATCAAGTTCCTGCTCAGTGGTGGTAGGCGCAAAATGTATCCACCCTTTTTTTAAAAGTGGGCGTTAAATTGATCCAACCACGCCCATTTTTGGTGAAGTTTATGGCAGTGCCTCTACAAAACTCAGATACCGCATTTCATGAGCAATATTAACGAAATAATTGAATATTTCCCTTTTTTTAGAGTGGGCGGTTTATTGATCCAACCACGCCCATTTTTGGGGAAGTTTTCGACACAGCCTACACAAACTCAGATACCGAACTTCAGGAGCAATATTAGCGAAATAATTAAATACTTTTCTTTTTTAAAAGTGGGCGTTAAATTTATCCAACCACGCCCATTTAAGGTGAAGTTTGCGGCAGTGCCTCTACAAAACTCAGATGCCGCATTTCAAGAGCAATATTAGCGAAATAATCGAATATTTTAAAAAAAATTTACAAATTGTGGGCGTAAAAGGTGGGCGTGGCAAATATTTGTTTGGCCGAAATCATACTTGGGAGATCACAGTAACTCCCCAAAATTCATTGCAATCAAATTAATAATTTTTATAAAATATTTAATTTTTATTAATTTGAAGACTTTCAATAATATCGTCAACTAGCTGCTTTGAACTTCAGCGGACAATCGGTTTTCGCCGCCGTCTGTGTTAGACTTTTTATTTGATTTAAGATTTATGCTTCAAAATTTGTATATCCAAAAATCAAAATACAAATTTAAAACATTTAAAAGCGCTTTCTAATATACATAATAGACAGAATAGATTTCTAAAGTAACTAAATAAAATTTGTATATGAGAACCATGAAGCGTATAATTCAACTAGAAATGAATGCTAACGCAATTTCCATTCATACGCCACGATTTGGCATCGCATCGCATCGCATTAGGCAGCGTTACTTGAAGCGTAAGGCTGCCATTGCTGCAAATGCCTACAAGTACACAAGCCAACAAACAACAATGCATGTTCACCATTGCCATGTACTATGGACGATGTTGGCTGATCCTGAAGGAAAAAGAGGCGGAGCTACAGCAGCAGCAATTACGAATCACTAGGCCGAGCGACATGAAACTAACCGATGAGCTCGAAACTGTTCTCTTTATTGCAATGAAGTGTGTTGGCTTCAGGCACAATCCGGTATAGGTAAACTACCCCAGACAAAAAAAAAAAACAGAAACCACAAACAAAAAACAACAATTTTGAGTAGATATAAATAAGGGTAAAAAGAAGTACAAGGTGAACGCACAGAAACTCTCTCATCAGTATAAAAGCAAGATCATTTGTGAGTTACCATCAGTTTATTAAGCACTGCGTTCAAGGAAAGATTGCATTTCGATCTCGATAGTAAAAAATCCTTCGATGGCAAAAAGTTCATTCAAATACAGTCGGGGCACAGAATTTCTTTTTTTACATCTTGGGAACACAATATATCATTAAAAAATACAATATAAATAAATAAAAATGTCTCGCGCTTTTTTAATTGAATCGCTTCTTCAGGATCGTTCTACGACACCAACAAACGTAAGGTTGAACAGTGTAGTGACTAACGGCGCGGCAGTGGCAGCAACGGTACCAATGCCGGCACCGATGCCGTTATCATACGATAACCTACGGGCATTAACAAATTTTGATTACATAAACAATTTTATTTTGCGAGATCCATACAGGCGGCAACTTGTGCAATCATCGATCAAAAGGCAGTACGATATATGCACTGGACACGTCTTGCCCGTGCACACTAACGCCTATTTGTATAACCTATCACTGCCCCAATCAGTCGGTGGCTCAACATCTGCAGCGGCTTTACCTTTAACAGATAGCGCTGCGTTCAGCATTTCGCCGAGTGCCTCGTCCAGTGCGGCGTCGACTATGGATAATAACTACAAAATGTATGAGGATATGATAAGGTCCCGAATTGCCCAAGACTATTACCGTAACGCTTGCGATACCATTTCTTCGGGCAGCTCGCATGGTAGTCCACCATTGACGAGTAACAGCGGCGATGCTGTGAGCACTTCTGCATCAGCGACCAAACGGAAAGCTAGCTGCATGCCGGATATTGAACCCTTCGTTACGGACTATGCGGACTCGAGTAAGCGCATACGGACTGCTTTTACCAGCACACAGCTGCTCGAACTGGAGCGTGAGTTCGCCGAATCGTGTTACTTATCGCGGCTGCGCCGCATCGAAATTGCCAATCGGCTGGTCTTGTCCGAGAAGCAAGTCAAGATTTGGTTCCAAAATCGTCGTGTCAAGGAGAAGAAGTCGACCGTGACTGAGGCTCCCACTTGTCAGAAATTGAGTGACGCAGGGCTGGGTCCAAAATCGTCCAGTGATAGTGATAGGAAATTATCGAGTTCGCATGAGCAGTAGATCTGTCATTCATCGCGAAGCTATGTAAAAATAATTTGTAATTTTTAAAAATCAAAATTTTATTTACTTGTTAACTTATATATTTATTTTGTATGTATTTATTTAGTTTTAAGAAAATATATAATGTGAAAAACCAAACCTACAATTTGTTTTGTCCTCTTCTTTTGTAACCTTTCCAAGTTCAACGTCAGCATCGGGACATTATCCGTATATATGCTATCTCTCTAGCTTTGGACCATATGCGCTTCAAAATCATTCATCTGATTGCGATGAGGATTTTGAGGAGGTCCTGTGAGAACGCCGAGGAAGGTTTTGCATTGAACGCTTGGATCAATTTATCGCTCACTTAAAAAAAGTTCAGCTTAATTTTGAGCCTACCGTCATAGCTCAGGAACTTGATGCGCTACATGGGAAACATTTTAAGCGATGCATCGGAAAGGCATAATAGGCAATACCAAATCTGCCATATCCACTTATTACGCCCACAATTTGTTCTATTTGCTCTTAGAAGTTCGTGATTTGGTAGCCGAGTACGTATGTACGTCGATAGCTTCAACAATAATGGGTGTGGTCTGATCAATTTACCGCTCACCGTAGTGTCGTAGTGTTATATGAGTCATAATGTTACACTTGATTCGGTTGTCCAATTATAAATTTTTTTGTGCATTTACCGTGCGTGTCGGTATTTTTTTAGATATTTGGAAATTTCCACTTTATTATTTTCCAAATGTTTCCGCAGGTTTTTTTTTCGGCTTCTTCGGGGAATAAAAAAAAATTGGGAAATACCGTTTCGGTGTACAGTGGCGAAATTTGGATTTGGGGTACAAGGTTTTCATATCTATCAATTCACAACGGGGAATAGTGTCCAATAAATAAATGAGATATTTCCCACAAAGTATACAAACAAACTCATTAATTCTTAAACAAAAATCGTTGAATTGAAATAACTTCCAATGAAATGAACAACTAGGAAAGACATTCCCAAGAAAATGATATAATTTTCCAAATAAAACTAATCAAATAAATCCCAAAGAAAATTATATAATTACCCAAATATTTCGAGCCCGAAGTTAAGCTCCAGTTTAAAAGTTATTTTTGAAGTTTCCACGCAGGAAAACTTTCGATTCAAGCTGGGAATTAAACTGTCCTTAGGGGTTATTTCTCACGCAGGAAACCTGTTGAATGGAATCGCTTTGGCGGTAATGCCTTTATTATTTTTGGTTGGCTATTAATTTGAAGAAAAATCGTTTTTGATATATGTATGTATATTCCAAAAACAAAATTCCTTAGAGCTAATTTTCATACAAAATAACCTCAAAAAAATATGGGCTATTTGCCAAGGGATTTTTTTTGGACAATTTTTTTTGTTGTTGATTTTTCCTTGGGACGCATTACTATAAAATTCAACTTTTTAAGTTTTTTTTTTAATATTCTGCTAGATGATTGCGAATTACAAAAACAAAAGAGCAGAGCAAATTCGCAATTTGGGAGAACTCCACAGTTCGTATGTATATATGAAAATGAAGTGTATCGTCTAATCGCGTTAAAGCGAAAAATTATAATTTGAACGAGATACTATTTCGGAAGAGCGCAAAAATTTGTCAGATTAAAATTTCAAACATTTCAGCAAATGGCCGAGGACAATAATTTCGAACGTATACGGCAGGAAATTGAGCTGGAATGAATGAAATCGCACGGAAACTGACATAAGCTGAAAGGCGTGAAGAATTTTAAGCAGGACATCAAAATTTGTGCCAGGATAATAGCGAAGCTATGAATAAAGAATTATAATTGCAAAAATTTGGAAATGTGAATTATATATCCACAAAAATGTGTCTGCAATGAAAAGGACTTAATTTGGTAGACCAGATCCATGTTAGTTAAAAACGATAGAAAGATTTTCTTATATACAAAAAAGATATCAAATTAAAACGTTTATGAAAGTCTAGAAAAATTGTGTATCAACTACGAGCAATCTTATTTCAAACATGCGCCCATGCTGAATAGATTCTGAAATTATTTTAAAGTTCTTTCGTGATTATTTCAAAAGTGACAAATCGAATATTCAAAGAAAAGAAACATTTCTGTTTAAAAACTTTTCAACCTGAATTCAAAAATTTACATTAATATAAATTTATTCCAACCTAAAATAAAATTTTAAAAAGTGGTTTTAAAATTTGTTCAGTCTTATATTATTTTAAACGTTAAATTGACATTGAAGCAGTCTTAATTCAATGTTAGTTTAAACTTTTTATAGGCATAGGTGGGCATCGTTAATTAAGAATTTAACTTCGTTAATCTGAGTAAAGTTTACCAAAAAACTTAACTTAGTTAAGTTAATTTCGATAATCTCGTTGAAAAGTTAACGTCATTAACTTTTTTACCTATAAGTTAAATTTTCTATAGCAGATCGATCTGTCAGTTAATCTTTCGATTTGCCTTAATCCAATTCTTAACTTTTCCTTTTTTGTTATTGATTTTACTTTTTTAAATTTTTCGTTTATATTTAGCGAACTTGAATTAACGGAAGAAACTTAAAGCGAGTTAATTAACTTTTTAGTGGTTTTTAAAATTAACGGAAATTAGCAAAAAATTTAACTTCGTTAATTAACTTTTTAACGAGTTCGTGCTCAGCTCTGTATACAGGCATCTGGAAGTGAATTCAGTGACTTACAAAAAAATTTAAGAACATATTAACCCCCTGACTACAATTTTTCAATTTTGTCTGTTTTTTTTTAATATCATAAAAGACCCAAAAAACGTCGATAGGGTTAATACAATATATTCTAGAAAATAATCCCCATCGGTACTTCACTGCACATACTGAAAGGGTTGAAATGTTTGTTTTTTTTAAGTAGTCAAAAAAAAACCTGAAATATAGTAGTTAGAGGGTTAATATGTTCTAGAACAGATTTTACTATAGATCATTGACAAAATTTTCTTGTTTTTAAAAAGAGTTTTTTTCACAGTGAAAGTGAAAAATATTTAATATTTGAAATTTTGTCAGTATCTTAAAAGTTGTGAATAAAGATTTAGGCTACGATTCTAAAATACTGAAAAAATATTAAAATTGTAAATAAAAAAAATTTGTGTGGTCCTCATTTTAGCCGGTATGAGTTTGCAATTTTCATATAAAAACAAAAAACATAAACCGCAAAACTGTCACTAAATTTCTCCAAATGTGACAAACAAAACTTGTCACATCACTGCGAAATTAAATTAATCATTCTCCCAAAATGGCACAACTGCAAAAATGTATCTACGAATTCCCACGATACTTGAAGCTGTCACAAATTAGAAAATTACTTTCGCTAATACAAAGAAAAAAGGTAAATTAAAAAACGAAAAGAATTAAAAACCGATTCGCACAAATGATGATGCAAAATTTAATTTTTAACTAATCAGCGCAAAAGATCTGTAAATGTAAATGTATCTGTATCTGAATCTTTCGAATAACCTGATGGTATCTCAAAGTAAAGTATCGCAATCGTTGAAGCAATTGGCAAATAAACCTGCCAACTCATGCGGCCGAATGAGAACAACGACCACAACGAGTCCTGCAATTTGGCGTCAATTGAGCGTTACAAATGTCAGTTCACAAACGGACACAAAAAGTATCTCGAGTGTAGCACTCGCAACTGAATTCATTCAAAAAAATACAAAAGCAATGCATTTTCATTTTCAAACAAAAAACTTCTGAATGATAGAAACTAAAAAAATAGAGAAAAAAAAACATAAACTAAAGAACTTTGCAATAAAAAGAACACAATAAAATTGTGTATTGGAAAATGATGATTCGGGGGGCACCCTACCGACTGAATTGCCTTTAAGGTACATTCAACAAGAATGTACATACTTACATATGTAATTTGTTGTTGCGAAACACCGTCGGCGGTATTCGACTGAAATGCTTGAGGCAGTGGTAGGAGTGCTGCGGCAAGTAGTAAGTAACCTGCATCGCTTTTGTCTAATGATTTCTTCTGACCCATGGTAATTTGTGTCGTTCGAAGGCGAGGAAACACCGAATGCATCTTGCCTTTTGAAAGTTTGTGTTTTTTTTAGATGGGTTTTTCCTCGAGTGTCTACACTCGAGTTCGAGTAGATCGTTTTGTTACGCAGAGGCTTGCCCGGTGAGGAGTCCGGGCTGATGTTGATGTTTGGAAATATGTTTTCGCAAACTCACTTCATTCATTAGTTTTGGAGTGTCTGTTCGAGTGTTCTTTCGAGTGTCCTTTAGAATGTCGTTTCGAGTGTTTCTTTAAGTATTCTTTGGAGTGTCCTCTCGAGCTATCTTTGACGTGTTATTTCAAGTGCATTACCTGCTGATCTTTGAGAATATTTAAAACTTAAGTTTGCAGGTTTTTTGGAAGTGAGGGAAGAAGTTTGAGGATTTTGAAAGTCAATAGTTTTGCAATTACTTAAATATTGAATATCGAAATTGAACAAGATTAATTGATATAAAGTTAGGAAATTCCACTACAGAGGATCATACAATTTTGTTTGCATGGAAAAGGAGAGACAAATTTTAAGTTGTGGGCAAATTATGAAGTCGTATTTTCCATCCGGTCGATAAAAAAACGAAATTCCGAATCAAATCAGAATTGCCAGTACAGACGAGTGTACCCTATCCCTTGCCTCTTCTTGGGAACCAGGGTTCGGATTATAGCATTCCGATTGCGTAGTGAATGATGATGAAGAAATCGTAGTAAAATCGAAATTTTCGAAGTAAATTATGTGCGTCCCAACTATGAATATAAACAATTTGATTACTATATTTTTATTATTTTAATTTACTACGTTTGTAGCATGGGTCCGAACACTGAATGGAACAAATTTGTACAAAGAGAGATAAAAACTCTACTTTGAACTAAATATTATAAAATTTAAGAAGATTATCTATTCTTTTATTTTTGACTACTTTTTGATTCCTGCTTATAAGTTCAGCATTGAATTTAGTTTAGTTTAATAAATATAATCAGGGAAATTTTCTTAAACTCGAAAATGTCTCGAAAACCTCGAAATTTTGCAAGTTTTCAAGCCTGGAAAAAGAACTGTCACAAATTGTATAAATCGAAGTCCCTTTAAATATTCGAGGAAAATCAGCCTCGAAAAGTTGCTCGTAAGCGATAAATAAAAAAAAAATGTTTTGGCTTTAAGCGAATAACCATATTTAAAATAAATCATTCAATTTAACTCGAATTGATTTTTGCCTACCCATGTGCCCTTAAGAAATTCCCAAACAAACAAACCAATCTAACAGGTACGAGTACCTTGAATACTTTCCGATATGCATTTCTGCCAGATGTGCAATTTTACGCTCTCACAATCGATAACGCCCTCCTATTGCGCATGCGCACCACCCGCCGATCAGCGATTCTCTAAGACAATAAACACCCCGAACACTTCATGAATGAAAACGAACCTCTTCACACTCAAGTGATCACTTGAGTGGAGTGTAGAGAGAAAAACAAAACCAAAACAATCGCTTCAGAGTGGAGGACTCGTTGCGAATGCATTTTAATGAATGAATGAAATGAAATGAATAAACGAAACAAACCAACGAACGATCGATCGAGCGAACGATAGCCGAAGGTCAACTAGCCGAACACACCGAAGAGTTCCTTTAATTGTTCTCTTTTCTTATGGGTCAAGCGAGGCTATCGGTGCAACAAAGCCAAGATTGGGAATTTCCCTTCTTCGGAGACTTGTTAAAAGATCATTAGCCGTAGGCGATCGTATCGAGGCGATTGTTCGCATGAAGCGAAGGCGTTGTTGTAGCTAAAGCGAACACTTGATGAGTTCTCGTGAAATTCTCGCGTAGCCAGGCGAGTATTGATTCTACTTGTAGTCGTAGGCTTTGTTGTTTCTCGCACAGGTGTACAAATTCGTTTTCGAAATTCTCGCTTTTGTTTCTCACGTTTTCTCTTTGTTTATATTTTTCAAAAGGTCCTTTCGCGCAGACAGTTTGTCGCCGATTTTTAATTTCTTTAGAGAATTTCTTGTAAATTTTCAGGCACTCTGGCGACACTCAGTCTGGTTTGGTGTGGTCGTCTAGGACTTGCTTTATGATTTTGTTTGAAGGAACAATTTCTTTGTGTTGGTTATTTAAATGGTGATTGGTCTCGTGGGAACTATTTCATGCATATTTGAAAATTGTGGTTTCCGAAACTGACTTTGAAAGTATCTTGAAAATATTTATATCGTGTGGCATGTGTAAGAAAGCTTCGTTACTCAAAATGTTAGGATGATAAAGTTGTTAATGGATTTTTCAATCTACTGTTTCTTTAGCCAAAAAGCTTATGAGCTTTTTATAGAAACTTTTTAGACGCATGCAACAAATATATACACCTGGGAAAAAGCTATGTGGCTTAAAGCTTTTTCCATGTAACTTTTGGACACTTATACAAAGTTTCTCTTAAAAAGCTATTAAGCTTTTCTTCGTGTTTTAATACTTTCATACTTTAATACTTAACAAACAGTTTTGTGGAGTTTTGTTTAAAAATGTTACCTAAGTATATTTTAATAAATTATAAAATAAAAATGGCGAAAGATTTATTTGACAACTGAAGAGAAGCCAGCGAGAGCTTTTTAAATAAATTTTCAGGACTTTGTTTAAAGGAAACAAATTGAGAGAATAAAAAAGAAACTGACTTTTTCAAGTTTAAAGTCTAAAACGATCTTAATATCTAAAAGGGTATTTATATCTTCATTAATTTAAAAATAGAGGCATACTTATAGGCTGTATTGCATCAATTACAAAATATGAATTTGAAAAATTTTAAATTACCATTACAAAAAGGAGAGTTTTCTGTCTGCTGTTCTTTTCTTATTCCTTTTTGTTTTCTTTTCATGCCTGAACGGCTGAAAAGATTTTCTTCAGATTTGGAAAATATTTTGGGTTGAGCCGGAAAGGCTCTATTGGCTATATGAAATGTGCCAATAACTACAAAATTTATGTCATATTAGAACAACACAAGAGAAAAAACTTTTTTGAAAGAAATTCGTCAAACATTGTGAGCGTTGCTTGTTTTTAGGCGAAAGCGAGGTATTTATAAAAAATCTGTCGAATACTTCGAGGCATGCTGCAATACAAAAGCATTAAAGAATTTCAATTAATTTAAAATTTTCCCAGTTTAAATGACTTTTTAAGCGCCAAAGTTATGGCACTCGTTCAATGACAACCAACGTAACAAAAAAATAAAGCATACTTCTAGGCGCATTTAACTTTGTCATACAACTGTGACAAGCACCAACACATTTGCTTACATATCAAGTACACTACAACATTTTACATTGTATTTGTGTATAAACGCTCATGCCACACCTCCACTCTCCGTCAAACCACTCAATCATTAGCAGCAATGACATACTAAGATAGACAGACAGACAGACAGACAGACGCTCAATTGGTGCTGGCGCCTGAGCATATGCTAGAGAGAAGAAATGAGAAAAAAACTTAAACAACGGAAAAAAAGCATTTAAAAGAAAGGATGCTCTAAAAATCCTGCTGCTCGACTGGAACTGCAATTTTGTGTCGTAAAAGCGTCAGCGCCATTTCAGTCGACAAAATGATTAAGACATTGGGCGCCAGCGACGCGTACAATCTACAATCGAAGGCGCCCCAACGACCCCAACGGGGTAGGAGCAGGTTCATTAAAACGCTTTAAAGTAGGCAACGAACAAGGTTGTTAGGCAAAGAGAAAAGGCCAAACGGTTACATTACTGACTTACGCACACACATACACATACACACAGATACACAAACACACACAACAGCGTGTAATCAAGAAAAAGTGTTGTGTGGAAAATTGAAATTGAGGTGAAATGAAATTTTTACCGTGCCATGCTGTGGTAGTAACGATTTGAACAGTTTGCGGAGCGGCATACTTTTAGGCTTAATGAAGGTGATTTTTATAAGCTAATTAAAGGGTAGCGCCCGCCACCGACAATTTTGATTTTGTTGTTGTTGTTGTTGTTTGTATATTCATATTTATTAGAGCGTGTCGCATATTAAAATATCGTGTTGGCATAACACTTTCTGTTGTGATATGCATGAGGCATGGCGTGCGTTAAGTTATGGGCGGTGGTTTTAGGCGAAGATTTTTGCGTCGTGCTTGCGGCACGGTCCACATGTGGAGTTAAGTAAATGTTTACTTTAGGTAAATGCGTGCATAAAAACTGTGGCCCCAAATGCTAATTTTTTTGGGCGAGAACTTCAAAAGTAATGCATACTTTTGGGCGTTTACAAAAATGCGTTTACTCATTGTTATTAAGCAATGAATAAATATTTGCGCGAAACGAACTGAAAATATGCAATTAAATAAAACATTTTATAAATCTGAGAAAAAAAATACAAGTTTATAAAAAGTGTTGCATATTTTTAGGTGAATCAAAAAATTTAATCGTTTGTGGCATAAGTTATTTTTTTTATTTACAAAAATATTGCATACTTTTAGGCGCACAAATATTAATTTTGTTGCTTTATAAAAGAACAGCGACAACAACCAAAAATCATTTACCTTAAAACGTTGTTGAATGTCTTTACATATAAACAAATACCGAATTAAAAAATTAATTGCATATTTTTAGGTGAAAAACCTAGTCATTACGAATAAACATATCGATATTCGTTTTCTCACTTTACTCACTCACACATTGAAGTAAAAATAATGCATTTTCTAAAATTATGATATAATATTTAAAATGTAATTGCCCAATGTAACAAAAATAGCCTCAGCAATTTATAGCCTATATTTAGGCGCTCTTTATAAGTTCCAGCAAAAAAATAACGCATTTAACACCGCACAATGTCAGAACTCAATACTAAACCAACAAAAGAGTTCAAAAACCTTAACGCAAAAACCAGCGCATACTTTCAGGCATCTCCAAATAATGTATTATTTTTATAATTAATTCCACCGATGTTTATCCGATAGGTTATTAACCCGGGCAAAGTGTTCTCTATATAGCACCGCAAGTGTTGATTTAAAAGCCCACACGTTTTTGACGCGCTGAAGGCGGTACCAAAGCAAACAAACCAATGAGCAGTTCAAAGCGCAGCATACTTTCGAGCGAAATGCGAAGGAAAATGTTAATCTTATTGAAAATGTTTGCGAATAAAGTACGTTAAAACAAAAACAAAAAAGATAGACAGACAGACAGACAGCAATCCTTTTTGATGAATTATGCAGAAGAAGAAGAAAAAGAAGAAATACAAAAAAAAAGTTAATGCGCCCAAATGTATGCCACCCTAAATTTTCAAAACATAAAAGAAACTGACAAATGCGCTTCGCTTCGCTTCGTATGCCTGATTTATGCGATCTAATTTTTGTATATATATATTTGTGAATAGTTATGTACATATACATACTATGTTAGCCTGTGTGTATGTCAGTGTGTCATTCTGCATGTGTATTTGCGATGTCTTCTGCTCTTAGGCGACCTTCCAAATTTTTTTTGTTTCTTTGTTTGGTAGCTTCTATTTACAACTTGTTGCTTATAGCGTGCGCACATAAATATAAAAGTTGTTCGAACTACTCGCCAAGTACGAGTATATGATGAGCAGCGCTTGGCGGCAATACTGGCTGTGGGCATGTAGTGTCTGTTGCATACTTTTGGTCGCGTTCACTGCTGCTGCTGCTGCGTTTTTGTTGCCCAGTTTTTCCGCTCTCATGGAGTATAGAATTTTGTGTACGGCTCTATATAAACAGTTGTATAGAGAATTGTCTAAGCGGACAATCTTATGTACCGACACTATGTCTTAGGTAAACAAAGTTCGACAGCGCCTATGAGTATGCTAAAAAAAAATGTTGATATACTTTGTATACATTTTCTCGAGGCTATTTGAAGGTGTTTTAAGGTTTCAATTGTTAGGCTTCTAGCTTAAACTGTTGGCAAAGCACTTAGTAAAGTTATTGAATTATACAATCATGCATACTTTTGGACAGCTAAATTAATCAATTTTATGCTATTCAGAGATTTTATGATTTTTTTAATAATATGATTATATTTGGGTTTGTTTCTCTTTAAAGGCATTTTTTGTTTTTGGTTGCTATCGTGTTTATTACTATGCCAAAAAGTATGCAACAAAATTTTGATTTGAACATGCGTACTGTGCCATCAAATGCTCAGACTTTTCGTTTGCGCTCTATCAAGGTGAAGAAGTTTTGTTATTGTCGTTGTTTTGTTGTTGTTGTTGTTTTTGCGTCATACGAAATTTTCGTAACAAAAAAAGCTTGAAAACGCCTACGCAGTTACAACGAAGCTTTTTCGCAAATTCAGTGTCAAAATTATTTTTGAGAGAGCTAATACACACACACACATACACGAGAGATATAGACATTAACACAAATACTTCAATATTAATTTGTATACAACTGAAATTATAAGAAACATTTTCGAAGTTTATTCATTCGATATTTTGATAAATACATGAACTTGTTAGAAAGTAAGGTCTACTTTTAGGTGGTGCTCGCTCGTCAAGTCACAATACAAAAATATTTGAAACACATTTATTGTTTAGTTTGTGAGATCAAACTGCTTTGATTAGTATAAAGGATTTTTTTAATTTCAAAAGTTATTAAAATTTGTTGCCTACTATTAGGCTTTGTTGCTTGTTTTATCTAAATTTAAAATTAGTTTTGTTTTAATGTTGATGGTTTTTAGTTAATGTTTAATGTTTAAAACAATATTTCAAAAAACATTTTTATGCAAAACTTTTTTAAATTGTTTAAGTTTAAAGTAAAGCATATATTTGGGCGCATTAAATACCGTGTACAAACAAAGTTTAAAAAGTTTATATCTCATTTCTCTTCTTTTTAAGCATACATTCTTATATAATTGTTAAATATTTAAGAACATTTTCGAAAACTAAAAGAAAATTCCTTCAAACTGTTGCCTACCTTTAGGCTTAATATATAATTTAATTAAACTTTAAAGTAGCCATATATAAAATAGGTTTAATTAAATCAATTAATACAATTTATTACAATTTAAATTTGCCGAACACAAATTCGAAATTCGAAAACCGTGTGCGCGCCACCTAAAAGTATGCAACAGCTGTTGACATTTCCCCGCTCGAAAGTCAGTGGCAACAAGTTGCGAAAAAGCTCTCAACATGATAACAGCAACAACAACAACAACAAACTCATAAGCAGTAATACAAAAATTTCAATGCCACACACACACACGCACACACAGACGAGACAAAGCTCTCGCTCGTTTTTGCAACTTGTTGGTGAAGTTCTTTAGTCCTTGCGAAAAGCAAATCACTCCAGTTCAGTTCACTTCGATTCGTTTCGTTTCGGTTCAGTTAGGTTCAGTCGTATGCGCGCCGTTAAAACGTTCAAAACTCAAAACGTTTCATTCAAAATCGGGCGAATTACAAATATTCTATATACATATACATATATATACATATATATATATATATGTAGAAAGAGGAAGAAAAACAATAATTTAGTATTTTATTATTTTTTTTGAAAAAACGTGCGTTCGAGTTTGGGTGAAAATTTTGTGTGTGTATATATAAGAGCGAGAAATTGGCAATACTTATGAAAATTCGTTAATGTGTGTACGATAAATAATTGCGTGAAAAAAGTGAAAGTGAAATTGAAATTTCGAAACTACTTTGAAGTGGTGTCAAAAAATAAAAGTGTTGAACATTTTACAAATTCAAAATTATTCGGATTTTTTGAAGTACACTTCAGCAGCTTTTTCGGAAGATTATTAACAATGTTCCGCAGTGACTAAAAGAAATTCATACGTAAATATTGACTGAAGGATTCAATTATTTTCATTCATTCCCCCACCCTCGCCAAGAGTTAATGACAGGTTTAATAGGGGGCGGGCGTTTTAATTGAGCATATAATAGCGCCATTTAAATTGTCTAGTTTAATTAGCAATTAGATTTTGTGTGAAGCTGATATTAGAAATTAATATTAAATAATTTTTAAATACCTTAAAATACAAAGGATGCCATGCCTGAAACAATAACATACTTTAAGGCATATAAACTACTTAATATATACTTAAGGGCATAATTTTAGACACACTTAAAGAAATTTGTTGAGCTATACTTTAAGCAAACTTTTGGGCATACTTTTAGAAATATTTGAAAGTATACATTTGTAATATTTTGGTGCATACATTTAGGCGTGCGTGTGTAGGTATTTTTAAACAGTTTTTTCATATATGCACACTTTTTTTTTACTTTGAACATTTTTTTTACGAACATTTTGAAAATTCGATTATTGGAACATTTTCAATAGAATATTGAATAGAATATTTGAAAATATCGAAGTTTAAAAGTATCGAAAAAAGAATAAGATTAATGGAATTTTTGCAATAATAAAATATCAAATGTAGAATCTTCGAAAACAGCGCATTTTTTTAAATATTAAATTTTCGATTATATCGAATATAGAATCTTTGAAAATATCGATTATTGAATTAGATTAATGGAATATTTGCAATAATAATATATAAAATTTTCGAAAACATCGAACTTTCGAAAATGTCGAATATCGAATTATCGAGAATATCGAATTATCACCACGGTTTGTTTTAAAATTGATGTGCATTTTTTTTTATGAATTCGTTTTTTTGTAGATTTATGATTACGTTTGTTTATTTGTTGGAAGAAGTTTTACAAAAAAATCAAATTCATTAGTTTATTAATTTTACATTAAAAATGTTTTATTTTAAATAAAATATTAAAATTGAAATTAATATTACAAAACAAATTTTTTTAATAAAAGCAAAACCTATTGAAAATGTTCTCAATCAAACACTTCCGAACGATTTTCCGATTTTCATGTCGTAATTTCAACTTAAATTCTCAAAACAAATGCGAAATGCTTTGTCAACTACCACGCCCCCATGCCCCCAATATAAACATTCAATTCGTCCACGACAAAGACATTCCAGTACACCACAAAATGTTCTTAATGCAGAATTCGCCGAAAGAACGCATTCGAAAATAACGCACAAGTCAGTCAGTCAGTCAGGAGCCATGGCAACTCTGGTTGGCAGAGTGTTGCGTAATTGTTACGACTGAATCGTTGCTTTACTACGAACGAACATCGTACTAACTATTGATCTACTTAATAGTTAGTTACTTGCTTTAACCGGAATTGTCAACATTTTCCTACACGTGCAATTCTCGGAATTAGTTGGGCATTTCGTAGTTACATTTCAAAATAGAAATTGATTGACTATGGAAGTTACATAAGACGAAAGTTGTAAGAACAAGTAACAGTTTCTTGGTTGGTTTAGAAGTGATGACATTAAATAATATTTGTAATTTAAGCGACAAAATTTATGAAGTTTTCTTAAAAAAATTACCATTAAATTTATTTAATAGCTCTTAATGCTGGACTCTGCCATGTAAATACTTTTTTGTATTTATATCGAAAAAAGAAGTAACTGAAAATAAGTCGTTAACGACTTTGGATATTAAATGACCATTTTATATTATCATTATATATTATTTTTTTTAATTAACTCAATCTATGTACTATTTCAATTTTATATATAAAAAAGAAGCTTTTTAAACAGACCTTGTTTAAACTAAGTCGTTGCAGTTTTAAAGTCTTTAAGGACTTGTTATTATGTTTCTAACATCATTACAAAACAGTTTTTTGTTTATAATCTTTAAATGACAATTATAATTTTTTAATTTTTTTATTTAAGAATAAAACTGAACAGAAATTAAGTCGTTGACGACTTGAAAAGTTGTCTGCACTAAACAAAGAACATTTCTTTTAATTTTGAATAAAATAAAAACCAACTTCTCAATAGCTGCCATTTGCTTTTCAAACGAACATTATCCAAAACAACAAACAAATAGTTGCAATCTACAACGACTTATGTCTTTTTTTGAAAATATAACTGTTAATTCATAAAAATCGTTTCAATTTCAAATTTTTAAACCAAAAATATTGTATAGTAAATTATTGAATTATTAAAAGTAAAAGATTGACATAATTTAAATCGTTAACGACTTTTATTTAAATTGCATTACGCTAAAACGACAAATCAAAAAAAAAATCCCTTTAAATGTCATTTGAAAAAATAAATAAAAAGGAAAAGAAAGAAAATGTTTCTTTCTCTTCCGTGACTATTCCACAACGCTGAGTGGGTGGTCGGTGTCGCTGTCGGTCCTTTTTGGCCTGCTTTTTCGCATTGTCAGTATATAAAATAAAATGATTACGGTTAATAGATTTTTGATTTCGGCCAAGTCCAGACCATGTGCATGTGTGCGTTTATATGTGTCTGTGTGTGTGTACGAGTTGGTCTCTCTGTGTGCGTTGATGTCTGCGTAAATTTGTGCACTCGACTGATTTGTTATTGTTGTTGTTTTTATTTTTGCTTTTAGTACTACGTTTTTTGTTGTTGTTGCTGCTGCTGTCGTCGATAATGGCGACCACATCGCGGCGGTGCGGTCTGCTGCTTACGCTGTTGCTGCCATCTTTGCCTGACTTTGACATTTTATGGATTATTTCAATTTAGCTGAAAGCCTGCCGCAATCGTGCGTCCCCGTTCCCCGTCGCCACGACCGTCTCCAACCGACCGCATCGCTCGTCCGCCCATCCGTCCGTCCGTCCGTCCGTCTGTCCGTTCGGCCACTACGCAAAAAACCTTGATGTGTAAAAAGTGATTGTCCCTTGTTGACATTTAATTTGTTGCGGGAACGCAGCCAGCTTCACAGCCAAAGCCGCAAGGATACGAAAGGACAATCAGCAAAAAAAAAACAGAAACAAAAACAAAAATTAGAAAAATATAATTTAGTTCGAATATTCGATATTGGAAAGTGAAAAGTGTTACCCTTGTAAATTTATATTTAGAACTTGTAAGAATCGAAAAATTTCAATATTTTATTTATGCATTCTTGAAAATTTGTTAATAATATCTAGAAATAAAAAAATTCGCAAAAATATTTTGGAAAAATTTTCAACAAAAATCAAAATTAAAAATAATTATCTACGACTATGCCGAAGCTCAAATGCCTCCGTCAAAAATTGCTTCTTGGGGCACATATGCGCTAACACGTTTCTATTATAAGTGGGCGTTGATCTTATTCGATCACTCCCATTTTTTGTATCGTTAATCGATTTTGTTTACTTAATTTCGCTCATTGTGGTATGTGGGCGTGGCCGACATCTTATAGACTATCATTTCTTTCTGACCTATCCCGATATGTGTTCCAAGTTTGAAGAGAATCGGTTCAACCGTTAAGACGTGAAAAGAGAACAAACACAAAGAAATGATGAAAGAAATACTCGAGATAAATATAGACATATGTATATATATATTTTTGATCAGGATAAAAAACTATGTCGATCTAGCCATGTCCTTCTATCTGTCCGTCTGTCTGTCTGTCTGTCCGCCTGTCATCATTTCTTGTTAACACGATAGCGAGAGAACCGTCAATATCTCTAGCTGAAATTGTGTACACTGGTTGCTATAATGCGTTAGATTTTTGAGCCAATCCGCCCCATGACCACGCCCATTATTACAAAAAATACCCATTTCTTGTTAACAAGATATCTTAAGAATTATATGAGACTTTGAAACTTTGTACAAAATTTTCTGTTGTGCCTTGGGAACAACTGATTAAATTTTGGAAACGATTAGGGTGGCCCATGTTTGTTAATTTTTGTTGTATAATATATTAAATTTAAGCTCCAATAACTTTAATTTGTTACTTTGGTACACAAACGAGAGTAATCTAATTAGGGTGGTTCATGATTTATAAAATTAGGGTGGTTCATGATATATATAATTAAGGTGGTTCAATATATAAAAAGTTTTAATATATATTTGTAATTAAAATATTATTTCATATTATGTATAATAAAATTGTTTAAATCATGAACCATCCCAATTCGATTGTGATATGAACAGTGTGGTGCATTTGTAATAGTCGGTGGGACCGACTGCAATTTCTTACTTGATTAAATTTATATTTAATTCTATTCGGTAAAGACATTTCCATTATTTTCTTCTTTTTGGAAGCTCATCTGCTTCATTTAAGGTGCTTCATCCAGTAGCGATTAAATTCAAATAGACGAGAGATCTATTAAACTCTGGTAAACTGTTTAGCGCTCTCGGTCAGCGGGAACTGAATCAAATAAATCTTTCGAACTTAAAAAAAATTCAACAAAAATTTTCTTTTCAACTATTTAGAGCCCAAAAAATAGTTCGAAATGAGAAATTGTTGGTCGATTATTTCGAAACCTTTAAAATAAGCTCTTAACAAAAATAAAGCATTTTCATTTCGACGCGAAAAATCCATCTCGCAAATGCGAAATTAATTAATTGAATAAAACAACAAACATAAAGAAATGTCTTCAGAAGTTGGAAGATAACGAACTGGCGAAACAAAAAATGAAGACGAAATTAGCAGACAAACGAAGGCGTAGAGTCAGGACGACTTGGCCATGGCATTGCCAAATATTATGACAATAATGGAAGCACTCAGGAGACGCCTTTTAGGCGAAGCAAAAGTGAAATAAAACGAAACGAAAAAATATAAACCGAGCACTAATTTAATACAAAAATGTTTTGTATAGGAAGGAGCCACTCCCTGCCCCTGACCTGCCCCGCAAAAAAAAACACGAAACGAACCAAAATTAAAAGAAGAATAGAAAATAAATGAGGGCTGGCTGGTAAGAGGAGCATTCTCAGTCGTCCAGTAAAGCAGAAATGTTTGGAGGGGGCTGGAGAGGAAATTTTCACTTCGCAAATAAACCAAAAATAAAGAAGCAAAAAGCGGCTAAAAATAAACAAAAGAATTTAATGAGCGAAATGCGACGCATCGGCGGTATGAAGTCGCCGAGTCGAGTGGCAGCCAAAACACAAAACAAGAAGCAGCTTTTTAGGCGCAGCAGCAGTAGCAGCGCGGCAACAGCCACATTGAAACTTGAGGTCGTGGAGAATTATACGCGGAAACAGAAACTTGTGTTCTGGAGCACTTTAAGCAGTGCAAACACGAAACAACAAGCAAAAGAAAAGAGAGAAAAAGTTAAAGAAAAAAAAACAAAAAACGAAATTCAGAAAGTAAAAGTAACTACAACAAAAAACTAAAGGCATAATAAAAATTCGAAAAGTACCTTTTCAAGTCAGAAACTTGAGTAAATAAAACCAAAAAAACACAACAACAACAACAACAACCTTAGGAACCATAAGCGTTTTCGCAGTAACTTGCTACCAATTAAAATTTGTAGTCCACCAAAGAAAACTGAAAGAACAAAACAAAGAAAATTTCAAAATTATATCAAATAAAAAAGATATACATATATATATATATATGTATGTATATATATATATGTATATACTATTTCTAATTTGACAACAAAACATAGAAAACTGCTTTTTTGTTGTTGCTTTTTTAATGCAGTATTTTCTGAAAGCAATAAAAAAAAATTGTACTTTTTCACTGCTTCAACATCTTTTCGAGCTGTTAAACGATTTGACTGCTCAAGCAGTAAAGTTTCGCATAGATGCGATGCTGCATAAATACTGCATAAAACTGTTGTAAATGTTGTTGTTGTAAACGTTGTCAAATATAAATGACACTTTTAAGGCATGCCGCTCATCGAATGTGGCACAGTTTAGGTCTTTAAGCGTTTTCGATATTTAAATGTGATGAATCTCCAGGAAGAGTTCTGGCTAAATAACCAGTGTTTTAACTAAAAGCACTGACGACAGTTTCGGGTAGAGCTGTATGTACTAATGTACAATTCATTTTTTTGCTTAAAAGTGTTGGGAGAAAAAACTGCCCGGAATTTATGTGGAATAAAAATGTTTTCACGTTTGTCTCGTTTACTATTAGGTAGCAATATCGGTTGTTTAACGCATTAAATATAAAGTATCTATTAAATTTGCATGGAATTTATTCGATCTACCGTCAAAAATTCCAAATTTGTATGGTAAAATAAACTTATATAAGTTTATGTACATATATATCAGTTGATAGTTACATATGATAAAATTATTAACTTAATAGTATTCAATTTATCTAAATAAATGTAGTCTTCCCTAGAGAATAGTTGCTTATTAACTTAATTCCAAGTCGATATCTCATAAACTTAATATTCAATTTAGATTTTCTATTTCAACTTTACATTGAGTTATTGTAATAACTTAATAAGCAAATGCAAAGTATTTTTAAACTTGTTGATATGTTGCTTGGGTCAACTAATAAAGGCTGATTCCTTTGGACTTCTTTTAATCAGAATCTTTACTATGAGCCGGAATAATAATCTCTGACATTCTCCTTTTAAAAATAATTCCTTTCAAATATTAGCAGCAACTAAGTCGTAGGTCATCCATTCGGATGGTCCTAATTTCGACCACTCTTTCCAGCACTGCTACTGGTATTCCGCGAATCAAGCGAGTAAAGTTGGATTCCAAGTCTTAAATCGTAGCTTATCTGGCTTATCGACGAAGACTTTTGACCTCAAATAATCCCAAAGAAAAATCTCCAGAGGTTTGCTAGTACACCCTCTAGGCGGACCGTGGACAGGTCCGAAAGGCGAAGTTATCTACTCACCAAAATTTGTTTACCAATGAAGGCAATGTTTCGAATTACATATGCACAAAAGAAGAACCTAAAACCTGGTTAGAGGTGTACAAATCAAACTGCAAACATTTTCTAAACAAACAAACCAAAAAATCTCTTTTTAATGAACTGCACAACAACATTAAATTGTTGTTGTTTATTTACAAAAAAAAAAAGTATCTGCATATCGATATGATTCTGTGCGTTTGTATGCGCTATAGTGCACAAGGATGTGTGCTACCCTCCCACACGCTCGTCGTTGTTTCAATTAAATATTGCCAATTAAAAATGTAAATTCAACTAACACGAGCGGATGCTATTGCAAATTACTAAACAGACGAGTAGAGGAGAAGAGCAGAGGAGGAGGAGAGAATAGTCGATAGAAAAATAATAATAATAATAATTAAAATGGAAAAATTCAATTAGTTGCCACAAGTGCGAAGTAAAATGAACCGAGCTGCATACAAGAAAATTCAAGTGACATTTTTGTTTTTGTATTTTTCAAACTGTTATGCGATAAAATAAGTATAAAAAGTGAATAGTGTAATAGTAATATATATAAATCTGTATATATATCGGTCTGTCTGTCTGTCTTTCTTTTATTTTTACTCACTTGTTTGTACTCTATGCCCGTTTAAACCATTCATCCGAATGTGTTGGAATTTTGAGGAAATGCTGTGACCACGCCAGGGATGATTTTGGGCTAAAACAATTGCCACGCCCATCTATTACGCCCACAATTTGAGCAACTTAATAAATATTATTTTGCAAATATTGCTTCCATAAATATAATGTTAGGTATCTGAGTTTGTAAGGGCACTGTCGACCACATCACCAAAAATGGGCGTGGTTGGATCAATTTAACGTCCACTGCCTTAACTAACTAACTAACTAACTAACTAACTAACTAACTAACTAACTAACTAAATATCTTTCGGGCAACACCGAGTATTAAACTCAGATTTTTACAAGCAATATTAGCGATTTAATCGAATGTTTTCACTTATCACAATTTGTGGGCGTTACAGCTGGGCGTGCGAGATTTTTTTCAACACAAAACCTTCCCTAGCGTAAGCCCAGCAACTTCCCAGACAAAAACTAATTTCTGACTTAAAATTTAAAAGTATTTTTTATAAACTAAAAACAAAACAAAAACAAATTTTTGTATTAAATTTTCAAATAAATTTACTAAATATAAAAGCAAAACAAAAGAATATAATAAACAACTTAAGAAAGAAAGTTTCAATTAACACAATAACACAATATGTGCATCTGTGTTGTTTTGTTTGCGTACGTGTACGTATCTGAATATCTGCTGCGCTGCTGGCATGTTGGCACGCTGTATCTGTTGGATGCAGCTGCGCATAAATTTATTCAATTAATACGCTTCAATGGACGAATAAAAGAAGATAGAAGTGAAGTAAGAAGAAATGCAACAATTGCACTTTCTCTGCATTTCTGTATACAACAAAAAAAAAAACATATACAAATAAATACAAATACGCAGATACAAAGATACAAAGATACGCAGATACAAATACCTCTCGCTTACATAAGTCAATAAATAATAATAAAGCGTAGGAAGACAGGCAAAAAAAATGGGAAAAAATATATATAAATACAAAAAAATATGGCCGCACATGCTAAAGAACACAAACACACACACACACACGCTCACGCTCACACACGCGCGCTGTTACATACACACACAGCAAGGCACAGGACACAATTTGTCACAATTAAAAACGGCGCTGATTGTGAATTGTTATTTTTGTGTTGTTGTTGTTGTTCTTTTGCTGAAGTTGTTTTTGTTGTTGTTGTTGTGTTCATTGCTATCACTGTTGTTGTCAACAGTGCAGTTAGTCAGTCTGTCCATCTGTCCGTCAACCGATAGGAGAGACTCAATCGAATGAAAGGACATTTCGTTTGTTGTCTGTCTGCCTGCCTGATGCCTGCCTGCCTGCTTGCCTTCCAGACATATGCCATCGCACAGTACTCTGATTTTATACAAATTTTAAAGCCAAATTTTTTAATTAAAAAAAATCCAATTTTTTATTTAAAAAAATTTTAAATAATTATTTGATTTGCAAAAAAAATATTTCTATATTGTATTACTTAAACATTTTGTTCATATTTTTAAGCATCACAAAGTACTGTGCGTCGCTTACTTTGCTGGTTCTGCTATTGCTGCACTTAATCGAGAAGCAGCCGACGCCATATTTGTTGTGTGTGTCGGCGACCAAACAGACGGACCGAGAGACAGACTGATAGATAGGCAGACTAACAGACAGACAGACAAACAGACAGACAAACAGACAGACAGACAGACAGACAGAAAAACATCAATTGTCATTGGCGACATGACATACACAACCAATCATACAGAGTGTACATGCATATAGTATGTATGTAAGTGTGCTCGATGCAACACTGGCAGCGACAATTTGCCATGTGAAATTCGGAAAATTGTAAAAATGACATGAACTGATGAAAATTGATATTGAAAATGAAAAAAGAACAAGAAAAAATAAAATAAAATGAAACAAATTTAAAATCCGTTGACAATGGCGCGCAAATTTCTATCGAAGCAGAAACGAGTGTCAGATGTTCCGTTTGATTTTTTAACTTATTTATACAAAAAAAGGAAATTTGTTTTAATTAAATAAAAAAGCATGAAGCAGTTGAAGTCAAAAGTTATTGATAATATTAAAGAGCAGCCCCATAAGACCCCTTTGACGCCAGGCAATTTAATATGCGCAACTTTAGAGTTTGTAGGAGGTACGTAATAAGCAAAACCAAAAACGTTCATTGATATGAAAACATTTTTTCTGGTTACCCGGAGTAGGCCCTGGCTCGATTATTAAAAAGTGAAACGAAAAATTGATCGACACTAAAATCGCCTAGTGTCAAAGGGGTTCAATGAAAAGTAAATGATTTGCGATCGATGTTCTAGTTCTGTCAAAAAATTTCAAAATCAAAAATCTTTATATTTAAAATCGGGTGAATAATTCTGTGCCTTGAAATTTTTTATAGACCCTTAAGAAAAATATTTTTCGTACAACAATTTCAATCTAGACTTTCGAGCCGCTCCTTAACAAAATGGAATTCTTGGTTAAACATCAAAATAAATTCAAAACTCTTCGAACTACCTAAAATTCGATTTTAATGCACCTTAGTAAGGAGATAATTCGTTGCGGCTTTGGAAAACTTTACACCTGAGAACTCCATGATGAATAACTGCGCACTTGGGACCTCCAATGGACTCCGTTAAATAACACGATGAAATACTTCGCACACGAGTACTCCAATGAACTCCATTAAATACCATGTGCTTCATGTCTAGCATATTTTACAAGCAAACTCCACTCCGGAGTACCCCAACAAACGCTCTTATATAACTTGTTGCAAATACTCTAAACCGCTTTTGGAACTTTTCGTTTCAAAGGAGAACTCATTTTTAAGTGTTTCCCTGTATGTAATTTTTAATCAGCAATACTCCGGAGTAAAACTGCATTTTGGAGTACTCACAGGTGTCCGTTTCCTTTGTGATTTAAGAAAATTCCGTTTTGCCAATAATCTTCCGTGCGATAAATTTGCAATTTTCACATCGTTCCAAGATTAATCCACAGCGACGCTTCGTATCCGTGTATCCAGTTAAAACGGTTTGAAGCAGATTCCCTGTTAACAACAACAAGGACGATGAAAAAACACCAACAATAACAATAACAACAACAGGAAAAACGTTGACGCCCAGGCACGTGCGTCATTTAGTGTCGCATTGAATACTAGTCGAAGGAGTCGTTGTCGTCGTCGTAGTCGTCTGTCGGTCGCTTGGATCCCTTGGGCAAAATTCCACAACTCTGATTAAGAAAGTGTTGAAGTTGGTAGCGATAGGGGGAGAGGGGGGTGCGGGCGTGATAGGGGGTTGGGCGGCGTGCAGGAGCTACGACAGCAGATGAAGCATGAAACGTAAACAATTTGCGTTGTTTGCAACAACTTCGATTCTTTTTTCTTCTTCTTTTTCCTTTTGTTGTTATTGTTTGCTATTCTCGCTTAAAGTTTGCGCTTTACCAAAAATTGGTTCTCGTGTATTTTTAGGGAAACTACATAAAAATTCTAAGACAAAATTGAAATTTGCATTTTTGAAAATCGCAAGAAAAATTCACAAGAAGAGTAGATGGCGCTCTTTATTGGCTGCCAAAGTTGTTGGTTGTTATTAAGCTACATTTCTGTTTATTGTATATAGTGGGAGGAAATCATTGGCAAAAGTTTATACTTTTTTTTTTGATGGATTGGAGATGAACTTTATCAACTTTTATAACATCGAGACTCCTCTAGCCAAAGTGGTTATATATATATATAGTAACTTGTTCCGCAGCCGACTTCACATTTGTAAAGCAATATTTCGATATAAAACAGAATTTGCAAGTATAGGTGAGCGTCAACCATTCTGCTTGCCTCCTTTCTATCTTTCCAACAAACTTCACTTATACGCAGATTTAATTGCTTAGTATAAATGGTGACTTGTCGATATCCAGCCGAATGTTACCATTAAGCTTGGTAATCCATATGCCTCAAAAAATTCGAGCAGTCACATAAGAAATCTTAGAAATCGAAATACAATAAATACTGCGCAAATAATGGAAATCGAAGAAAATCAAGGAAAAACCATTCACACAAAAAAAAAAATCAATTGTCAACTGAACGAATTGAGCGCCGCCGTCTCTTTGACGAGAATTTCCCTTACGGCGACGGCGGGCGGGCGGCACAATTCGCTTGGATATTTTCCGGGAAAAATCTTCAATTCAAGATGACATAATATTCTTAAAGGATACTTACATAAACGTACACATACAGACACACGCACAAAACACTTGGCATAATGTAAAATTTGGTGCGTTGCTGTGTGTGAATGATGAGCTGACAAGTATTACAACAACAACAACAACAACAACAATAATATTATTAACAACAACATGATGTTACATTTCTTTGTCAACATTTAAAAATATTGTAGGCAATTCTTATGTACTTGCAAGTTTATAGAGAAATGTTGTGAGAATTGTAGCCAGCACGATTTAAAAAAAAAAGTTAAACAAAATTTAATTTTTTGAAGATGTTTAATATATATTTTAAGTTTAAAAATACTTGAATATATTCATACCAATTATATTCTGTGAAAATTAAAAAAAATGTTGCCTACTTTTAGGCGCACAAACCAAAATAGCCTGCAAATTCATTAATATTACCACAATTGTGTAATTATTGCTAACCATAATGAAATTTAAATTATTTCGCAGACAAGGCATGCAAATAACCTTTAAAATTGCATAGTTTCAGGCGCTTTTAATGTCGAGCAGCAGCAGCCGTTCGCAAATGCATTTAAACGCATAATAACGGCTTAAATATTCATAATGGCAAACAACGTTTTCACTTAAACTACCGAACTCCGAAGTACATAGTAAAATTTAACAAGTTTCATTATTGCATATGCACAGGCGGCACACGGCACACTTCCTGGCAATTGAACTGTTCATTTTAATTGCATACATACAGTGCAGGCGCTTGTGTACTCTTGCATCAGCTGTGGCATGCTTTAAAGTTTTGATTAATATTTTATTGTTTACATACCTTGGGACACTATTACGAAAAGTTGTGCATGTAAATAACTGGAAAAAACTTGGCATATTTTCGGGCAGCTCAATATTAGAGTTTACCTTTTACCTTTCTGCTTTTGTGTATTTATAGTTCATAACATTTTGAGTGTATTTTGCTCAATTTGAAGTGGTAAAGTGTGCTTTAAGGCACCTTTAACTTGTAATTAGCCAACGTATACAAGCATACTTTCAGGCACTTCACTTACAATTACACCTATTTAACATTTAAAACAACAGCAACATTTTGAAAGCTCGTTTGTGCTTATTTTCTGTTGTGCACTTATTTGCTAAATTTGGCAAGATTATTTATAAAAGCATATTTTAAGGCGCTTCTAATTTTATAAGCGATATTTTGTAAAATAATTTTAATTGAAAAACAAACAACAAAAATTAAAATTCTGGCATATCTTAGGGCGCTTTGTTTATTTGTACATTTAACAGAATATTTGCCGAAACATATTAAAGTTAAATGTGTGTGCGTGTTCGTATAAACGCCCGAAGGTATACTTTGAAATGTTTCAATTGTAAAGAACGGAAATGTTTGTTGTGGCATCACAAGATAAATTTAAAGCTGCGTCTCAAGTTAATTGAGAAAGGATACTTTTCAATAATTAAATTCAATCTAATGAGCAGACTTTAACTTTCGAGCGCTGACATATAAATATTTCCTTTAATATTATAGTATACTGAAGCATACGTTTAGGCACTTATTAACGCCTCACAGAAAATTCCCCTTAAATCATGTTGTATAATTGCTCAATCCTCTACGATTTCGATATCACCTCCATTATCGTATTTGGTAATTTCTTTTATGTTATAATATTAATTAGTAACAAGCAAAACTCCAAGCAAACTTTTAGGCTTTTAAAATTGGGTTATTAAAGTTTTCGTTTACTATTTGATTATTTAAGCCAATATGAATTATTGAAACTAGTAACTTCCTATCATATAAATTCAAATAATTTTGTCGTTAGTTAACAAGTAAATTATTTTAATTCAAAAACGTGTCGTGCTTTTAGGCGCTAAAGACATTTAATATTCTATTTGCCGAAATAATTGACATAATGCAATTATTTTCCACGTTTTCTTTACGCTTTTAGGCTTAATAGTAAATAGCTAACTGTAGATAATTATAGAATTAATAAGTTTGTAGAATTATTGAAGCATACTTTTAGTGACTATTAAAATATTATTAGCTTTGGTGGTATTTGATTATGCTTTTTGAAAACAAAAGAATCGCACATAAATTAATGAATAAATTAACAATTGAATTAATAAGTAAATGAATAAATGATACTTTATAAAAAAAATAATAATAAATTGCATACTTTTAGGCACTTCCAAAATAAAATTTTGATTTCTGGAAAATATTTGAAAATTGCTTAATATCAATCATCAAAAAATTGCTTAGCAGATATATTTAAAAGTGAATGCAAACAAAAACATATCATACTTTTAGGCGCTTTTACATAACCTCAGTGTAGTTTTTCCTCTTTCTCTTTTTTTGTTCTTAATTGCTTAACAAATGATAAGTATCAAGCATTAAAAATAATATCTCAAGCATTTAAAATAATATTTCTTAAAAAATCTGTGCATATTTTTAGGTGCCTCCAGGCTCTTTTGTGGTTTAATGCTCAATAATGCTGCAGATATTTTTTGTGTACCCTCTTACTAAACAATTTTCACACAATTTCCAACCGACAGGCAGACAGACAGTGGCTCTTTTATTCGATAGTGCCGAGCGCAAGAAAGAAAATAAAATTAAATCTTTAGCAAGTCCTAATCCCACAAATTTGACAAGATTGCTTCGACTAATCCCCCACATCACGACCGAACAGAGTAGAGTTCTTCTATGCCAGCACGTCGGAAACGACCCCAAGGCAACACTTGTTACCCACAACAAAAACAACAATAACAACAACAACAATTGACAGAAACTTTCCCATACACATACATACTGTAGTATATATATATAATTTTGATTTTTCACATATGCACACATACTCGTACATGCACACTCACCGATAATCCGCTCATCAAACGTCAATATGCTGTCAACATTAACAATGCATTAGGATGGATCAATTGCAAACACCACCCTGAAGCGAAAATTAATCAGCGAAAATAGAAAAATCAAATAAATGAATGAAAGAAAGAAAATGCAGAACCAAAAAAAGAAAATAACGAAATTTGATTTTAGCCAAATGGAATCGAGAGGAAAAATGAAGAAAAGAAAAGAAAAAATGAAAGAAAGAAAGACAGGATCAAAGCCGCCTTGAGGCCGCACACATTAATTTCTTGCGTCTTTTTTTTGGATTATTTACGTTGCTAGAAAGTTGCTTTGGAATTTGGGTCACAATTGCTTTGTTGTTGTTGGCCTTCGGCGGTATAGGGTTAATTATTGTTATTATTATTTGTATTTTGCTTAAGCGTATTTTTGGCATTGTTTGCTGTCAATAAAATTCGAATTTGTCGATGTGACAAAATCGCGAGAAAATGCGAATTCAAAGGATATTGCGAGAGAGTTTTTTTTCACAATAAAAATATATGGTAAGGAATATCGCATAATCGCTTTCAAAGTTTTGCAACCTGAAAGGGAAGAAATTGATTCTTTATTTAATGCACAAGTCATTTCATTAGCATTAAAAAAGTTATATTAATCAAATGGACATTTCATAGTAATTAAAAAAAAATGAATGCTAATGAAATGGACATTTCACTGTAATGGAAAAAGTAATGAAAAAATTTAATTGAAAATTTCTAAATATCAAAAATTGAAAAATGAAAAGCAATGAATATTTTAATTTTTGCATTACAATTTTCAACTAAATTTCATTAGCATTAAAAAAAGTAATTAAATGAAATTAATGCCCAATTAAATGGACATTTGGTATAATTGAAAATAATGATAAAAAAAATTTGCATTTCATTATGATTGAAAATGTAATGAAATATGAAAAAATTTAATATTGAAATAATCCAGAAGTATAATTGAAAAATGAATATTTTGATTTTAGCATTTTCAATGAAAACTTAATTTCATTGGCATTATAAATGATTTTATGCACCACTCAGTGGTGAATATTGTGTTTGGGCAGATGTTTGTAACACAGAAATATACTCAAGATAAATATAGACACATTTATATATGTATATTCTCGTATTTATATATATCTATATTCTATATTGGTATCAAAAACTTAGTCGATCTGGTCGTGTCTGTCTGTCCGTCTGTCGGTCATCATTTTTGGTTAACACAATAGTGAGGGAACCATCAGAGCTATTGAGCTTAAATTTTATACATTGGGTGATCTTATGCCCTAGACGAACTGATAAGCCAACCCTATGAACACGCCCACTATTGGAAAAAATTTTGATTTGTAGTTAATACGATATCTCGCGAATCATTGGAGATATTGAGTGGAAACTTTGAAAAAAAAAATTGTTATGCTTGGGATCAACTGATTGAATTTTCGCAATAAATCGACTAAAAAGCAGTTAAGTCTCTTTTGATGTTGCAAATGATGGTAAATGTTAAATAGCACTAAGTGGAGTTATGATAGTTCTGACAATAGAATTGATTGTTTATGTTAATTTGAAATAAAGTTGAGTCGGTTCAGCTGCTTCTGTAAAATGTTTTAAATTTTTTAAAGTGTCATAACTCAAAATATTTCACTAATAAATGTGTGCAAAATTAATTTAAAAAGAAAGTTAAATTTTCAAATATTGAGTTTTCTAATCGATTCTAAAAAACAAACTTCAAAGCTTCAATTTTTAGCATTTTTATTAAGCATTTTTTTTGCATTGATCCGCATTCCATTTGAATAAATTTGTGCATAAGTTTGAAAATATTTCTTCGTGTTTCCTAAAAGTGTTATTTTTTGAGATGTGTCATTATTGAAAAAAATACAAAAAAAATTATTTTCCATACAAAAAAAAGGTGAAACTTCGCCTTTCAATTGATACCAAAATTGTATGTCTCGCATATATTCAAACTATTTAAAACAACAACCACGAATTTAAAATTTGTAATTTGTTTAAATAAGTTTTGAAAATTTTGGCCTTTTGCATTTTTGACCATATCTCCTTAATCTTAAACAAATTTTAAATTTCTAGCAATATTCAAAAAGTTTAAACAATCGCCCAAGAAACCTCAACGTAAACTCTCTTTCACTATTTTAAATACTCGACGAACGTCGAAATCAATAATTGTAAAATGTTTGCCTGATAACTTCCTAACAATAGCGATGAGCGCGATGGCGGCGGCGGTGCTTCGCTTTGATATTTTCGTAACCTTCGCAAAAAGGATAAAGGAATAATGACAATATTTGCGGTTGGGATCAAAACAAATCAAATCCAATCAAAGCGAACAAAAAGAAAATAAGCGAAAAAACAAGCGACAGCAACAGAAGCGATGACGACGACGACGATAACAACAACGACAGCGACGACAACAAAAGTCAACAACAATAGTAGAAGAAGAGCGAAGAAGCATTCGCAACAAAATGCGAAAATAAATAAACATAATAAGAATATAAATCGAAATGTGCGGAAATCGCTATGCGAAAATTTCCACAAGCGAAAACACAACAAAATCAAAAATGCATTGCAACGGACAGACAGGCAGACAGACAGACAGACAGACAGACAGACAGACAGACAGACAGAGAAACCGACAAGCAGACGGATAGACAGACAAGGAGCATTCTGTGCCAGGATGCCGCAGCATTGCAATCCAATCCAATTCATTCGCAAATGTGAATAAAAGAATAAAAGAAAAAAGGATTTTCCGCACATACACAAACAAAATAATTCCGACAATTTTGTCAGTTAACCCTTTTTGGGCTGCCCTACGGGGCCGTCGCATTGCATTGCTCATGTACACATGCCATGTGTGTGTGTGTGTGGTTGTGCATTTCAAAGTGTATTAGTGTACACACATGCAATTGTATGCGCACTGCAATGCGATACGATTTGTTATCCTCGTAGGGGCATAACAAGAAGAAGCACTATTATCCTTTAATTTCGTTGTTTCGTGTCGACGTTGGTATGCTTCAAGGCAAAAGACATGTGAGTGAGTGTGTGTGAGCGTGTATGTGTGAGCGTGAATAAAGAAGTGTTTGCAATATTTCGTGTTTTTCGCAAATTGGGAACAAGGCTCAAAAGTATTCTAGCAAGGATCAGCGGCACAAAGGTCGTTCCGTTCGCGCTCTGTTCTTCCCTTTTTGGTCGTTGATCTGTGTTAATTGCGCTGGCGGAGCCTTTGTGCACACAGCGCTGCGATGCAAGTGACAAAGGCGTTTGATGTCGGCCGCAATTGTGCGCGGGATAGCCTACTTGCGAAGGTTCGCCGATGAGCTTGAACGCAGAAAAAATTGTTAACAAGCTGATTATACAATTACCAAGTTTGTACATAAACAAATGGTAAACAAGTTTAAACACCTTTAACAGTATTTTAAATATTTAAAAAAATTCCGCTAAATAGTCGTGATATCTAATTTCCAAACTCTTTATAACAATTTTAAGAAATCATGCCGATAACTTCCTTAACATCTTTTTTATATACGATTACTAAAATAAATAAATTGTGGTGGAAAATTCTTTGTTATCTCCTTAATACTTAATAAACGACAAAATTCCAAACATCTCCTAAAACCGGATTTCAAGAATATGTAAACGTAAATTTAAATTTATTAAAATGAGTAGAAACATCTTTTAAAACATTTGAATAAATTTTGGTAGCATAGTATTTAGATCAAAAAATATTAAACTAACGAATTTCCAAACACTTCCCTTATTAAAAATTGGAATATATGCCTAGTATAAAGTTATAAGAAGATACAACTTTTTGAATAAACTCCTTTTTGATTTTAAAAGGACGAATTTGAAAAGTTCGCCGCATCTTTGAAAACCACTTTATGTCATTTCCAAACACTTCCATAATATGCATTTTACTTTTTTTTAAGCTTTATTAATTAAACTTAAACAAATTTCTGTTTTAATTATGTATAAAAACTAGAAATAGAGTTATTTTCCAAACACCTCCTAAAACGTAAATAAATAGATATCATATAAAAATGTAAAATACAATGTTTTTTATTGTAATACCCTAAAATTAGAATAATAAAAAGATAAAAGTTTGAAAAAACAACAAATTTTGTTTTTGTGAAAAAAAAAATGTCGCATGGATCAATTCCAAACCACTCCAAGACATGAAATTTACATATTTCGAGCTTCAATGAATTAAACTTTTTCAAATAATATGTTTTTTGTTTTTAACACCGAAAGCAGATGCACTTTCCAAACACCTCTCCATATAGATGGGATATCATATGGAAACTTTTTGTATACCCTAGTATTTAGAATAAAAAAAGTTAAAGAACAAAAATATATTCTTAAATGTTTAAAGTTTGAAGTAACTTCAATATTATTCTTTTATATTTGAATGTTTCGCCATTTTAAAGGTCTTCAAAGGACCACTTTAAATCATTTCCAAACACTTCCAAAAACAATTACAGTTACAAATAATATTGTAACTTTACTGCTTTAATGAGTTAAACACTAAAGACAATTATTTTGTGTTTGTAGAATTAGAAACTGAATATAGTTATGCCTTCCAAACACCTCCTAAAATATATCCAATAAAAATACTTTAAAAATAGATAAAAAAAATTACTTTAACATAGTAAAACAAAACCAAAAATTTAAATTCTGAATTTTTAAAAAAAAAACAAAATTTATTTTGTCTAAAATTCTCACTGGATTATACGAATTTAATGGAATTAAAAAAACTTGCATTACGCAATGAAGAAAATCTGTTTTAAATGATGCGAAGCGTTTCTCGCGGTCTGCTTCTTTGGGTACACCAAGCAAAAATGTTCAAAACTGGCTGCAACCAAAATGGCGGCAATGTATAACTGGAATCCAAACATTAAATAAGTAAGACAGTCATAAAAAATTACTAAACAAAAAATTTATGTCAAAAAAAATTTAAGAAAAGTGATTTCAAGCGAAAATGTTGCAGGCTACATTTCTCGTTTCTCGTTTTTTTTTTTGGACCACTTCGAAGCAAGATGGATGGAATGTATCTACGAGTAACTTGAATAAAAGCAACACAAAATATAAGAACAACAACAGCAATACCCTCGAAAAACCAACAACGAGTAAATATATTCGCAGGAACACCAAAAACAACAAAAACAATAAACAACTTTCGAGATGGTGATGACGTCAATGGACGACTTTGATGATGGCTTTTAGAGGTGACGAAATGAGGTTCTAATATGGCGTAGCGTCTGAGCGAAAAGGACGGCCTCATTTGCATGTTGTCAATGTGACAACAAAAACAACAACAACAACATCACGGATTTATTAAATAAACAACAATAACAACAAACAATTTTAAATTAAATTGTTTTTCGACAATTTTGCATTTCATTTAAAGTTTTTCGTCTTGGCGTTCTTTTTTTTCATTTATTTTCGTTTTATTGTCATGGAAATTGGGTTTGTTCGACATAGTAAGCGTGCTTAAGTGTTAGTGTAAGTGGAAGCGTTTGGAAATTGATTTTTAAACGATACTTAAAATGTGTTTTAGCTAAAGTTCTCGCAGATAATGATGTTGGAAATTAGGCAAAGTGAATAAATGTTTAACTTATTTGTAGCTACTTATGCTGATGCAGGGTAAATGGCTCGTCGCTTAGCACAAGCGATGTATGGTGGAAGTGTTTGGAAGAAAGATTATTGAAAATTTATTTTAAATTTAATAATTTAAAGAGTGATTCAAAATGTTGTTGGAATTTTTAATGCAAAATTAATATAAGTTTCTTGTTTGTGATGAAATCAATATTGGAATTGTTTGGAAAATTGAAATTCATTAAGATTTTAAAGATTTATTTACGTTTGTTTAGTTTAAAATATATTTGAAAAAAAATGTGTCGGAGTTGTTTCTCAATAATTAAACAATATTAATATTTCTGTTAGATGGAAGTGTTTGGAAAAACAATAGTTTTATGAAAATTCAAATACAAACTGTTTGTTTAAAATTCTCCTATTTTTAATAAAATATTTTAATATTAAACTTAATCTACAGTTATAATTAAAGGTGCTTGGAAGTGTTTGGAAAAACCAAATTTTAATTGAAATAAAAACTATTTATAATTCTCATATTTTTTAAAATATATTTTAATACTAAACTCAATATTCAGTTATGATTAGAGGAGCTTGGAAGTGTTTGGAAAAACAAAATTTTAATTGATATTCAAATAATTACAATTTTTTTATAATTCTCATATTTTTAATCGCATATTATAATACTAAATAAATATTTACTGATAATTAGAGATGATTGGAAGTGTTTGGAAAAAAATAATTTAACAAAAATTCATTAATCAACTGTTTGTTTTTAACTCTCAGATTTTTAATAACATATTTTAATACTAAACTCAATATTCAGTTATGATTAGAGGTGCTTGGAAGTGTTTGGAAAATTTGATTTAAATAAAAATTCAAATATAAACAGATTACTATACAATCGGTGCTGATTAGAGGTGCCTTGAATTGTTCGGAAAACTATATTTTAAGTATTAAATACTAAAATATCAAATTTAAATTCATATCGTAATTGACTTATTTTAACCGTTATAAGTTAGGTCTCAAGGTCACTTTCAGTTATAACGCATACAATTGCAACAATTTCGTAAAACTTCTCCGAACCAGAATTTCATCAGTTATTCTACTCGACCACCGCAAAATGGCAATAAAAACGAAATAAAATTTCGCATACTTGCAAAAACCACACGCACACACATGCCTATTGCCACACACACACACGCACACAAAACATTTGACATCTTCCACCACATATACACACTCACTCGCATGTCAAATAACTTTTACAGTTTGAGCTTGAAATAATGAAGCGAAAATATTTGCTTTTGCGAGTGAGTCCTTTTTCGTCCTTAACACATCCTTTATTTGTTTTTAGTTGTTGTAGTCTTTTTTTATTGTTTTTGGTTTTGTTGTTGTTGTTTTTGTTTTGTTTTCATTTATGCTGGGGCCCAGTGAATTGTTTTATTTCTGCTTTGTTAGATTAGGAGCCAAAGCGATCAGAAAAACTGACCACAATTGCAGGCACCCAACAGAAACTGTCAAAGTGACAGACGAAAATAAGGATGTATGGGTGTAGGATGTCGCCAGACAAACAGGCAGACAGACAAATAGACAAATAAACCGACCGACAGACAGACAGACAGACAGACAGTCAAATTGACAAACTTGACAAAATGTTTGCAGGCCCTTGTGACAAAAATTTGTTACGCATTCGTTTATACGTGCGTGTGTGTGTCTGTGTGTGCATATAAGTGAGGTTTTATGTGTGCCGTATAAAGGTGTATGTGTGTGCGTGTATGTGCCATAATAGAGCCAAAGGGCAGCCACACGCTTAAACCATATTTAGCAAGCAATCTAGATAAATTCTTCTTGTGAATACAGTCAACGAAAATCTAAGCGAAAATTTTATTAAACAAAATTTAATTTAAAGCAATTATAAATCGCATGCTATAAAATAGTTATGCAAAAATATAGCATGGTGTCATATTGAAAAAAAAAATATATATCTTCAAATCTAAATTGGCTTTATTATGTCTTCCATTTCAACGTTGATTTTTTTTCTCCCAAATATGTCGCAATCCTGTAAAATTACTATCATGCTATAAAAAGTTCTGTCGTATTTTTTATATCTCATTAAAACTGTTCTTAGGATTGTAATTCGTATAAGCATGCCGATAAATTATGTTGGCATAAATTGTCGCATTTAATATTATCGCAACTTAAAATATAAATATTAAGTAAATTTATAGCATGCTTTAATAAATGTAAAAAACTAAATCGCATGCTATAGAAATTTAATAACATTAAGAAACTTAAATGTACTATTAAAAAGTAAATGATTATAAAATCATTTTTGTACGAAACTAAAATGTGTCACAAATTCAAATTTATCGCATGCTATAAGTATAAAAATGTATATAAAAAAAAAATTTATTTAAAGACTTTGACTAACACTTTTCGCCGGCTGGTGAATTTCGGCATTCAGCTGCATTTCTAGCGTAAAACTAAAGCAAAAAGTTTCATATTTTATTCAGGCTTTACTTTCTTCTACATATACATAAATAAATAAATAAATAAATAAATAAATAAATAAATAAATAAATAAATAAATAAATAAATAAATAAATAAATAAATAAATAAATAAATAAATAAATAAATAAATAAATAAATAAATAAATAAATAAATAAATAAATAAATAAATAAATAAATAAATAAATAAATAAATAAATAAATAAATAAATAAATAAATAAATAAATAAATAAATAAATAAATAAATAAATAAATAAATAAATAAATAAATAAATAAATAAATAAATAAATAAATAAATAAATAAATAAATAAATAAATAAATAAATAAATAAATAAATAAATAAATAAATAAATAAATAAATAAATAAATAAATAAATACATATGTATGCATGTATGTATGTATGTGAAAATGGAGTATGCTGTTTTAATACATTTGTACAAATACCACAAAAAAGAAGAAGAAGAAAAAGAGAAAAGCATACAAATAAAATGTGACCTTTATTTTTGAGTACTCGGAATTTATTATGATGGAATTTCGGATGAGGCGAGTCGAGTTGATATTTTCCGCTATTGTTGGTGCTTCTTTATTTTTGCTATCATTTAATGATAACTACAACAACAACAAAAAGGGTTTTTGTTGCAGAAAAATAACTGATAAAAGGACTTTTTGTGTGAAAGGTGGCAAGCAGCTGTTTCGAGTGCAAATACATGCTTAAAAACGCAAAAATGAGAATTTATGTATGCATGTATATATGTATGTATGTATGTATGTATGTATGTATGTATATGCTTATATATATACTTTTCAATTTAATTATTTTTGTTAGGTAAAGTAAGATTGGCTGATCTAAAGGATATCACACATAGACCAGTAGTGGTCCTAAGGGTTACCAAGATTGTGCGGGAGGTCTTGGAAAATTCAAAAGTGATTTGTGATGCACAAGTTTAAGCGAGTTTAAGCAAATTAGCTGCCTTTTGGTTGGAAATATCCTTCAAAGAGACCGGAAGTAACTCACCCGAAAATAGTTAAGTCTAGATCCACCGAGAGCTGGACAATGACATAGTAGGTGCTCCGGGGACTTGTTCTTTTTTGCAGGCTAAGCGTGAATCGTTTTGCACCAGACCCGACTTGACAGCACGTGCTGGTGTGAGAGAATGACTTTTGAGAGAGACAGGCGGTGGTTGAGGGAGCATGACCTTGGCTGTCCTGCAGGAAGTAACTGAATCCCAAAAAGATTTTACTGCCGAGTTCGTTTTAAAGCATTTCTAAGCTTTCAAAACTTCAAGAGATGAATGCACATGTGACTCGTTTATTTATCTCATTTTTGTTTAATTAACAAAATAATAAAAAATTATCGTATGCAACAAAAGATTAATTAATTGCATGCAATGAAAAATCATAAATTTATTGCATGCAATAAAAAATTCACAAAAATTATGGCATTCAATGTTATACATAAAATTTTATGGAATTTAGAATATTTCCACAATTTAAGGAAGAAAAAAACAAGTTTAAATATAAATTTCACGCATGCATTAAAAAAATGCTCAAAATTATAACATGCGATATTAAACATATACAATTTTAAATTTTGTCAATAAATTTAAAGTATAAAATAAAAAAATATATACTAAAAGAACATAAACTTATCTCAAGCATTAAAAAAGTGCACAAAATTATTGCATGCGATTTTAAATATTAAAATTTATCAAGTAATAAATCAATATTTTTATTAAAAAAAAACAACTTCGAAATATTATTGCATGCCATAAAAATGTTAAAATTTTTAATCAAATTTATTTCAATTCTTGTTCGATATGAAAGCGAGTAACTGTCAATTAAATTAAACTTTTAAAGAATTGCTTATGTAAAATGCAAAATAAATAAATATTATACAAAAACAAAAAAAATCAATAAATAAATAAGAGAAAATCGTAAGCATTGCATATTTTCCGGCGCGACGCAACAAGCGTGAAAACGCGGCCAAATGCATTTGCAATTCTTTATGCAAAAGCGACAATTCATTTAAATGCATAGCACCCCACCCGCCTACCAACCTGCCTACCTGCACATAACCGATGCCATACCCACCGAACATTGCAACAACAAAAAAAAAGTCGTACTAAGTGCGCTGCAAGCGTTTCCGCGTCCGTTTGCCTGCCTACATGCAAGCCCGCATGTGTCATACGCCGACTACTGCGGCACCCAACACATCGCCCACCCATCAAAAATGGTTGTGAATGTGCGCACATTTCCGTTATATCGACGGGATTGCCATATCACAAATCTATGCGGGCTCGGTGCGAATGTCACTGAGAGATTTTCACACTTTTTCGTGTAGCGTCGTCGACGTCGTCGTTCCGGGACGCTTTTAAAAGGATTAAACCAGCGCGAACTGTTTGTGTTCGTATGCCGCATCATGTTGCAAGATGACACTGATTGGAGGCATCAATGATATTCGAAAATGTTTAAAATTGTTTTTTTAGTTGCATGCGACAAAAAAAAAAGTTTATTCCATGCGATAAAAAAAATATTGCAAGCTACAAAAAAGTTTTTCTCATGCCAAGAAAATTGCAAATTAACTTCTTTTCTTCGGTTTTTAATTAAATATATTTTTATATCTTTATTATTTGATGTTGAAAAATTTCTTGCATGCGAGAAATTAATAATGAAAAATTTTTTTTTAAAGAAAAATATCAAATTCTCTTTTTAAAAAATTAGTAAATTAAATTTGTTCTTCTATAAATTTATTGAATTTTGCAAAAAGTGTTTCATGCTATAAAAAAATATTTTAAAATTTTCTAGCATGAGAGAAATTATAAAAAAAAAATTTTATGGAAAAAAGTTTAGATTTAAAAATGTTTCTCGTGCTACAAAAATTTTTAAATAAATTTTTTGAATTTTGCAAAAAATGTTTCATGATATTAATAAAAAAAATTGTACAATTTTCCAGCATGCGAGAAATTTTAATAAAAAGTGTCTAATCAAAAATTTGTATTTAACAAACAAAGCAAATGACTTCAAACAAAATATAAACATGTAAATTGAAACAGATTATATTTAATTAATTCACATAAAATCTTAAAATTCTCTACCATGCGATAAATTACAACAACATCAACTCCCGCTTCAATTGAGTGCCTTGAATTGCTTACAGCAAACTTATGCAAAATTAAAAATTAAAACAAACTACAATATCCTAAATTTGCATTATTTTAGACACACAGATGCACGCGCAAATACACACACATACATACACGCACACACACACACATACTTACAAAGTATTATCCTTGCTTAAGCCTGTGCGAAGGATCTGCCGAATTTGTCAAAATCGCACAAAAACAATTAGCCAAGAACTAAAAGCGCACAATAAGTACAACAGACAATCAAACAGACAGACAAGCAAACAAACAATTGTGCCAGCTTAACTCCGGGCTTGAGTCCGAGCACATAGCCACACAATAATCACAACAACAGACGTCCTGCCAGTGTCCTGTGCTCATGTCCTGCGCTCATGTCCTTCGAGATTCTTGCTTGTAATCTTATTTAAATAATTGCTAAACAGAAACAGAAACACCGAAAATTGTGCCAAAGAAATGCGCAAAGCAAATGCAAATGTAAATGCAAAGCGAAGCGAAGCCAAGCCAAGCGAAGGATGTGCCCTCAATACCGGAAATTAAAATGTAAAACAGCAGCTCATATCCGCATTCTCCTGCTCCTGATCCGACTGCGACTTCGACTACGGCGCTGGCCTGCTCTGTTCTGTTCTTATCCAGTATGAAGTCAAAGACCAAAATTGAATTTCCTTCCGTACGTGACCCCGAGCCAGGCCAGGACGACATTCATTCATGCGCTCGCACTCTCTCTCTCTCTCTCTCTCTCGCCCTCTCTCTCGCTCTCTCTCAGTCTTCATTCATTGTTCATATGTCTTTTACTTAAATTTAAAATTTATTTGTTTGTTTGTTTGTATTTTTGTCTTTATCTTTTGGTTTCTTTGATGATTTGTTTTAATGAGATTTTTGTGGCTTAAGCAAATTGCTTGCATGGCAAGAGGAGTAGGATAAGGATAAGCTGCTGCTACTTGCTCCTTGAGTACAAACAACTGCTTCGAAATTTATTGTATGCATTTGAAGTTTTTTTTTCGAAATTTAAAATATGTTTTATTCTTTATTGGCCAGGAATTTAAAATAATTTTTTTTGAAAAATATTTGAGATTGTCTGTCCTCAAATTTGAAGTTTTGATTTAGAAAAAATAATTTCCAAATCCCATGCAAGATTTTTTACAACAGAATATTTCATACAGATTTTTCATATATATTATTTCACTAGCAAAAAATAAAATTGAATCCTATTTATTGAAGTAAATTAATTTTTATATAAAGATAATCAATTCCCGGTACTGCCCCGTTGTAGCGATTCTGAGTTACGGCGGTGGGCGTTAAATTGTTCCAACTACGCCCACTTGTGGTGAAATTATCGACAGTAAACATACGAACTCGAAAACAAAATTTAAAATTTTTTGGAGCAATATTTTAGTAGCGATGCCATTGTATATTTTCTAGTACTTGTGGGCGTAATAAGTGGGCGTGGCAGATTTTATAAACCCTGTCATTCTTCCCGGTGCATTCTGTTACGTGTTTTCTATATAGCGCAACAAATTCCTGAGTAATGGTGTAAGGCGTAAAATTGATTCTTTTTTAAGTGGGCGTTAAATTGATCAAACCACGCCCATTCTTGGGAAAGTTTTCGACAGTGCATATACAAAGTCGAATATCAAATTTCAGATTTTTAGAAACAATTTTAGTAAAATAATCGAATATTTTTACCTAGTTTTGCAAATTGTGGGCGTAATAGGTGGGCGCGGCAAATTTTTTTTGACGTAAGCACAGTAAAAGAATCTTAAAATTTTTACTTTAAAATCTATCAATCAAACAAATTAATTAATTTTTTTCTACCATGCGATATTTACAACAACAACATTTTGTTAACCTAAAGTGGAACTCGCCAAGCTGCGAAGCAATTTCATTTTCCAAGAAGCAACATTGTTTGCTTTAATTGTTATATCAAGCAATTTTCTATAAAAATTATTAAATTTTTTTGTCGCAAACAAATTTTAATCACTGCAGCTTAATTTTCCCGAAAACGCCGTTAACATTAACAACAACACAAACCCAATTTAACTTTAGGCGAAATTTCGGGAAAAGGAAAAGCGCGCGCGTCCAGGTCCGCTTAAAACAAAAGCAAAAAGTTGAAAATATTTTTCGATTAAAAAATTCAGGAACATAAAGGATGCCACCTGTTTGCATTCACAGCCAACACACACACACACCGACACATATATTATACAAATAAATATACAAATGTAATGTAAATACCGCCAAACATCTTTTAGCCGTACAAAAGAAAAGTAAAACATCAACTTTTCGTACAAAGCGAGGAAAACTGCAAAATTGTTTTTGTTTTATTAACGTAATAGGATTAGAAGGCAGACACACACATTCACGCACATACATTCATATATATGTATTTAAATATTTGTCTGTGTGCGAGCGACTATTCCGCTTGACAAATGCAATTGTCAAAGCGAATTGTTCGCTTTTCTTTTCTTTGTTTGCCGTTGGCGTCTGTCATCGCCCGCCGCCGTCGTCGTCGTCGCCGTCGCCATTGTTGCGGAATTATGACAGCTCACACTGACACATACGCATATATGTATATAATACATATGCAAAACTTCTACGACAACAACAACAACAACGAAAAATACAAGTTGTGAATTTAGCTCTTTGTGTTGATGTTGACGTCGTTCTTGTTGTTGTTGCTATTGTTGCTGTTGTTGTTTTGTGACGACGACTTTTTGTAATTGTCATTTTAACTACTTTTGTTGTTAAAATTTTTAAGGCTGTCAGCAGTTTTTTGTCGCATGCGATAATGCCAAATTTCATTTGTCTGTCTGTTTGTTTGTTCGTTTGATTCTTTGTCGGCGTTAATGTCATAATTGCTCGCATTGTGTGCGTGGGTGTAGGTGTGGGATATTGTGCGAATGACTTTTGTTAACCGATTTCAACAAATTTCAATGAACATAAGGCAAAAAGTAAAAAGTGAAACGCTTCCGCCAGCCGTAAGCCGCTTAGTAGACTGAATAGACGGCGACGATTAGTGACAATCGATTTTTAAGGATTAGTTGGAATTTAATTGGATTCGAGTTGGCTCGTCTTGCCTCTGGAAATCACTTACTATATAAATCGGATCGGTCAAATGTCAACTCGGTCGGATTAGTCACTTTAGAATGCTAATTTCTGTGCCTCGACTGGTTTCGAAAAATTTGGTGTCATTTGGTTTTTAAATGCTTTCGAATTTTTTAAATCATAATCCTTTTTTTTTTTTTTTAAATGAGTGAAATTTAACATTTATTTGTAAATTGTAATATTCAATATTTTAAAATTTGGTATTTCAATATTTTGTACTTAAAAAATTGCATTTTTAAAATCTAGTATTTTATAATTCTTTAATTCAAATTTGTGAATTATTTAAGTTCAAAATTCAAAATTTTGAAAATCTGTTCTTCGCTATTCTATATTTAAAGGTTTTGAATTTTGAAATTTTCCATTTCAAAATTCTATATTTTAAAATTCTGTATTTCGAAATTCTGAAGTGAAATCAAATTCATGTCATACAAATAGTTTTATTTCAAAATTATGTACTTGAAAAATCAGAATTTTAAAATTCTATATTTCAGAATTCTGTAGTTAAATCAAAATGATGATATAAAAATCGTTTTATTTCAAAAATCAATGTCTAAAATTCTGTTTTTCACAATTCTGTACCATAACAATTTTAAATTCAACATTTGTAATTTTAACAATTTCTGCATTTCAAAATTCAGCATTTCATAATTTTGCATTTTCAAATTCAATATTTCAAAATTCTATTTTACAAAATTATGTCTTTCGAAAACCTGTTAATTCAAAATTCTGTATTTCAAAATTCCGTAATTCAAAATTTTGCATTTCAAAACACTGTAACTAAAGATTATGGTTTTTTAAATTCTGTTTACATTATTCTACATTTCCAAATTTGTTGCCGAAAAATTCGAAGGACGGAAAATTGAATTTCAAAAAAAAATTCTTTAATTTCGAATTTTTTAAAACTGAATTTTTTCAAATTTCTATTTACAGAATTTTTTAAAATAAATTTTTTTCTCATCAGGCAATTTCATTCAAAACAAAGTTTTAGAATGCAAAGCTTTTGTAAACAGAATTTCGAATATCCGGACTAACGATCCTGTTTAATTTACTGAACTGTAGTTTGATTATTTTAAGTTAGTTTGCTAATTTCTAGAAATATTCCGTATACCCAAAGGTCTTAGGTATTTCGTCTAGAATACCAATATTTGTTGCTTCGGTTAATCATTTGGGTTATTTGGTGGCATTGTCCCGAATATATTGTATAAAAAAATTGTGGAATGGAAACAAATAAATAAATTAATTAATTATTAAACAGTCCTCGGCTAAGGACGTGATTTGTTTTCCCGGCTTAAGCAAATATTGATCGTTCGCTGAAAGAACTCTATAAGACTCCGAATTAATCGTGGGCAGGAACTAAAATTGACAGATGATCTTCATAGGGAGATGAAGTGGTTTCAATTTCCTGCGATGAGGCCGCAAAAGAGTTCGATCTGTTGTATCGCCGCGGAAAGTTGAGCTTTCTGCAATCGTTTTTCGGACTCACTTTCATATAAAAAACAAAGTCGCTCCTCACCTTATCTTGTTAGAAATTAATGCGATTCCTAGCAAACCTAACAAATGACATCCATGTCTGAAAGATTTCGCGCTGAAAGTATTTAAATGCAATTTAAGTTGTAATGACTTACCAAAAAGATTTTCTTATTTCAATGAGAATTTTTTGAATCTGTTTTATAAATTTTAAACAACAACAAAAATAGCAGACCGGACAACGCTGTTTCGGAATACGCTACTATTCCTTATAAGCGGTATTTTGCTTGATGGAGCTTTATGTTTTATTATCCGTCTATAAGCTTCTTTGGTTGAGAAACAAGCGAGAATTCAAAGAAAAATCTCAAGTTTCAAAACACAAGAATCGCTGAAGACCGGTGAATGAAAAAAGCCGTTGTTAATATATAGGCAACAACAATGTATAAATAGCAGGACGGACAGCTATATATATGTACGAACATATGCTATAATCACATTTATTCCGTTCCACTTTGATCTATCTACGAGTATATCTGGATTATTTGAATAATTGAATTCGGGTATTTTAAGATTTTTTTAGAGTTGAAAACTCACTCTCGACTGCAATCGAAATGTCAGTTAAACACCAGAGCAGCTACCTTGAAGACCACATAAATATAAGACCTGATCTGATCTGATTTACCCACTAGAAAGCGCTGATCACTTTTTTCAATGTCCACCCATTCAAGGCCGAAATAAAAATGTTCCATAATTTCTCTGAATTGAAAAGCATTTCTACAAGTCATTTCTCTTTTTGACCCAAATACCAAATTTCGTTCGCAACTGTTCCCAACTATTAAAAACTATTTTTAAAACTACTTTTAATTAAATTCATTTAAAATCAAAAGTCCCCTCATAAATTCAAAGTATCTTTTGAATACGTTTAAGGCGAAAAGATACGTCGTTACGTAGCGCACGACAAATGAGCGTGAAAAAAGCCATCCATAAAAATCCATTAACGGCCACACCCATTTTTTTTTACACATTTCACCCCCCGACATAGCCTCGACAGATTAACTGCGACAACGAGTTCGAGTACTCGTAACATCGCTCGTATTCGTTTGAATATAGCGCACTCGAATTCAATTCAAAATTAAACAATAACAACAACAACAACAACAACTACAACAGACAATGATTTTCTCAAGTATTAAATAAATTAAATAATTGCAAGCGAGACGCAGGAACGTAGCACGTGGAACGAATGAAAGAGGACATTTATCCGTCCGTCGTGAGGATTGTCATTCAACGCACGGGAACAACCCTTAAATTAGTTCGGGGTAATAAAAATCCCTTGACGATCGTTTTGTGTTTGTCCTTTTGTCGTTGTTGTTGTTTGTATTTTTTTTGCTGGGTGGTTGTTGCAACTATTTAACACCTTTCTTGGCAAATGTGGCAGCGGTTACAAATTATCGTTTTTTTATTGTTGTTGTTCGTGCAGTGTGTATGTGTGTGTATCTGTGTGGGTATAGTATCTGTTGAGTTGACAACATTGCTGCTGCAATTGTTGTTGTTTTTGTTATTATTGTTGTTATTATTATTATTGTTCTTTAAAAACCTTTCAATTTTATTGATATGGTTGCATATTTCTCGATACGTTTCAACTTTTTGTTGTTGTTATTCTTGTTGCTGTTTTTGATGTTGTTGTTGTTGTTTTTTTTGTTGGTCATATATCATTACCGTTTATTGCATCTGTGTATTTGTATTTTAATTTAGCGTTAAATTTCGATTTAAAGCGGACAATTGCATTTGGCACTGTTCATCCTTTTCGAATTCATTCATTGCTCTGGCATAATTTGTTGTTTTTGTTTTAGTTTATTTGAAGTTGTGCTTTTAAAATGCAGATGTGTGTGTGTGTGTGTGTGTGTGGAGTACGTGCTAATGTAACAGTGGAACAAATGTGAAAATAAGTAAAAGGAAAATATTTTGAATATCGACCCACGAAAAAAATTTGGATTTTAAATAAGCTGAATAATTCAATCGAAATATTTGAAAAAAATATTTTTAATAAAACAAATAGAAGTACTACTACTACCATAGGTGGGTAATTAGGACTTTCGTTAATCCGATAAAAGTTAACCAAAAACTTAACTTAATTTAGTTAATTTCAACAATTTTGTTGAAAAATTCACGTCGTTAAAAATTTAACGCACCAGTTAAAATTTCTATAGAAAAAAAATTTATAGAAATGTAATTAAATTCGTGATACAGTTATTTTTTTTCTAACTTAATTTTATTTATTTATATCCCAGAAGGTAGAATCTGTCAGTAAATCTTTCGATTTGCCCTAAACCAATTCTTAATATTTCCTTTTTAGTTATTGGTTTTATTTTTTCAGTTTTTCCTTTTATATTTAACGAACTTGAATTAACGAAAGAAATTTAACGCAAGTTAATTAACTTTTTTGTGATATTCGAGTTGAACGGGAAAGTTAAAAATTAGCAAAAAATTTAACTTCGTTATTTAACTTTTTAACTAGTTCGTGCCCAGCTCTGGTCACTACTCTACATCTTAATAATAGCATAACTTAACAATTGCTTTTGTGTTGATAAAAGATTGAATAAAGTAGAATTACCTAATAAAAAGATTATTAGGAAAAAAAATTTGTTTTTATAAACTTAAAGTTTTTTAATTCCAGACAAAATCAAAGAAGTTAAATTTTAAAAGGTCTAGAAGCGTTTAACTTAAAAGCTTGCCAACGTTTTTTTATTTAATAGTTCTGCATCTCTGTTCCATTAATTCTCAATCTTATGAAGAAAAATTTTTAATATATCAAAGTTTTAATCTACATAAAATCTCAAACCGTTCCACTGTGCGATTCGCAACATTCAAGTACGCAACTCGACACATACAAAAAAGACACTTTAAGTACATTAAACACAATTACAAAGGACAACGAACATGCCCACTTTTACGCTTGACTGCTTGACAACGCTTCGGTGTGCTAACATATGCCCCGCTTCTGCCTGTTTTGTTTTTTTTTTTTCGACCAAATTAGAAATTTGTTGTAGTTTTTGCCGAAAACTAAACCGAAAAGTGATCATTTAGCCAAAGTGCTTTGTGTGCATTTAAAGTGGCATACAAAAGCATTTTTAGCAAAAAAAAAAACAAAAAACAACAACAACAAAAATGACAGCAGACTCAAGGGATGCGCCTTAGGGTCAAACTCAACTGATGCAATACACAGACACGAGCAAAAAATTCACATATACATACAATATATACGTACATGCATATTTGAAATCACAGCATAACAAATTGAAATTATATACGTTGATTAATGGCATTCCCCCTGGGCGAAGTGCTTTTGTTTGTGTAGCAAAAGATGAAAAAAATGAAACTAGAAAAAATTAATGTTAAAATGACGCAAATGAATATTAATATTAAATTATGTTAAACGCATTTTTGAATTATAATATATAAGTAATAGTCACAAGTCTAAGTGCCTGGAAGGACATGTCGTCTATTTGAAGCATGCTTGTAAGCGGCAGATGTCGCTCGGTACATTTTTATTTTGATAAGGTGAGGGGCTTCTTTGTTTTTTATATATAAAGATAGTTCGTTGTTTATTATAAAAACGTTAGACATTATTTGAAGTTCGTTTGATATTAATAAATAACAATTTTATATGAACTTTATTGAGTTTTTGATATTATATTATACTATTAAAATAACATTAATTCCTATCATTTTGGTATTATATGAATATTATTATTTTGATACTTATTCAGTTGATTCTCAAATGAGAAATCCTCACCAATTTAATGAAACTTATTTACAATCGTTTGTCGATCTTGGCCACATCCATAAAAGCTGCGCCAGTTGTCTCTTTCTGTGCGCGTAGTGACACAAATTGGCTTGACCAAGTACTGTTTTACAGTTGTTTAACAGACGTTTAACAATCGCTTAACAGTCGATTCTACAACTTTTTGCAACCATTTTACAGCCGTTTTACAGCTGTTTTACAGTCGTTTAACAGTCATTTAAAAGCCGCTTTATAGCCTTATATTACAGAGCCATTATACAGTCATTATGCAATCATTTTACAGGCATTATACAGTCAGGATACAGTCATTTCACAGTCGTTTAATGCTTTTTAACGTGCTAATAAAATATTTAATTTCGTTTTATGTCTTAAAAGCCAAAAAAAGCAACAACAAAATGCATAAATCTCTGCAATTTACGCGCAAAACCTACAACAAAGTCATATTTAAAATTTTCTGTTTCGAGCCAAAACGAAAGTGCGTCGGGGGCTCACCCATAAAATATGCCGTCACATTGTCTAAACAAAATTCAAAACGTGTGGGAGTGTGCATATGTTTATGTAAGTGTGTGTGTGTGTGTGTGTGTATGACATTTGTCAAACTGTCGCATCTTGTTTCATTGTTTGTTTTTTTATCTTATGCCGCCGCCCGTTTGTGTAAGAATTTTGTTTTTTGTTGGCCCGAACAAGTGAATTTTACACACAAAAGCTTTCTGTCGAAATGCTTTCGGATCGTAAAAATTGTTGACGCGCACGCTTATGGCGCATTTTGTGGGCATGGCATGGCATGGCGTGGCGAGGTTTTTGTAAGCGTATACAAAATGTACATAGCTCGGCTTTTGACTACTTAAAATAGATAATAACGCATAAAATGCGCTTTTAAAGCTATTTTGTTTTCAGTTTTGGGTGGGGGGATGGGGGCGTAATAACATAAAGTTTAGCGGTTTACTATGCGCAGCTGTTTGGGCAATAAAATTGGCCAAGTCATGAGAAAATGGTTTGCTGTTGTGTTGGTTGCAAAGATTTTGGTCATTTTTCATTATTAAAATGTTGTAGAAAAATTAATTTTCAATTGAATAGATTTGCCAAATGAATGTGAAGTGGAATCAGAACCGGAGAGAAATATCGGTTCTAATTTCAACTTATTCTCAAACCAAAATTTTCGATGTCGTTTAACTGGTAAAATTGAAATTCTGATTTCCATTCCCATCTATAAAAAACGAAATCCGGTTCCGATCAGAGAACTGCATATGATTTCAACATATACTAATGTTCTTACTCAAATTTGATCACTCAACTAAACTCAGCATTGACTAAACTCAGCATTGATTGCTAGCGAACGCGTCGTTCGGAAAAGTGGGCGTCGATATATATGTAAATAAATACAATATGTATTGTTTTATTATATTATGTTGCTTTTGTTTTAATATGGTCTCAGTATTTTTTCTCTCTCTCAATTTCTCTGTCAGCACATGCAATCACCGTCATACACGTTCAATTTAGCTTTTTGTGTTTTATTCATTTTCAAAATAATCGTTCTTGAGCCTAACGAACAAACACCCGAAATGATTGGTATGAAGACGGCCGATGATTAAAATCATCAATGATTCACTTAAAATCAACAAGCAATGAGCAAATTTTGATTACTTGAACGCAAAGGCACGATTTTTCGGGTGCTGATTACGTATGAACGTTATTGCAATCACCTGTTGCCGTTATCTGGTTCCTATGGCGTTCTTTTTAAAATTAAATCAAATCTCAGCATATTTGTTAAGTTAAATTGTTTCCAGAGGTATTTCGAATAAGATCTAGAACTATTAGAATATATCGGATCTAGTTCCATCTAACTCGGAAATACATATTTTCGATTTTACAGTAAAGTGCAAATTATAGAGATTATACTTTCGATTCCACTAGATGGACAAAACAACTCCAGTTCCGGATACTATATTCGGTATTTAAAAAATTAATCAAATCCGATGCGAATAGTTTTCATCGTTCATTGATTCCAGTTAACAAGAAATTATAAACAGAGTTGAGCATTTACACCGCGACATCCTGAGCTCCAATTTAAATCACTCCAAAAAAAATTCGTCAATATATATATTACATGCAAAACTGTTAAATTAACATGATTTCTTTGCCATAGCACGTTCCGTGCACGTGATTATATCTCGTTATTCGTAAGCAAAAGTTTCAACTGCTCATAGTTGCTGTGTGTGTGTGTGGCCAATCTAGTCAATTGCCAATATTTCATATTAAACGTCTTTTCCAAATATTTTCCCAACGCACACAAACCACAAATTGCCATACACATGCAATATGGACAAATACATATACATATTTGCAATAGAAAACCATAAGTCAAGTTTGCAGCTTTTCAAAAGCTAAATCGCAAATTATGAACTTGGCAATTTTGAATTTTCTGAATAAATTTCGTGCACCTCACTCTATTTACTTACAGCCCACCCCTTAATTGTACCTTCGTATATATAGTAAATCGTTTAAGCCGTATTCAAGGACATTCGGTTCATTTTTTATTTTTGCGGCAAACACTCTTGTCCATCGGTCTGTATGTCCGCCGTTCATTCGTTCGCTCGTTCGGTGGGACTGTTTGTCTGCGCTCAACGTAAGCCGATAATATGCGGTTGTGGTTGTTGTACAGAGTCCTCTCGCTTATACTGTACAGGCAGGAGACTGCTCCATGGTGTAATTATGCGCTTGCCAAAGTACGCAATTGCAATTGCTACGATTTTACTATGTGCGGAGAGGAGGTGTTACGGGCATGGGATGCTGTACGATGCGGTACGTTGGACATCAATTTGCGAAATTAATGTTAATTGAAAGTGGGCGGCGATCGAGTGTCATCGTTGGTCGTCGTCGTCGTTATCGTCGATGCTTGATGTCTGTCTGCGAGTGTGTGAATTTTTCAGGTAAATTACCTGGCTGAGCTTGAGCTTGGGCCTGGGATGGGCTGGGCTGGCACAGTATGTTGGCGACATTTGAGTGGATTAATTATGGACGGCGCGCACACTATTCACTTCGGTTTGGTTCGGTTCGGTTGATGCCATCAATTAGAGGCTATCTTACTTTGAAGTTGCTTTAATTGTAGTTTCGGAACTTATGATTTGCCAATGACAAATCACGATGTCGACATTGAGGCTTAAAGCATGATTAATACATTGGAAAATCGGTTATATGTATCGACTATAGACTTTATGTTTTGATTGAATAAGGTTTCGATCTTAAAACGATTTCTCACGGTATGTCTAAAATTGCCCAAATAGGTTAGGCACTAAAATATGGTTTAAAAATGAGATAATTTTTTTGGTACACACTAAACTCGCCAGATATATGTCATAAATAGTTGAGATTTTAAATAGCATCTTGAAACAGCATACATCAGTGAAACCCAAGTGCAATCCAAAGACAACAACAAATACCATAAACTGCACATCAAACTGTAAACCGCCCATTAATCCTAACCACTAATCGAGTTCAAAAACATTGCCCAAAAATTGTTTTAACCAACAAATTCGAACCAAAAAAAAAGTGATTATAAATCAGCCCCTCGCATAAAATGAGTGGTCTCGGTCCGGCCGCCTGTTGGCTTGCGCACAAACGCATCGAATCCTGGTCGCGTATGGCCAAAGAACGCGTTGGCGCAGTCCGACGCAGCACACTCGATCGAAATTCCGAGGATAGTGCAACGACATCATCGCCGACACCGCCGCCAATGACGCCGCCACCGTCGGCGTCATCGTTGACCTCGAATACCAGCGGTATTGGCAGTGTCGGCAGCGACAGTTGTGATCTGCCCATAGATTCAGAGGTGCTTGAGTGCCTTGTTCTGTACACTGAATATTACTGTAATGTTGCTTTCTTTTGTGTTATGCTCTCGTTCGCAGGAGGTCAATATCATGAAGGAGACACAGTCTATTCAGCCACCTTCGTCGATGAGCTCTCTGCATACGGTTAATGCTGAGATACTGCATAGTCCGCTGCACTTGCATCATCAGAGTCGTTCGTTTCCGCCGCGTTTACAGCGTACCCCATCGATTTCGAGTCAGAGCAGCATGGACAGTGGACCCTCGCGCCAGTCGATATGTTCGGTGAGAACGCTCAGATTGTATACTTAAACCGAAGACTCTTACATATTTATTTTATTTCCATTCCATAGGCACATCGTGGCTCGTCGCCACAAATCCGCACATTTGGACCTGATGGCCGCAGTTCGCTACCCTCCGAACCAGCCTTTCCACATCATGTAGGTTTACAAATAATAGCTTTAATCTTTCATTCCATGCTAATGTGTTATCTTCCTGTACACTAGTTGGCACGTTCTCCTAGCCCCATGCGCACTATTTCACTGGATGCCCGTTGCGTTAGCTCCGCTTCGAACGATGTCAATGATTTGCGCGCCACAAGCCCCTCGCAAAGCAGTCTCGCCTCGATGGCCGGCACATCTGGCTTGCCACCTAAAGTCAGCAGTAGTGGTGGTCGTTGCCTTTCGCCGCTCTTGATACCGCCGCGTTGTCAGCCCGGCATCGATCCGACAATGGGTCCTGCCTCACCGCTGGGTGCTATCCAACCGGATCTATATCGTGTGCAAGATGGCCCGTTGTATTTGACAGCACCCGAATCGAGTCCGGCATTGGGACGTCTGCATTTGAGAGTGAAGTACGACTATCATTTGTTCGATTTGACGGTACACTTGATCGAGGGTAAGCGAAGCGTTCTCTAAACCTCTTTATAGATGTAGCACAACTAATTGTGTATTTCTTTTGGCCTTTTTCCAACAGCACATAATTTGTGTTCCATTGAGCAGGGCGGCTTTCGTGATCCGTATGTGCGTCTAATGCTGGAACCCGATGTCGATAGTCGCAAACGTCAGACCCATATACATCGTGGCGAATCGAATCCCTATTTCGATCAGCACTTCAAGTTTCCCGTCTCGCGTGATCAGTTGCTCGGCAAGGAATTGATATTGCAGGTGCTGGACTACGATCGCTACTCGCACAATGACATCATCGGCGAGGTGCGACTTTCGGTTAGCGATCTGGATTTATCGAAATCTGTTGAGGTATATGACAGTTGGATGGCAATTAAATGCTTGTCCGAGTTGAAGATAATCAACTTTCTCCCTTTCCAGATTTGGGGTGATTTGTTGCGCATCAAGAAACCACAAGAAGATCGTCCTGAGCTGTTCTGCTCACTTAATTATTTACCGCAGGCCGAACGTTTAACAATTGTCATCATGAAGGCTAGGAATTTGCATGACATACAGGACCAGCCGTATGTTAAGGTAAGTTACAGATGCTTAGTCTAAGCCCTTTTAGTGCTACAAATTAATTACAATAACACGATGTTGCAGGTCTATTTAATTCAAAATGGCAAACGTATCAAAAAGAAGAAGACGACCATTAACAGAGCCGAAGATCCCTCCAATCCGATTTGGAATGAGGCTTTCACATTCAATGTACCACAGAGTCTTGTGCCATTTTCTGCTATTGAGGTAAGACTTCTTTGATTGATAGATATGTTAATGAGTAAATTTATGATATGACCAGATATGAGCTTCTTCAAACTTTGTTGGTTCGTTTCGTTTTACGTCAATAACTCGGAGAGTTAAGTGAGATTTTTTCTGTGGAATGGTTAAAAAATGTCTTAAACAAACTCAAAATCCAGGAAGCCGTTATCAAGGAATCTTTAACTAATTTTAAGAACAAACTTTAACCATTCATTTTCCTTTTTATTTATTTCTTATAAACTTGTTGCAACGTAGCTTCAGTTCAAAACACGATAACGCTTCCTAAGACCTTCAAATCGAGTATTGATGGATTACACATCCACTGACCTTCGTTCTGATAAATTGCAGACAAAAATTACTTAAACGAAATCGATTGACCGACCGGAAAGGTTATCATGTCAAAAGCAACCATTACTTACTGCATACTGCATAGTAAAGATTCCAGCGAATGCCAAAGCATATGTATGCATTTTATTATGACGCAAAGTATGGACACGTTCCATGCATGCATTCGCATACATTACGGTTTCTGCTTACCCGAAAGCACTTACATGCAATATGGCTTAGATACATACATATATGTATGTGGCTAGAACAAGTGGCGAAACCGACTTAATTTACAACGAAACAACAACAACAACAAGAAAAACATTTTCTATGCAAGCGACGTCGAAGAAGGTTAAAGTTCAATCTGTGTGCTAACGCAGTGCTGACCTCCAATCTGCTTCAAAACGCGCAGCGCGACGTGGCGCGGCATAAAGTTGCCAGCGTTCATTTTTGCCATCGCACCTGTTTGCGTGCAGCAATTTTTCGCACATTTACTCATTTACAAACACATTCCAAATTCTCGCTTGCGGCACTACCAACACCAACATCACAACATACGGAATAGCGCGCCCACCGCCCTTATTACAATCGTACAATCCTGCAAGAGTGTAGCCCTCTGACGTTAAGTCCTTGTAATGCGATTTTGTTTTTGGATTGTCGGTGCGGTTGTGGGTGTGGGTGTGGGTATCGGTGGGACGAACTGACACTGGTCGAGTGTATCTGCGGTTGCACTATAACGAAATTACACTTCAGGTGGGTTCGGTCTGTCGCGGTATGTACTCATTCACATAGCTGCAATAATTCGCATGTAATAAATTGATTCGGTTCGCGCGTATATAGTAGTTTGTAGAGTTGCCCCCCAACTGCTCCGCTGGACACGGGTGTTTAGGGTATACCCGAACAACAAGCTTGTACGACAATCATTAATTTCAGTCGTTGTTCGCGCTGACACTTACAAATTGTTTTACAGAGTGTATGACATATGGTATGCATGGTTACATGCATATAAATGTACGATACATTGTGGGAAAGCTTACACACTTGCTTACTCGCTTACTTTGCTCGCATTTTTATGATGATTTGATGTGTGGCATTCATTTGTTTTGGGTTAGCGTGTAAATTTAAAGCATTTCTTTTTGTTTCGCTGGCTAACAAAGCGAATTTGGGTCAAGGTTGGCTAAGATTTTCGGGGCATGTTACACATGTGAGTTTTGGTTGACATTCCAGGGGAGATTTTTTTGCCCAAGCGAAGACGAGGATTGGAGGACTTTAAAATTTCGCATATTTTATGCGACACTGAAATTATTCAACTTGCAGTTATTTAGTTGAAATTGTTTAAACAAATATAAATAAATGAATGTATGTATATATATATATAAATTCTCTTTCAGATTTATCTCGTCAGTACTGGCGGCGATTCGAGCGAAATCGGTAGCTGTGGCTTGGGTCAGCATGAGACTGGCACCGGCTGCCAACACTGGCACGACATGATGAACAATGCACGCAAGTCGAGTGCCATGTGGCACTATATACGCTAAGAACAACAACAACAACAACAACTTTAACAAAATCCAACTAAACTATTTTACAAAAAATTAAATATTTATGTATAAGTATTTCAAAAAACTATATATTTAAACAATATATATATATATGTATGTAATGTACAGAACAAAGATATATAGAGAGAAGAAAAACATTTCCTAAGCGCATTTAATGGTTTGAAATTTGTTAAAATTATTTTTAAAAAAATTGTATCAAATCAAAAATTTAATGATAACTAAAATCAAAGTGTATAGACACGAAACAACAACAAAACAAACAACAACAAATATCTTTTCAAATATGCTGTCAAACAAAAGTCTTAAATGTATCGACACTAACTAACAAAATTTGTGTATGTACTAACTTAGCTTATATAAGTTACTAAATACGAATACATACTAACATCTAACTTTAAATATCTGTTTATGCTAAATCTATGTATGTATTCTAACAGATATATCTTCTAGACTATAGTAGCTAGAAGCAAACAACCTAGACAAAACAAAAAAAGTTATCATAATATAGATATATAATATTATATACATATATAAATATAATATAATTTCTATTAGATGTATAACACTAACGGGTATTTAAGGCTATCTTTCTATCTTTATACTTTAATCTACAAGATATAGATACTTTTTTTATATTAGTAAAAATGGATTTTTAACTTATAAGTATACCAAAAATTTTGAAATTTTGAAATGTCTCAAATCGATCGAACTTTTGAAATTACAAATTAATATAAATTTTACTTATATTTCCCCTCGCGCTTTAAAATTCTTCTTGTGTCTTGTATAATTCTCGTTTGGCTTAACATAAAAATATCTTAAGAAACGATTCTGGAGGACATAAAAATTCACTTTTCGTTACTTGTTAAATCTAATAATTAATTGAAATATCATTATATTTTTTTATATATGTATAACTTTATAAACGCTTAACAATGCGCGAGTTTGCGAGTTGTCAACATGACAGCGCTGTCAGGACTTTCGTTTGACTATCACCATTTCTTCGAATCGTTTTCGTTGACAGAGAATCCAAAGAAAATGCTTCATTATAAATTTTAAAATTTTCAATTGAACAATTCTTTCAGAGAAAATAAAATAGAAAATTGTATTCAAAACTTTTGCACGCATTTGACATTTCTTGCGTCAAAGCGGTACTTTGACATTTCAATTAGCCGACGGACGACGAGTTGAAGAAGTCATTGTGCCAACTTGAGTGCCGTCAAATTATCGAATTTTTTCATATTTTGCCGTTTAACAAGTTTTTTTTGGTTTTTGTGTGCGTTCGCAGCAAAGAACGCTCGGCAAATTATGCATAATTTCTTTCATAATTCGTCATCGATCATAAGAGTCGAGTATGAAGTTGGGCGAAGCGAGCACCCTTTCAGCAACGCCTTTTGTCGCCTCTGAGACGACATATTTGACAAATTGGTTTGTCGTTTTGTTCGCTTTTGCTTGGGCATACCTTTTTGTTTCATAGTTCTTTACGGAGCAAGAAAAGGTAGTTTCGTCCTTATGTTCCCTTCATTTTTTGTCAAGTTTGGTGCCGCTTTAAGGACATGGCACATGCGTTTGGCGGGCAGGATGTGGTACTCGAGATTTCAAGCAGCTCATTTTAAACTAATATTCATAATAATATCTATCATTAAGTCATGGCAACTCTTCAAGTACTATTTTTTCAGTACTTATGTAAGTTTATATTTTTTTTAAATAATTTGTTCCCTTAAGGTTTTGAAATTTATGGATTCTAAAAAGTAAATTGATTTAACGCCTAACTTATAAAATTAATATTTTTAGACATGAAATCGCAAATTTAAATAAAAGAAAAAAGTGTTGAAATAGTGTTGGGCATTATTTCGATTATTATTTCTATGGTAGAATAATAAGGTTATGAATGTGGAAATGAGAACATAAATTGAGCGAACTCACCTCGACTTGCGTTATTTTGAAATTTGTTTATTTAATTTTTGACAACAAAATATGTTGTTGTTTTTATTGACTTTATAATTTGTAGCAACCATGGCTAATACAATAAAATTTTATTTACAAAGAGAGAAACAATATCGAGCTGGAGAGAGACACTTTTATACCTACCTCACCTTATATTTATTACACCATGGTCCACCCTATACTATAAATTGTGACTTATTATAACCTGGACGGATGTTATGAAGGATTTTTAAACTTCATCCATTGATTTTTTTCTTTATAAGGGCAAACTTATTTTTACCATGGTGTAATACATATCAGGTGAGTAAAATATAAAAATGTCTCTCTCCACCTCGATATTGTCTCTCTTTTTAAAAATTTTATTTTTGTGTATTTGCCACAAAATTATTAAGTATATAAAAACCACAACGTAATTTGCTGTCAAAAATTAAAATAATCACACTTTAAAATAAAGCAGACAACGAGGTGAGTTCGCTCAATTTGCGTTCTCTTTTCTACTTTCCTAACCTTATTATTCAATGCTTGCATCCAGTTTATATTTTCGGTTATTCTACATAAAAATTAAACTGTTTTTAATATTATCAACTAAAATTTTAGATTTTATATCTATTCTCAATTAAAATATACCAAATTTAATCGATTCGAACCAATTTTATAGCGTATATAGAAACCATATAAAACAGTTAAAACATTATTCAAAAAATCCAAATTTTGAAATTGTTCAAAAATAAAAAAATAAATATATAAATAAAGTATTTTTTTTTTAATCTTAACTTTAACTGAATTAACGATATACACTAAAAATACACAAACCTTAAACGTCCTCACGGATTATTGAACTGGCTAAGTTAATACAAGAACCTTTACAGTCAGTCAGTAAACAAAAATAAAAAATATAGGGAATTTTTGCTTCAACAATTTTCTAATTACATTTTAATATCCAAACACAACAACAAACAGCAACAATATCAATAACAACAAAATCAAAAAAGGAAATCAAATAAAAATGCAATTCGATTTATTAATTGTATTTTGATAAAAAAAATTATTCTATGTATCGAAAAAATCGTTTTCGAAAAAGAAATCTTTCATTTACTAGACAAAAAATCATCAAAAATCATTTAAAAAATTTATACATACATATATGAAAGTTTCTAATAAAATTGAGTTTGAAAGTAAATTATCTTGAAATACAAAAGATATAATAGCGCCTTATCTTTTCGCGTAAACAATTTATGCCAACGCCAACTACCGTTGAATAGCTTGGTTAAAATAAATGGATAGTAATTTATCCAAGAGATGGCGTTGCATTCGTATACATTGCGTTGTTTACTTCTGCACCGAGTCGGATCAGCGAGCGCGAGCTGACTTAAAAGTTTTATAAGCCAATAATGAGTTTTGATAAATCCACTTGGAAGCACTCGACAAATAATTTACGAGCAAAAATCACAATTTATTTACTACTGACAATATTGGTTTTCCCATTATTGCACCGTGAACCATCTTTAAAAAGAAAAACTTCAATAAAATTCAAGAATAAACCGAAACGATTTGCAGAAAAAAGTGAACGAACTTGTTTTAAGCGTTTTCGTTAATTTAAAATTGACAGTTCTTAAACAGCTGTTCTTGTGAGAGATGCTGTAAATTATAATAAAGGAAGTGGTGCCACCATTTTGTTTAAATAAATATACAATATATGCTTTATGGTGGTTTTATATTACTTCACATTACAGCGCTACTTCACTTGTACAAGTAAAACTGAAAGAAAGCGGATATATTGAAATCGTATAGGAAGAGAAGCAAGTGTAGAAAACATTGTTTAAAGCTAGACTGACAGGATTTGATATGAATAGTTATATGACTCTCTTGTATTATACACAGTTTGGAATTATTTCTTCTAATATCACTGGCTCAAGTGAAGTGAAGCTGTGAGCCAACCTTTCAGTTTTTATAAAAACAATGGACCTATTTCTTTAAACGCGAAAAGTTCCAAGTCGCTTTTCGAGAATGCACCTTTACACGATCTTGAAAACAATTGTGAAATTCAGCAAATTGACAGTTCAGTCAAGGTTTCGTTCTACAATACGCGAATGAAAATATCGAATCAGAGTTAATAAAAAAATTAAAAAAAAGTATTGTACTAACTTTGCTACTTGTGCTGGTGTAGCCTCACCAGCTTCCACTTTACTACTACTATTTCGAGGCTGTTTTCGCGACCAATCTACTTGAAATATTTTCCAGACACGTGAAAACTATGTTTCATAAAAATTTGTTATTGTTATTTTACCAGATTTGCTAACCTGTAAAGTTTCGAGGCGTTTACGCGTTTAGGAGAATAGGCCTAATAAAAGATTCTGCATAACCGACTTTTTCCGGCAGGGAGGTCAACTTGGAGGAATAATGTTAAAAATTTGATTGAAAATTTTAAGTTTAATTAAGTAAAATTTTATTTAACTTTATAACTGAAATCAAAATTTTATTTTTCTAATTCACATCTGAATCAACTTAAGTGCAGACACAAACCATAGACGTTATCTAGCTGAATTTTAGTAAAAAGTTAAAAACAGTGTAGACATTTTTTATCTTAAATTGTTTTTGTAAAATACAATTTAAAAACTGTAAAAATAGGTAATTAAACAAATATATAAAAATTTAAAAACAAAACAAACACGAAATTGCTCGAAAGTACTTATATATAAAAACTACTTTCAGATATGTTCCTTAATTTTCTATTCAGAACTTTTCTACGTATTAACATTTTAAAGAAAGATACAAAAATAATAAAAATATAAGATTTAAATGGTTTCAAACTCTTTTTGTTTTTTTTTTTTAAACTATAACTAAAATTAAAACATTTTCACTAAGAGACTTACCAAGAAAAACTTTAGTAAAGTAAAAAATACGCTTAAAATGCTGTTTTTTTTATATGGGTGTATTAAAAATAATTATATATATATATTAATAAAAAGGTAAATAAAAATTAAAACTAAATAAAATAAATAAAAAACAAAGAAAATTATTAAAAAAAAATATCAAATTAAGGAGTTAATTACTTTTAAAGTAATTTAAATGTTTTGTAATTGTAAAATGTTGCTTCTGGATATATGTAATTAATTAAAAATAAATACAATTCAAAAAAAAAAAAAATTTAAATATAATACTAAACTATACAGTTATTAATTTAATAAAACTATAAAAAAAAACATACAATGTATAAAACATAACTTTTAGCTAAATTTGAAAACCATCTTTAAATTTAACAACTGCGCGATGTAATGAAAATAATATTTTATGTAATATACAAATACAAAACAAAATTTAAAATAAAGTTTAAAAAATAATATATTTGATTTGAAATATAATATAAAAACTGAATAAAAAAATATAAAATTACAGTTAACACACATGTATGTATGTAAAAGTAAAAAAACTAGTAACTAAAAAATAGGGGTATTCCCTTGAACACGAAAACTGGAAAAGCTCTAAAAGCTCGAAAAGTGGCGAATCACTTTTCGGGAACGCATCATTGCACTTACTCGAAAACAAGCCAGTCAGAATTTCGTTGTATATTTCGTCATTTTAGTTTAAAGTAAACAAGTTCACTTTTAAATGGCAATGCAGTTGCTTTTTTTTACATACAGGCAATATTGAAACATACGAGCAACTTTTCGAGGTTGTTTTGGCGACTAATTTGCCTGACATATTTTCGAGACTCGCGAAAACTGCGTTTCATGAAATTTTTGCCAATACTTTTTTCAGTCTTAAAAACTTGCGAAGTTTTGAGATTTTCGAGGCACTATCGCGTTGAAGGGAATACCCCGAATGACATTTTAGGGGAAATTGTCAAACAAATGTAACTAAATGATTAAAAAAATTAAATTGAAATTAAAAAATAAATACATTTAAATTAAAGTAATAATATATATACTAAATACAAAATAAATTTAAAACCTTTAAAGTAAAATAACACAAATCAATTTATGTTATTATATATAAAAAATAGTTAACTACTTTAACAAACTGCTTTGAAATTAAATTGAAAAAAAAAAAATAGCGCTAAAGTGCAAAGTTTAAAATTTAAGTTATTTAGTACATATTTTATTTATAAAATTTTTTCCAGACTTTTAGAAAAAATTATTTTTACATTTCTAAGACTAAATTAAAGATTTGTTTTTTTTAAATAATTATATTCAATCAAAAATTAAATGCCAAAAAATTTTGAAAAGTTTTTTTTATGGTAAAAATTTCATCTTTCTGTTTTTCTTTAAAAAAAATCTTAAAAGTTAAAAAGACTCAAATAATTTGTTTTTGTAGCAAACGGTTTTTTCGCTATATATATATATATTCAAATTATTTTAACTAAACAAAATATAGTAACAATGTAAAATATTAGTCAATGTTAGTTAAAAGTGTAAAAACATAAAAGTACAACTTCACATGCGACTATTGCAAAGTTATTTAATGTCAGATTTAGCAAAATTAATGCAAGAATTTAACTTAAAAATTGACAAAATCAAGTTTAAATAAATAACAAAAACAACAATACATACATACATACAAATCTGTAATAAATATATGCGTAAATGTGTAAAAAAAGGAAATTTAAAAATATAAATAAAAAATTTAAACCAAACAAACAAAAAAATTGCATTGATTTCTAATATACCGGGTAGTAAGTAATTTTTTAAATTTATTGGGAATTGAACCGGAGTACAGAAAGATGAAGTCGATATAAGCAGGATAACCCACTTGCGCACTTCATACTTATCACAATATGTAAAAATTAATGTTTATTTCTATCAACTTTCTTCAACTTTCCTTCTATTTTTCTTTATACCTTATGCGCGTTTAAATAATTCATCCGATTGGGATAACATTTTAGGCAGTTGCTATGTTAACGCCCATCTAATACGCCCATATTTTTTTTAAATAAAATAATATTAGATTTTTTCTTAATATTGCCTCCTAAAAATCGGAAATTTTCTATCCGAGTTTGTTAGACAACTATCCACAACTACACCAAAAATGGGCGTGGTTGGGTCAATTTAATGCCCACTTTTGGAAATAGATCAGATCAATTTTATGACAAACGCCATAGCTCAGAAACGCCATATAAAATACATATATAGGGATGTACTGTTGTAAATAATAGGCTATACAAAATCTGCCACTCCCACAATTTGTGAAGCTAATATTGCTCCAGAAATTTGGTATATCAGTTTGTAGGCTTATTTTTGGTAACTTCACCAAAAATGGGCGTGGTTGGATCAGTTTAACGCCCATTGACGTAATTTAAATACACTACAACGGGTAGTACAGGGTAGTTCAGCTAACTTTAAGTAAACATTTTGAGTTCGACGAATATTCACATTAAAATGTATTTTTTTTGATAATTTTGTGGCCCATGACGACTTTTTTGTTGCTTTTTCTTTAGATCGCTGTTTATTATTAATCTTTGTTTATAGAAAAATAAAATATTTCCTAACATTTTTTATTTATTTCATTTTACAAAAAATCTGGCCACATTACTTTATAAATTCACATGAGTCACCCTGCCAATCGGATAACGTCATCGTTTCTTCTTTGGAGTTCAATTCGGTTTGCCGTCGATTCTTCTCTGAAATGTCGTACGTAAACACGTTCGACGCTCTTTAAAATTAACACAACAGCTGCGCTGAGAGACACGTGCGAAGCAGCTCCAAACTAAGACCAATTGTGAAATTAATAAAAGAATTTAATAAGAAAATAATTACAGTTCGAGAGAAGCAAAATGCGCTGCAATACGCCACCACATGTTTCCGAACTTGAACTCGATGACGACGAGTTCCTTCAATCTATCGACGATGGTGGAATGTTGCAAGAAGAAGAAGATGACATGGACGAGATGGAAGAAGTCACACTTGAGGAATTGGAAGCGCGACTTGCTGCCGATGGCGATGATGACGACGACGAAGACGCCGACGCCGCTGGAGAATATGATGACGTTGAAGGCGCAGTCGGCGGTGAATATTCTAGTCTGCCTGATATGGCTGAGCTGACATTTCGCGGACACACTGGACCGGTTTTTGGCTGCGCACTTCATCCCAAGCGCGATCTTGCGGCGACGGGTGGCGAAGATGATCGCGCTTTTGTATGGCACACAAAAACAGGCGCAATACTGTACGATTTCGATGAGCACAAAGACACGGTAACGGGGGTGCACTGGAATCACGATGGCACTTATTTGGTGACGGGCGACATGGCCGGCGAACTGAAAGTACACAAACTGCAGGAAACAAAGAGCGCCAACGCCGACGACAGTGCCGTATCGTTTACCAAAGTCTGGGAGTTTTCGATGGGCGACATGACGTGGCTGTGCTGGCATCGCTCCGGTAATGTACTCTTCGCCGGCAGCGATAGTGGCGAGATTTATATGTGGAGCATACCGAAAGGTCGCTGCATTGTTGTGCCCGGCAAAGGCTCGCGCTGTGAAACGGCCACGCTGAATAGCGATGGCAAGAAACTATTTGCGGGCTATGCAAATGGCGTGTTCAAGTTGTGGGACCTGAAAACATCCGCTGTGCTCATGGAAGTCGACGAAAATCATCCGTTGGTGCATGAGAAGGGCGTAATGGCGGTCGCAGCCGATAAGCGCAATCCGCTGTATATGTCGGGCGGTACCGAAGGTGGGTCGTTGTGTGCAAATTTTATAAAATTATAAACTAAAATTCTTATTTCATACATTTGGAACAGGTAAAATTATCTTCTCAAGCAACAATGGACCCGTCAGCTCAGCGGACGCCAATGGCCCGGTCGAGTGTATTGCATTTTCGCCTTCGACCGATATTAGACTAGCCGCTAGCGGTACACTTAATGGACACATACATATTTGGGATACTGCAAAGGGCACGCTGCGCACAACATGCGATCATCAAATGGACGATGGCATTACCAAGTAATTTAGCTATTAATTTTTTATAAAAATAATATAAAACATTTAATTGAAATGTAATTTTACTTAGACTCAAGTGGCTCAGCGATTATTTGCTGCTGGTGTCAACCGTAGCGGGCTTTATACACGCTTTTGACGTGCGCACGGGTGCACAAGAATTTTCGCTTACCGGCCATCAAGGCGATATCTACGATTTTGAATATGATCCGCGTGAAAGAACTCTGCTGAGCGTGTCCGAGGATAATGTTGCGAAAATATTCAAAGTGCCGCAGGTCGACGATTTAGCGGGCGACGTAGCAAAATAGTAAAATAACGCTAAGCAATGTTTTAGAATCATTTTTTTTTTGTCATATAGCTTTCCAAAAAAAAAACAAAAATGGTTTCTAGTTTAAAATTATAAAGTAAATTGGCTTTTAAATTTAGTTTAACCTTTTCTTCACCTAAATAATAAATTGAATGTTTTATAGAATACAAAACTTTTTTAATAAAGTAAACGTTATAAATATTAATAAACAATTGTATGAATCATAGCTTGTAAGCGCAACGGGCCCTGCCCGGGCTTTACAATAGCCACCAACGAAATTGCCGATCAAAACAAAAGACTCGATAAAATGTGCTTGCGTGCAACATGTCGACAGGTTCGTTCCGAACATGCTGCATTGCAACATGTGCGCTTTACAGCATGTATCAGCAACAAGCGTAGCCAGCCGCCGCTGCCGAAGCAACAATTTTCCAATTCAGTGCTTTTTTGATAGCGTTCGCGTGCGGGTGTTAGCCAGAATTCTGTCCGTCGTTTGACTCGTGCGCGTTTTCATATTTTTCCCATATAAAAAATAAAAATTTTAATTAACTTTGCTTGGTAGGAAAAAATTCTAAATATAAAAAATTAATAAGTGCTAAAGAAGAAAATTTAAAAAAATTTATAAAAAAAAAAAACGTTTACCAAAATTGTTGTTCTGCTGAGATCCTGCAGCGCCTTTGCCTTAAGTGTTTTGTTCGTCTTTTCGTGTCATTTGCATGCATAATTAATGTCATCGCACGGTATGGTACGGTGTATAATGCATACGATATTGCACTGAAGACGCTCCATTTCAGCGTAATAACACCACGTTTAATTAGAAGTGCAAATTTTTGTATTGTTTCGTAGTTGGATAAAATTATTAGGTTTTTATTTAAACTTCCCTCAAGCAATTTTGAACGAAAAGTTGCTCATTTTAGTGTACTTTTTTTTTGGGGAAATCGTACTTCGACCAGCCAAACGAAATTTTATTTGACTTTGTGGACTTTGCGATTTTTGGTCATTTGCAGTGAAAAACCTATTTAAAAAAATACATATTCACCTAATCAACACTAACGGAGACCCTCATTCCTCGTGATTTGTAGAAAACTGATTATCTATTATTACTAAATCACTTTTTAGAAAATCTTATTCTTAATTATAGGCAATTTTCGGTTCAAGACCTATTCCGGAATCCAATTTTAATTATTCAAATTTTGCCAGAGGAGCTTTTTTGATATTTCTACTCCATGGATTTATATTACTTTAGATTATTGCTTAAAATCGGTAGTCAAATTGTTGACTCTACAATCTGAACCCCTCAGTATAGACCCTACAATGCTTAGGAAATAATAATCGATTTACTTATTTTCACAAAGTCATTATATTCCATTGACTGATGATTTGTATTCAAGACCCCTCAGAGTGCTCTTCAAAATCTCTCTAAAAATCAAATTTGTTTTTATGCAAATTTTAGTTCAAGGCCCCGTGAAGGAATTCTATTTTAACTAGTTTCCCCTATGCCAAAAATTTTGTTTTTATGTAAATTCCACTCATTGGTTTAATTTTATTTGAGAGTTTGCTCTTTAAAATCGTTAGTTAGTTTGTCGTGGACTCTAATATGTGGACTCCAGGTTGTTAAACCGACCATATGGTTCCAAACTTGTAGAACACACAGCATGGGTATCCCACCGTGAATAAAACTGTAATATACAAATAAAATTTCAATATAAGAAAAAAATTGGAAAAGTTGTGCTAAAAATTTCAGCTTCTTTTAAATAGTAAAAAAAATATATTTCATGTTTTTTTCCAAATGAATTTTTGAAACTTTATAAAATTTTTATTTGATTTCGTTTAAAAAAACTAAATAAAATTTATTAAAATTTTCTTAAATCGACTGGTCTTATAAATTTGAAACAACCTGTACATGTGCTCTATTTCTTCCGTTACACGTACACACTCTCATACGCACACACCGAGGCACTGACACACACACACACACACCGGAAGTGGCATTGCTCCACGCGGTGCCGGTGCCATTTTCAAGTAGCTCCCATATCAACATCCTCCCCTTTCCACCCCACGCCCCGCCTCTTCGTATCCCTTAGCTTTTGGTTTGGTTGAACTCACTTTGACTCAGTTTTTAGTTTTTAGTCAGACGTCGCCGACGCTGCCGCAGCTGCTACCGCTGCCGTTTGACATTTGTCTCCTGGCGCGGCTCGTTATCCTTTATGCTTTGCGCTGCGCCGTTGCAAAAGTGTCCTTTTGTGTTTTGGAGCTAGTGTGCACTATGTGTGTGCGTGAGTATGTGTGTGTAAAGCTGCTCCAAGTGTTTGTGTGTGTGTGTGTGTGTGTGCTATTTGAAAAGCATGCTCGAATAAAATAGCAAAAAACAAAAAAAAAAAAACAAGCGAAAATGTGCAATTTAGAAAACATCAAAGTGAAGATATTCTCTACAATTCTCTTTGATGTCTTCTCTTCACTTCACTTTATGGGTTAAAAGCGCGCCGACGGGTGGATGGGTGGCCAGTGAGGCAGTGAGGCATTTGCGACTTTGGCGGACGGGTATGGTGATTGTTTGTTAGGTGCTGCCCTGGGAAACAAAAAGTGCTGCTTGTCACAATTGTGCAAAATTACTACTTGTCATAAGGCACACTTGCCCAGTCGCCGCCCACCATTTCAGTTGTTAGCTTTGTATTTGCGTAAGTGATTTTGTACATTGTGGAAAGTCGCACTGTGATAAATTTGACCTTTTAATTGGTTGCAATTGGGTTAATTAATGCCTTCGAAAAAGTATTCCCGGCGTGCTTATTTAAATTATTGATGGGCTCGATTTGCTTTAGAGAGGGGGCGACATTCTTAATGGGGTGAATTAACATTTGAATATGTAAAATTTTCAATGTTAATTAGCGCTTGACTCTTGTCAAGACATTTTGAGGAGTATTTCGAACAATTTTTTTTAACACAATAGAGGAGCTGTGAATCAATAACAGAGAAATACAATTTTGGAAAAAAAATAATTTTTTGAGGTTTGAGTTTAAGATAGTCCCAACCTGACCCTATACCTAGTACTCGAAAAAACCTTCTACTAAGTTTTTAGAACGGAAAAATTTCGATTCTTTTGAAAATCGTCAAAAAATTGCTCTGTCAAAATTTTTTTAAGATTTTTTGTTCCTACTTCAAATCGATCAATCGAATTTTGAAATTGTCCGTTTGCTTCTAATGAAAAAAAATTTTCTTAAAAAGCTATGGGGTCATTCCTTAACTGACCTTAACTGACCCCATACCCAGAATTGTACGAAATTAAACTAATATGCGTTTTGTCATATACTATGTATAAAATTTTATCATTATTATATTTTTTTAAAATCATAATAAAGGCAATTCATAAAAAAACTTAATTTTTTAATGTTTTTTTTTTTGGTTAAGGTCATTCTTTAACTGACCCTATACTCAGAATTGTATTCGATATTCCAAAATGGTCAATTTGAAATTAGTAACAAGTATTGCAAAATTCTTTATGTTTGAAATCATAATAACGATGGTTTATAAAAAAAAACTATAGTAAAGTCTATTTTTTAACATTTTATTTAAGTTAGGGTCATAACTCAACTGACCCCAACTTAAACAAAAAATAAGTAAAAAAAAATTTAATTTGCCAAAACTATTTTTAAATGTTTATTCTTTACGTTCAATATAAATTCTAACAAGATTTTTTTTGGAGCTCTTAAACCCTTGCGGGACAATAAGAAAATCCGCTGAGAAAGCGCCAAAAAATTTCGACTTTGAGTTCTCTGACCCTGATTAAATGTAAAAATTGAAACCAGATCCATTTGCCTCAAACAATTTAGGTTTTTCCATGGGTCACCAGTGCCCTTTCAGGACCAAAGACAATTTTTTAAGATAATTGTTTGATAACAAATTGTTTCAATATTTATCGTAAGGAAATTAAAAACTCTATCAAATGTGATTTGGGTAATCGGTAGCTTAAAGTTCTAAAAGCATTAACCATCACTAAATGCATTGATCACTTACTATTAAAGGGGCGGTCCTTGGTCGGAAAGTTCTTCGAAATAAAACCGCTTATAGCCGAAATTAAGCGAAATCTAGATCTTTTAACTGATCTTATTCCCTTTATACTTCTACTCAGAGTAAGACAAATCTCACCTGCAATTCGCTTGGTTGCTAGCTCAGCTCAACTATTAAAACGAGCTGAGCGAGTGAGTCGAATGTGAAACCATTCTTCTACAAAAAGTTATCAATTTACGACATTACAACTGTCTGCGGTTTTGCCGATTTGTGAATACCCCTAATATTTAAAAGTTCCTTACTTATTTAGGTTTAAAATTATAAATTAAAAAAAAAACCAACTTTCAAAACGCATAAATTCAAATAAATGTCATTTACGAATTAAGCAAAGAGAACATCTCGCGGGGATCATCATCATCAAAAGTCAACCGAGTGGATGTGCCAATTAAAATCTTTATACAGAATGAAAATTTTTCAATAATTAAAAATAATTACATATACAAAGTGCAAGCCAAGCTTTAAAGTCGCTCCCGACCGCGCACGAAAATTGAACATTTTTGAATGAATTTCGTTTCGTTTCGTTTCGTTTCGAAAATTTTAAACAAATGTGCGAACACGCCGAAGTGACAAGCTGTGACAAGCTGTGCCGGCGCACATAACGTAGTCAAGTTTTAGACGCTGCTGCTGCCGACGACAACGACAACGCCGACGCGACGGCCCGGCAATTAAATGCAATAAAAGTTAATTAAACGCGAAAAACCGCCGCGGCGAAAAATTTTCTCAATTTATTTAGTTTAAAATTTTTCAAAAACTTTTATACAAAAAAAAAAAAACGTTAAATTCAAAAAATGTAAATCAGTAAAAAAACCAAAGCGGGAATAAAACTGATAACAGCTGATAACAGAAATATAAAAAAATGCACTTGATTTAAAGTTTTGTTGTTTCAAATTTGCGATAAGAAAAAGTGAAATTACGCGCGGCGCAGTAAAAATGCATTTTGTGCGCGCGACGCATTTGCTGCTTGGCATTTTGTCGCTCCTGACGACAACGACTGCGACGACGACTTCCGCCGTTCGTCACGATGACAGCCGGATTCAGCGGCGACGTAGTAAAAATAATATTAACAACAACAATAATGACTCAAGTCCATTGCAACAGTTACAACAAAAGCAACAACTGCGCAATTCATCACCTTCGTTTCTGGCGAGCAGCGATGAATTCGTTTCGGTCGAAACGGATTTTGATTCAGATTCCGCGGCAGCCGATGATTCGTTGGCGGCCAAGGATGGCGACAGTGCCGCCCTGGCGAACAATAATAATTTACCGTATGGTTAGTATGAATTTGTGTAATGCTGAAAGAGAGAGAGAGAGAGAGAGAGAGGAAAAGAGAGAAAATCCCAATTTTAGAACATTTTAAAAAGTGTTTTAAAAAATAGTTGTTTCTATATAGAACCGATTATTTAATCGATTTGTTTAACTAAAAAATAGATTGAAAATTGTTTAATAAACTGTTTCATTTTCCATATAAGATTTTACGCTTATTCAACGATTTTTGATCTAAATTTTAGATTTTGAAATTTCAAATCGAAACCGCGAAATCTTACTTTGAATCAGAACAAAACTGTCTAGAATCAAGCCCGATAGTTATGAAATTCAGATTTCGTTTTTTTCTTTTAGAAAACTTTTGAAAAACTTAATTTTTTATTCAGTATCAGATCTAGTACAAAAATTACTAACATAAAAGACATACACTGTTGCTCGAAAGGGCAAGAACAGATATTTGGGAAGGAATAGATAGACTCATAGCCTACTATTGAGGGAAGGGATGCCGAGACATGTTAAAAAATAGTTGATCAGGAACTCATAACCCAAATAAACACGATACAACCAATACAAAATATATCTTTTCGCCGGAAAGGACTGCATAGAAAACTGGGCAATGAAGGGAGACTCATGGCATATTATTGAGAGAAGATGCAAGTTAGAGAAGAGAAGTCAAACCATTTATAATTTCTTAAAAAAAAAAAAAAAAAATGGGATTATGAACTTCTTACTCAAAATGTACTTAACAAATTGTGCCAGTTAGGGAGAGGATTGGAGCTCTTACTCTCTTTGATAATATTATAGGTCATAAAATGTCATATTTAAATTTATTTCATATGAAATTGACATTTAGATTTTGACTATTAGAGTACTCTCTTAAGCTGGCACTTTGTTAAGTACATTTCGTTATTACCTAACCAACACGATACAAGACATACAAAATTGATCTGTACTTCGGAAAGGGCTGCATAAAAAACTTGAAGGAAAGGTTGACTAATGCCATATTTCCACATATATATCATTATTTGTCGTTTTAAAAAATTATCAGATCAAGAACTAGTAATATAAACAACCAACAAAGGAGATATAAAATGTTGATCTGCCTTTTGGAAGAGGTTGGAAAGTTGTTGTTGAGAGAAGAGGCAATTTAGATAAGGATGTTGCAACAAGTGTTATGCCCTTGAAACACAGTAAGCTCAAACTCTTTGTCTCGCTCTACTCCAATTGCTTAAACTCTAAGATCAACAACAACAACAGCACAAAGCGAATTAGAAATTTTAGTTCGTATTTTTAAATCAATTTGGAAAATGAAAGCATTACTCAACTTTATTTTTTTAAAAAAATTTTTTAAAAAATATTTATTTTCAAAAATTGTTTTTGATTCAATTTTGAACAAAGTGCAGAAAAATTTGAATATAGAAAAAATTATAACAATGAATAATACATCTATGAAATTGATTAGGATTTATAATTTTGGAACATTTATTTATCAAATGTTGTAGTTAATTAATTTTTATTTAAAAAACGTTTACTCGTAAAACATAAAAAAGCTCGTTTGCATTCCTCTCAGAATCATTAAATAAATAAAAAAAAAAATTAAGAATTATTTAACAAACAAAGCGAACAGAAATTATTTCCACGAACAAATTGGAGTTCAACAAAGTCGGACGTTATCAGTTACTTGAGACCGCATTCCCGGCTTATCAGCAGCGTCAGGGAATTAAGCTTTGTAGTACGAGTAAAGTGTGAAAAAGCCGACAAACTGACAAATCGACTAACAGTTACAATTACAGTTACAATTGCAGTTACAATTACAATCACAAGTACTTTTGTTGTCCTTTTTTTTTATTGCGCTCTTGTTTAATGTTTGTTTAACAGAGATTCGCTTGTTCTAATTTTATATACTAATATTAATTTTACATATGAATTTATACTTTTCCATAGATTGGCAATATTTTCTTTGCGTCATAAATTCTGTCACTTTAATACTTGTCACAAAACTATCGAATTGATGATCGCCGCGCTCCTATTAAACGCCTCTTCAAGCGTGTTTATAAACAAACACAATTTTGTGTATTCCAAAGGCGCCCCCGGCTTGATTAAAAAACAAACAAACATAAACAAAAAACACAAAAAGAAAAAAAAAAAGAATTGCCAATCCAAACAACTGAAGTGGTTGTTGAAACAACGTTGTTTACACTAAAAATTTTCACACGATCTTGTTTAGATTATACTATAAACGAGCTTTAATGGCCTGCACGAAATGAATGACATGAAGCAGACATCGCAAAAAATAATAAAAAAGAGATTCGCGAGATACTTTAATAGGCATTTAAGTTTTTTTAACTGCAAATGGTGTGGGTACCTAATATTAGTTTTTGAAGATATTTCAAAATAATTATTGATCTAATTTTTAGATAGATCTTGCTTAGTTTGGCAGTTAAAGTCTTTAAAATGTAAACTGCAACACTGAAGTTGAGGTGGAAAATCAAATTGTATTTTCATATATATGTATACATATCTAAAATAATCTCAGAGTTTTTTAGTTCGCAAGCAGTTTTCCCAAATCTTGCCTAGTTTGGCAGTTATGGCCCGTCAAACATATGAACTAAAATTTTAAAATTAAACTTTTAAACTATGTTTAGATTCTTTATGTTAAAAGTGATGATGCAACATGACAGATGAAAGAATTCTCAAAAAGTCTTGCTTTGTTTGGCAGTTATGGGCAATCGAACATGTGCACCGAAGCACTAGAGTTGAATTGTAAAATCAAATTTTATGTTGAAATATTGAAAATAATTCCATTGCTTCGAATTAGCAACAATTTTAGCAAAAAATCGTGCATAGTTTGGCAGTTATAGACACTCAAACATGTGAATCAAAATATTATAGTATAGAAAATCAATAAAATTTTGAATTTAAAAGTATGTGTAAAATGATGATAGAATACAGCAGACGGACGTCTTTTTAGAATATCTTGCTTAGTTTGTCAGTTATAGACATTCGAACATGTGAACTGAAACACTTAAATTGCGTTTAATGATAAAATATTAACTTTCTATATACAAAATGTTCCTTTATATGGTAAAATCTCAATGATTTTTCAAAAACCTCGCTTAGTTTGTCAGTTATAGACACTCAAACATGTGAACACAAAAGTTGAACTATTTAAGGCGTTCAAATGAGGTCTTTATAAGAGACGCGTTATTAATTACTTTTTAATTCATTAAAGTATGTTTCCCATTGAATCCGAATCTTCGCGACAACATTTCCAGTTCCCAACAACTTTCGACTTAGTTTCGCTGCAGCGCGAGATTCTAAATTTACACATTTTCCGACAGCGCAATTATTCCGCATTAAATCAATTTAATCATGCAAAATTCTAGAATTATAAACTTCAAAGTCTTGAGTTGCTCCTTCACTCTAAAAGCAGAAGCGACTTTGTCTACGAATTACGGAAAAAAAGAAAGATAGAAAATCCCACCGTGATGACTCCTGCGAGTAACCGAGCAATATGACAAGATGCGAGCGAGTCGCAGTCGCATACACGCACAAAAATTACACACTTAATTAATGAGCGTGTTTGATCTTGGTCGTGTATTTTTATATTCAAAGTGACAAAAAAGTGTTTCGCTTTTTCGCTTTTCGCTGTGCTTTGCGGTATGCAAAGAACGACAACATAACATGTCCGCAACAGCTCATGCAGAGGCATATCAACTGTCCGTCGTTTTGTCCGTGTGTCTGTCATTTTGCCATGTGTCGCACATGTCGCAAACAGCTTCAACAAACGCGCCCCGCCCGCATCAAATCTTCTTCTTCTTCACACACACAAGTCAACGAAAAAAGAAGACAAAAATAAAGTAATAAGTAATAATAAAAACAAGAGCACAACAATTCACTTGAAATTTGTGTTCGCTTTTGTTGTTGTTGTTGTTGTTGCCACTGTCATGCCTGGTGGTGGCAACCCCACAAATTGTCGTCACAAATGCGTAGTATGTAGTACGCAGCAGTGTTGCCAACGAGCCGAAACGCGCGCGCGAGTAGAGTACAACAACACACGCCGACCAAACCAAACCAGACCAGACCAGACCAGACAGAGAAGTGTCTAATTATTTTCTGATTAGCTTGGAGAGTGTGTGGGGAGCGAAACAAAGTGCCCTGAGATTTATCAAAGGGATTAATTCAGCATAGACGCGAATAGCTGAGGGCATGCAAATTGTTGTTGTTATTGTTGTTTTTCAGTTATCTCTTCTGTTCGCAATTATTTAATTGTAACACTTTTTTTTTGGGAAAACCTTGCTTAGTTTGGCAGTTATAGACATAAGAATGTGTGAACTGAAACACTAAAGTTAAGTAGACAAATGAAAATTTGATTTGGTATAATTTTAAATATTTGCTGCAAATTGAAATTCACAAGAATTAAGTCAAAATCTTGCTTAGTTTAGCAGTTATGGACATTCGAACATATGAAAAAAAAAATTAATTTAAGCAATTTTAGTATTTAAAATTTAGATTTGAAATGATGCAATGTTGCCATGTAACAATCAAAATAATTTTTCAAAATTCTTGTTTAGTTTGGCAGTTATGGGCATTTGATCATGTAAACTAAAGCACTTATGTTAAGTTGATTTCAAAAAATTTTAACTTTTTGTTTTCAAATATTATTCCTAAACATATTTAAAAATTCTTGCTTAGTTTTGCAGTTATGGGCATTTGAACATGTGAACTGAAACACTAAAGTTGAGTAGTAAAATAAAATCTCAACTTTTTATTTTCAAAATGTTCCTTAAATTCTAAAGTCGCAATAATTTTTGAATAGCCTCGCTTAGTTTAGCAGTTATGGACATTCGAACACGTGAACTGAAACACAAAACTTTTGATTTTACAACATTAAAACGGTTAATCAAATGACAAATATTTCTTATACCGAACAATTGTTTTGCTACAATTAATTTCTGAACATCTCAAAATTTGGTTGTTACAAAAAATGCGAACAATGTAAAAGCCATGTTTTTATTACAACAACAACAACTACAACAACAACAGCAATACAACGAAATGCCATTTTTCTGTCAACGCACGCTTTTCTAATGTCAATTCTTTGGTACGGGCAAACAAATGTGAACGTCTCAATGACAGCTAATTTAAATTTTTGTTAAGTGATGAGAGAGGCGTGCGACATCTCTGCGACGCTGGCAGAAAAGTTTCCGTTCGGTTAGAGTACATCAAAAGAAAGCTAAAGCGCTGCTTTTTTTTAAGTAGTATTTTATTTTTGTAAGTATATAATTACAACAACATGTTGTAAAGTCTTACAACTGAAAGTTCTGCTAATTGAATGTGTGCGTGGCGAACTGCCCACAAAAAAAGATGATGAAGATTTGCCAATTCAAAGAATCGTTTGGATTGCTGCAGGGCAATTTTTTTTTGTATATAGCAATTTTGAAAGATTTTCTTTAACGTTTTCCTGCTCGCTGCAGTGCAAACTTAATCAAATCCATTTTTTTCCCGTTTTTAATAGCCATTAGATGCGGAATTTTTGTATTTTAATTGAAAGTGATGAAGAAATGCGCGGCCAGAGATATGCAAGATGCCAACTACAAATTGAGTTGTTGCGCGCATCACAAACAACAACAACAACAACAACAACAAAAACATATTAAAAAAAGGGCGGCCTGCTGACGTGCTGCTTCTGGTGGCATAGAAATTTATTATATGCAGGCGCCAGCATATTTGCGTCGGCTACTGTGCGGCCCCGCCTGGACATATGCAAATATGGAAATGTGGAAATATGGAACACATTTCGGCGTGGTCTCTGAATTTATGTGTTCATTATGAGGGAAGACACGCAATAAGGCGTTAATTTAAATCGCTTTAGAGTGATGCCAGTTGTGTCATTGTCGGCCGAAACAATTAATTGAAATTTCCAATTAAATGGAAAAACTGTGGCAGCATAAACTTGAAGTACAGTCGTGTCTGGGTATAGTGAACACCCAAATTTTTACATAGAGTACTCGAAATAGTGAACAATCGAAATGCTTTTCAAAATTTGTTTCACTATTTGGAGGTTAGTGGATAAAATTCTGAGAGCAGCTTCAAGCAGATAGCAGGAAAAATCACAAAAAAAAAACTCGACTGATGATGCTGGTGTACTAGCACTGCGAAGTCTACGTGAAAAAGCGTTCCGAAAGTCAATTTCTTAACGCAACCACAACAAATATCAACCTTGAAAGAGGGAACGACCCGGATATAGTGAACACTCCTTGCAATAATTAGTTCCCTATATCCAGACACGACTGTATGTTAATTTCTGCTCAATTTGATATTCGAATTTTAAGCATTTGCTTGAACCAAATATTAATTCTTAGAAAACGCTTATAATTTATTAAAGAAAGAAGCATTTCTCTCGTTTAAGTATTTAGGAAAAAAAACAACAACATCAACAACGCACACGCTTTAGCTATACAAAAAACGCTCAACAAAAGACGCGCTAGTCACGCGTGTCCCGAGCCAATAAAAAACTAAATACCATTAAAAAAAAAGCGAAGATGAAAACAAACAACAACAACAACATCAAAAATCAAAAATGCGACATTTTCTTAAAATAGTTTTGAGCGTTTTAGAATTTCTGCTTTCACATTTAAATAGAAAATTTAAAGAAATTCAAAGCATTGTTGAAATGTCGACAGACGTTTTTGCGCTGGTGAAACTAAAAAAAAAACCATTTAGCTCACAAAAAGTGCTTTCAAAATTTTCTATACAAATATATTAAAAACTTCGTCATTTATTTAAAAAAAAAATATTTATTTTCGGAAACTTAAATGATTTTATATATTCGGCAGCGTAGCAAGCGAAATCCGCAAGAATTCCTCGAATATCTGCTATACTCTAGCGGTTATAACCAAGCGAACACGTGAACTGAAACACCAAAGTTGAGCTATCGACTGCGGCCGAATTTCGTTAGGCGGCGCTTCTGTATGATTGGTCGCAAGTTGGCATACAAAAAAGTGGCCGCTACGAAGGCGAATGGAATTCGTTGCGGCCACTTTTTTTTTAATTAAAAAATATGAATTTTTATTGGAAAAATAATCCCGAAACGTGTTGATTGAAATTATGGCCATGGCGGCGGCGCTTTTGTTTGACAGTTGAGCATACCAAATGGCAAAGGCGATTAGAAACAAAATGATTTTTTAATACGAATTGGTCACACCAAACGCGAAGCCATTTGCCATTTCAACGACGCATTTGATTGTTCGCAATTTCTTAGTTTGACTTTTAATCGAACGCGTAAATTATGAAAATTCGTGTGCGTCATAGTTGCGCGTCAGCCGAAGACTTCCAACGACAGAATAAATCATAAACAAAATTTGATGGCTAAATGTGCCAACGACAAATAAAAGAGACAGACATTCATGCGGCTCTTGACTTCTGTTGGAGCTGCAATAAAACTTAAACATAAAACATGGAAAAAATGAAAAAAAAGAAAATAAAACGCTCCTTAACGACATCATCATCACCAAGTGGCAGTCAAAGCGACAAACTCGTATAAGACGCAGGCTTGTTGTTGTTGTCAGCCATATTGCGCCGCCGTGCTGTGCAGCGCCGGCTTAGTTCACTTTGACAGAACTTAGAATTGTACACAAAGCGCGCTGGTCGGGAAAGGGTTAGCGGTCGGCGGCGGGTGTTGTTTGTCAGTTTGTTGTTTGTTCTTGTCAGCGTTGCCATTGCGTAATATTTGCAATTCCAGGCATGCAACATCGTTGTCAATTGTTTGAATATTAATTGTTTGCATGCACTGCGCGGAAGAGGTACATTAAAATAAAGCTTTCACATTTTCTTTTCATACCGATAAATGGAAAAATAATTCTTATTAATTTTATATATCATATTATACTATGATTAACTTTTAACTTCTTAATTAACCGACTCTTCAACAGATTAACAATTTACTTACTCGCTTACTTCCTTACTTATTTACTTATTTACTTACTTACTTACTTATTTTCTATCTTACTTTCTATCTTACTTAGTTACTTACTTGCTTACTTTCTAACTTCCTGACTTACAAACTTACTAAATTACTAACTTACTTATTAACTTACTTATTTGCTAACTTACTTAACTGACGTCCAACCGATTATCTGTACGAGCCTCCCTCAAATTATCTCTAGCTAGTCTCTTCTATAATGCGCGAGCTGATTTCAATTCAAAAATCCAAGCTTTAACCGATTCCCTATCACTTGGTTCTTTCATTCTAGATTAGCACATGCTCGTCTTCTTAGTGGGTGGAACACTTGAATTTTCCATTCCGGAATTTTCATTCCCTGCAACCGCGTGAAATGACCTAACGTAGCGAAAAACTCTTCTTCACAATTGTCCACTGAGTCCAAAGTATGTCATGAGGGATTTTATTTTTTTATAGATATTAGAGACAAACTAATTCCTAATCAGGACAAAATTATTGATCTGTTTCTCGTAAATGATAGTTTAGGAGGATGGAAAGGAAGAGCTACTAATGGCATATAATTAACAGCAGAGGCAATTCAAAGAAGAAAAGCTGAGACATGTGTTATTAAACCTTAGCAAGATCATTCGTTTTCACTTGATCCTTAGACTGACATCGTTGGTGGTGCTCATGCTGAAGCTCTGGGAATTAGAGTCTTTTATACGTAAACAAAGTCGGCTAAAACTCAATCCATGGTATTCAGTTCTCATGGACCATTGTACTGTACCCAGGATAGTGTCGGAACAAGGAAGTAGAAATTTAGATGGGAAGGAAAGTTTTTTAGAAGAATAGGAATAAGAAGAGTATGATTATTATTTATACTCAGCGGATACTGCCCAGTATCCGCAAAATTGTCGTCGTTCTCAAGGCTGCACTGACAAATTGAATCGTTGATGATGCCCATGTTGGTCATATGTTGACCACATGTATTATGCTCCGTGATTACACCAAAAATTACTTTTAGGTCATTCCTTAATATTAGATTTTTTTGTTTCAATAACAATTTTTTTGCAGTGTATTAATTCTAGCGAATTATTTACTTAAGCGATCCTCGGAAAAGGCGCGTTTTCTGCTTAATCTTAGATTAGTTCTTTCTATCTTTCTTTCATACGTAATAATGACGTTGTTTCCTTCTCTTAATTTGCAACATAATGTGCATATCAATTAAGACCGACGGACGGACGGACGGACTGTCAAAGTGAATTTAATTAGAAATAATGAATAATTTCAACGAACGACAAACAATTCCATATATGAAAAATGATAATTTCAAACAACAAAGTTCTCGCAATTTTACTTATATATGGCAACTTTGTATTGTAAAATTCGGTTATTTGGCGTTTAGTTTTCGATAATTAATTGTGAATAACTTTAATAAATTTGTTTGAAATTATTATTTTATATTCCTTGTCATTACTGTGATCGGCAATTAACAAATAAGAAACGAACAGTTGCCCATCACTAAAATTGCCCAGTGTAAAAGTAGACCAATGACTTAAAAAATTGAGTAAATCTAAAATAGCTTAAAATTTCATTTGACAAATAAAAAATAATTGTTAAAGCTTCTTGATAAATTCCACTTGTGATACTATACTCAGCATTAGACAGCCGGACAGACAAACGTACCGACCGAAAGCAGCGACAGCTCACAAGACGACACGTCAGCAACAGCAACAGCAACAAACGGCGAGCAAGCAACAAGCTCACATGAAGACGCATGATACGTATGTATGTACGCAAAAACATTTCCAAAAGATCGCGCAGTGCGTCCTCTTGCGGTGCGACGACGGACGCGATGCGGCATCAACGCGAGTGACATTTGTGCGCGTCTGTCGCGGTTCGGTTCGGGTTCGGGTTCGCATAGCATCAAATATAAAAAGAAGATGTGGAGAAGGAAAAAAGTCCGAGACATTAATCACGAGTGAAAAATATGCAAAGGCGACATGAAGTTGGGCGCGCACTTGATACGCAAATACGGGCAGCAGGCAGAGGCAGTGCCAGCCGGCAGAGGGTAGAGGAGGGTCATCTTCACAAAATATGAAAAACGCAATTTTAATGAAGGCAGGCAGGCTGAAAGACCGACAGACCGACAGACAGACCGACAGACAGACAGACCGACAGACAGCGAATAGTGTTGCTGTTGTGCTGGCGTATATAAATTATTTGTAATGTCAAAATTTTGAAAGATAGCGCACGCATTTAGCCGTTATTTATTTTATACCATGCTGGATTTTCTCCTTTTATTGTTGTAGTTGTTGTTGTTGATATTGTTGATGTTGTTGTAATTTCGTGTTCTGATTTTTTTTTCATTCGTTCTGTTTTGTGTATTATTTTTGCAGATATCTTCACTTGTTGCAACGAAGTATTTGGCTCATGTCGTACATCATGTGAAAATGTAAGTATATACTCATTTATGTTCATGTTGTTGTTGTTCTTGTTGTTATTTGACAAATAACGGCCGGCATTGACAGTTGCGATAGTAAAAGCAAAATAGATGATGCCGTTGCAATTTTTTATTGCCATATTTTTTGTGTGCAATAAAGATTTGAAATGATTCCGAGTTTGGGTGGAAAATGTTCTCAAAAGGATTCCTTAGACAGTTTTTGATAGTATTTTTTTTCAATATAATATAAAAAAAATTAAAAAAAACTTTTTTATGTCAAATGTTTCACTTTTGGAATTTTGACGATGGTCATTAGAATCCCAATCTGAGATCATAAGGCACACGGTGAATATGATCGTAGTTTGAAATTGTGATTCCAATGACTATCGTCACCGTTGAAACATTCCCCTAGAGCCAGAGACGCTGATTCACTTTTTCGGCGAGTGACCGGCTCTAGCAAGAGTCAGGCTATGCGTTCTTCATTTCGCTTTTGCAGTATCTCTGGAAGAACTCTCAGAAAGGCCCCTACGCAGAGGTGGGATCGTTAATTAAGAATTTATTTTCGTTAAACCGAGGAAAGTTAACCAAAATCTTTACTATGATAGGTAAATTTCGTTAAAAAGTTAACGTCGTTAAAAATTTAACGTACAAGTTAAAATGTCTTTAGCAGATCTGTCAGTAAATCATTCGATTTGCCTTAATCAAATTCTTAACTTTTCCTTTCTTGTTATTGATTTTACTTTTTAAATCTTTCATTTTATATTTAACTAACTTGAATTAACGGAAGAAATTTAACGCGAGTTAATTAACTTTTTAGTGGTTTTCGAAATAACCGGAAAAGTTAGAAATTAGCAAACACTTTAACTTCGTTAGTTAATTAACTTTTAACTTTTTAACTCTGCCACTACGAAACATATTAAAATATCTTAACAGTTCAAGCTGGTTTCATCATAGATCTTGCTACAGTTTTGTAGCACCGTAACTGATGAAGAAGCTTTGATGGAGTATCTACCTTGCCATTGTCCTGCTGTAGCTTGAATTAGATTGGCTGTAACCTGACTCGGTTTTTCAGATTTATTAGAGCTTTATTTAGGATAAGTTATCAAAATTTCGAGCTTAACGGAAATCACAAAGCACGGTCAATGCTCTTCCTGATTTAATGAGAGATAGTGGTATCGCAATGGGAATAGTCTGGTCTATGCCAGGGGAACCTTGAGTCGGGTATATAGTAAAATGATGCAGGGTATTTGAACTTTGCTATAGCCGAAGATAATTCTCGAACTAGTTTTGCATTGTTGTTACCCTGAAATTTAACAAATATTTTTTTTATTAAATTTAGGTAATTTTTATAAAAAAAAATATTCTATTTATAAAGATAAAAAAATGCCAGTTTTTTAAAAGTAAAGATTACCTGAAAAAAAACTAACTACTCAATAATGTGTTAACTACCTGGTTTTATACCTTAAGTAAAGCGCATGCACGTACCGAAGGGTATATTCAGTTTGATATTTCATTTGTTATGAACATAAAGAGGCGTGGTAGGTACATATGTTATATATTATAAATATATATATATAATTATATATAATATATATTAATATGTGAATATATATAATAATGATCAGCCTTGAATTCAGAGTCAATTTAACGATGTCCGTCCGTCTGTTTATTTTGGCAGTTACTGCGGAAGTTTAAAAGATATCGACATTACATTTCAAATATGAGCTCATATACTCCAAGCGGAGCTAAAGATGAGCAAGATCGAACAGAATCGACTCAAATTGGTATATGTATCTAAAATAGGGTATATAGGGTATTTTAAATCCGGCTAAGCCAAATATAATTCGTATGTATAATTCGTATTATAAAGTCAGGCAACTCGAAGGTTTTTCAATTGTGTTACAATCCCGATTAATTAAAAAGAATTTATACCTGATCTAGGGCTACCTTGCGAAACATTCGATTGAATTAAAGGACATTTAAAAAGGTCGATTAAGGTAGATTAGTAAACGAATTTCAAATCTCAAGCCGAAGGATAGATATAAATTTCGGACAATGCGACAAAATTTTTTAATCAAAGATTTGCCGTCATTGCGAAAGGACCTCTTGAATTCCATTCGTTAAATTAAATATTAAAAAACGTCCCACAAAATGGATGACATCAACGAAAATTTCGAAGTTGACCACAATACACCAATGCTGCAAATCATACTCCATTACCGCAAGGAGTTGGTTAATCGCCAGCGGCCATATCTACACTTGAAAAATATACACGAGCGACGCGCACAAGAAATGCGCAACGTGAATCTTCAGCTCGAAAAAACAAAACTGATCCTCACCGAAAAACTGTTTACGACGATCGATGTCGGCGAATGCAGCGAAGAATGCTTGGATGAATTCAAGCAGGGCATGAACTATCGGATGAAGTTATGCCGGAAGCTCGGTGAGTTCGAGTTCGAGGTGTAAAAACACTTAAATTTGAGAAAAGAAAAAATTTGCAGAAGTCCAGGATGCACCCGTCAAGCGTTTGCGAGACCACGCGAAGAATGTCATTAAGTTGGAGAGATCTTTCAAGAAGTTGTCACTGAACCAGCGCAGCTCCAAATGCAATATTAGCCACGCTTGATCTGTAGGTCAGTTTTATTTTCATGTGTTCGACTCAAAGTCATCAAGTCATCGCTCGATAAATAGCTCGATAAATAGCTCGATAAATATACGTTAATAATTATTTGTTACAAGAGAAAATTTAAAATACTTAAATGGGTTTGTAAAAAAACAACAACAAAATTAAAAATTCTATGTGATATTAAAAAAATATGTGAAAAAATTTAAAATTACTTGATTTCATTGAAAATATCTTTTGAATGTCTGTTAAAATTTCGTCAACTTTTATAGTTAAATTTATTTGTTAAGCAAAAGTTTCTTTAAATAAAAAAATAAAATACAATATTGTAACAAATAAAATTGATTTTTAACTAAAATTTAAAATTTTTAGGATCTTTAAGTGACTTGGAAATATTGTTGAAATCTTTTTTTTTGAAAACGTAAAAAATTTCTGAAAGTTTTTGAAGAACACAATTTAAACTGAAAAAATCAAACTCGGCTGACCGGATGTGGTTTCATTTCTGGAACCCAGCTTTATCACGAGTTGCAGTTTTTTTTTTGGTGTTCAAATTGTTCGAATAAATTATTATAGGGCTATTCCCTTAAATGCGAAAACTCGAAAAACTCGAGAAGCAAATAAATTTAAAGAAAAAAAGCTTCTTTTCACGATCTCGAAAACAATTCAGCAATTTGACAGTTCAGGCAGGGTTTCGTGGTATATTACGATATTTTAATACTTTTAGCAAATGTGTAAATCGTATCTGTAAAAAAAATCTATTAATCGGAATTGTCCGTCTTTTGTTTTGATTTTATCAAGTATTTAAGCTTTGAACATTTATAACAAAACAACTTTTTTTTTATAGTATTAAAGCTTATATTTGAAATTTTACAACTTAATGTAACTAATGTAAACAAATTTACTTATTTCAAGAAATTAGTCGATATTTTTTTACATTCTTCAGGCAACACCGAAACATACGAACAACTTTTCGAGCCTATTTTCGCGACAAATAAGCCTTAATTTCTTAGACAGTTCTTTTTCCAGGCTCGAAAACATTCGAGGCTTTCATAGTGTAATTAATAAAGTGTGCCAGGTAGAAATAACATTCGCTCTCTCAGTATCCCAACTTGACACATCAGTTGTCAAATTTTTTAAATTTCCTCTTCATTTTTTTGTGTCTCTAAGGGTTAAAGCTTAGAGACGAATTTTAAAATTATAAATTAATCATGCCACATACATTATGTTCATCATGTTTATAGTTAAAAATGGAGAAAACTTTGCAATATTCCCAATTTATGTGAAACATTAGTATCTCTTTTGACTCATGTTTCGTTGCCAAATAATATAAAAAAAAATGGTTTTTCACATGTTGCATACATTTTAGAATTGAGTATTTGAACAAATTAGTTAAACAAAATTCCATGCGCAAAAAACTCCTTATAAATAAAAAGTTGCTTAAAACATTTTTTTAAGCATATAAAATATTTATACAATTTAAAAATGTTGGTACCTGTTTTGAATGGGGGGATTTTTTGGGTTAAGAACGAAAATGAGAGAGAGGAAATTGAAATTAAAAATATTTGCTGTCAAATTGGGATACGTCAATTTACCTGGCACACTATCTTGTTTAAGGGAATATCCCTTAACTCAATAATTCACATCGACACATTACAAGAACAATTCAGAGCCGCCATATTGATTGCCAGAGTTTAATTTCCCGTGTACCAAATCAATCAGGAAAAATGTCCAAATAGTTCAATAAAATCGGTGAAAAAAATTCCTTTTGGCAAACATCGTTTTAAAAGGGATCAAAGCTTAAAGCTTATTTGGAGCTTGATATGAATTCAAACTTTATTTAAACTTTTTTTAAATACTCAAAAATTTGTATTCAATATCAAAATTTGATTATTTCAAACACAGACAAATCAAAAACCTATAAAAATGTTTTCTTTCGTAATTTATGAACCTATTGGAAACGATATTTTCGCACTGAATTCGCCAGTTTTTGACTTGACATGGGATTTTGTTTACATCAAAGACACTTTTTAAAAAAAATTATATTCGATGATGTAATCGGTATTTTGTGTTTGCCTCTGAAACGATTTGCAATGGATTTATCGAATTTTAAAGGTCCTCATTTGTGTCGTTTATTGTAAAGTTATTTTTCGTAGTAGAAAAATATTTGAATTTGTTTTTGTAACATATCGAAAATGTCAATTTTAAAATATGTTCTAACAACAACAACAACAACGACAACAACAATCTTTAAATTTCGAAAATTTAATAAACTTCAAAATTGTGCCACTTAAATTTCATCACACTTTGCAGCAACTGTCAAAATTTCAAAGTGTCATAAATTTTATCACAGCTCTGTAACAAACACACACGCACACATGCACACACAACAGAGAGAGAAGTGTCACCATTTCATTCACGAAAAAGGGCACCGACCAACGGCATCAGAGGCATCAGAGGCAGCCTCGAAACGCAAACGCAACATGAGAACCTGTGGCTGAGCAATTTGTCAACAACAATAATATATGTAGTTGTTGTTGTTATTACTGGTTTGATTCACACTGCCATACTTTTGTTGTTGTTGTTGTGAAAATACCAAATGTCAAACTCAAACCTGCAACATGTTCGTTTAGGTTCGATTTGATCATCCAAACAATAAAAAAAATTATTTTGTTTGTTTGTTTGTTTAAAATTTGTCCACTGATTGCTGATAAGAATCATCATCACGTCACAATCACAATCACATCGCAATTGTCGATTGCTGTCCATATTGGAATTTCTTCCTAGAAAAGGCATATCCGTTTGTAGGTTGTTTTCGTCTCTTCTCTTTCTCTTTCTCCCCGACTCACCGTGTGTGATTAGAATTTATGATGAAGTCTTTTGAAACTGAAAAGAAAAATAAGGCAACACTGGTTCTAGTGTATTGGTTGCAACGCGTTTTGTAACTGTCAAAAATCATAATTCTCTACGTGACTGTTTAGTATGCAGCTGACGTTTAGTATACGAGTTAGTTTTCGTATTTTGTATTTTTATGATATCGTTAAAATATCAATTCGATTGTTATGAAATTTTACGATTATTACGGAAGTCGTCATTTAATAAAACATGATTTATAAGCACTTCCGGTGGCTGAAATGATAAAGTTGCAAGTGGCAGTCGTAGTGAAACAATCGAAGATATTAAAAAAATTTATATAAAATTTAAAAAAATTTTAATATCATATTTTATGTTACTTTAAAGTATGCTGAAACGTATAAAATTTCGTATTCCAAATTATTGGAAACTCTTTGTTGATTCGACAAAATTTTTGTTTGTATTAAACAAATTACAGATTTAAATAGGAAACTACTAATTTGTTAAAAAAAAATTAAAATCTATTTTTAAACCGAAAATAAAAGTCACTCAATGTGGACATTAAGTGTTGATGAACATTTGAACAAATTTTGAATTGTTTTGATTAATTTGTTAATGAAAAGAATAACTCGAAAGTTTTTGTTCATGTTCCACTTTGAAATTTTTAGCTTTGCAAAAAAGAGAAATTTTCTTTTTACTTTGTGTTGGCAATAATGAAGTGCAATTATAGGGCACCCTGTAAATTTAGCCTTTATACCTTATAAATATATACAAAAGGGTGGTTCGATAAGTACTTAGACTACCGATGGTGGCCTACTTTGCAGACCTCGAGAAAACGTTTTTTTCAGACGGCTTAAAGTAGTTTGAGCATCGCTGGGTCAAGTGTCTCGAGCTGAAAAGAGAAAAAAAAAAAAAAAAAAAATATATATATATATATATATATATATATATATATATATATATATATATATATATATATATATATATATATATATATAATAGTAAGAAAATTCCTTTAAACGCGAAATTTGGAAAATTCTAGAAGTTAAAAAAAAGGGATCAACGAATCGAGCCTCTTTTTGGAAATGCATCATTTCACGACCTCGAGAATATTTTTGAAATTCAGTTATTTAACAGTTAAGTCAGCTGTTGTTAATAAGTGTTGCCTCTTGTAGTTTTCGAATTAGTATTGCCTGTTTTTTGTTTTGTATTTAGCAAGTATTTAAGCTGTGAAATATTTCTTACGAAACACTTTTTCTAACTTATGGCTTATTTTTTACGAGTTTTAAAATCGAAACAGTAATTTATTTAGATAATTTTTATAAATTAAATTAAAATAGTGAACTTTTTGCATGGCATTATCAGTATTTTATTTATGTATGTATATACAAACAACACTGAAACGTACGAGAAACTATTCCGGACTATTTTCGCGACCAATTTGCTTTGACGATTTTCGAGGCACGCGAAATCTGTGCTTCATAGAATTTCTGACAGTTCCTTTTCGAGGGTCGAAGAGTTTCAAGTTTTTCGAGGCATTTTCGTGGAATTAAAATCAACTCCTTAGTCTAACTTACTCTTACACTCAGTATAAGGTAAACCTTTTTTAACTACGCATCCAGTATGTATTTTAATATTACATTTTTAATAAATTCCTTAATTAAATCAAACAATTTTTTAATTGACATCTTTTTTGTATATAAGTGATTGAAGACAAATCAATTAAAACTTTTCAATTAACGCTTTTTGTTGCATTTACAAAAAAACTGTTGTTTTGATTCAAATTTAATTGCATTAAAGAAAAAAATTACTTGAGCTGATTAAATTTTTTTCTGAATATAACGTTCTGTGCACTTTGCAATTTTATCACTGTCATTTATTTATTTTTTTGTAATAATAAAAATCGCTGCGAAACCAGCTTTTTAGCCAGCTGCTGCCGCTGCTGCTGGCTGCCCCAACATTGTGTTCTTTAATCTTAATTCTTTTAATCCCCAAACTGGTTACCCTACTTAGTAGACACACATAAGACGTATAAACTACGCTCGGCCCAATCTAAATCGCTGGCTACTTTGTGTATTTGTTTTACTGCTTTTACGCATGAGGAACGCATTGTGCAAGCCGCAGCGACGACGGCGGCAACGGCGGCGGCAAAATCGCAAACGACACATGTCAACGCGCTGCTTTATAATATTTCCGTATTAAAATCTGTCTATTTTTTTCTTTTTCTCCGCTAATAAATTGGCCAACCGAGAGGAAACTAATTGCTGCGCCGCTGCCACTGCCGCTGCCGCCATTGATAAGCGCACAAATATTCAAAAAGCCTCTTTGCGCGCGCGAAACCAGCTAACTCCCGGCAGGAGGCACAAATAGATAATAAATTAATGCGAAAATTGTGAACGGATAGCAGCAAAAACAAAAAAATAAAAAAACAAGTTTTTGACAGCTCGCGCGCATTTAAAAATATAATTTGCGACATTATAGAAAAAGCGCAGCTTTAAAGCGTTGACGCCTTGAACAACAACTACAACAAAAAAAGCTTTAATAAAGTTAATTGCATTTTTTCAATTCGCAAACAGTTTTTCATACACTCGAAAATTAATATTTTTTAATGGTTGTTTAATGTTGTTATTGTTTGAAAAAAAGTGACAGCTTTATGGTACACATCACCAGCTGAACAAATGAACGCTTGAAACGCTTAGAACGCTTCACAAACGCTGGAGACCCAAGAGCATTTGCAACATTTAAACGCCAAAAACTCGATGAAGGCCTGAAACGCTGCCAGACGTGTGAACGCTAGAAACGCTTTAGACAAATGAACGCTTGAAACAGACACGCGACAGAGGGCGTGTGCGTTGTTGTTGCACGCTGTTCCAGTTGACGTGACATTTTTTAAGGTTGCTTTTGGCCATAAATTTTACTGTTTTGACTGCTTTACGATTGTCACTCTCCGACCAACGTCAGTGGAGCTGTCAAACTGACATTTGTTTTGCCGTTAATAAATTGAGTTGTACTGCAAGTTTGCGATTAATTTTCGCGCTAATCTAATGACTTCACAAAAAATTTGATCGAATAGTTTTGTTGTTTTTCGCGTTGCCTGCTGACCACTTTGGAAAAGTGTTTGGCTAAGAACCCAGATCTGTCATTTTGGCGATTTATGTTTGTGTGCTGTCGATTTAGCAACTGAACTGCCATAAATATTACGTCAGTCAAGTGGGAAAATGAATGCACCTATAGTCAAATGAAACAAGTTTCCTGTCGTCTTGCGATATTTTCGCGCTACCGCTTTGCCACTTCATTTCGTAGTTGTGCGCCATTTTATGGGCGCCATATTGCGTTGTTTATTAGATTGGCGGTCGTTACTTTTTTAAATTAAATTTAATGCATCGATTTTGAATGGTGTTGTTGTTGTTGTTGTGCTTGCAGCTTGCAGCTGTTGGCGCAAAAATTGAAACTACACAAGCGACGTCATGCGCTGCTGGCACCATATTTTTTTCTTGGCCAAAAATTTCCATATATAAAACATTTTTATATTTCTTGTGTTTAGTTGAAATAATTAATCAATATTGATAAGTCCACTTTAGACCCTTCAGAGGGCGCCTGTCACATTATCCTCCATTATTATGACAGCGACGCGGTTTATGGTTTGACACCCAGTTAAGGTTCTTAACATGCCCCTTTGTTTTCTTTTCCTTTCTTTGCCAAGTCACTAACAATTTTGTTGTATTTATTTTACTAATAAAATACAACAACAACAAAAATAAGCATAACGAAAATTAAAACGCTTCAGCTCGGAGCATTAAACAAAGTAAACGAAACTCGTTTCGGTCTTAAGAAAAGAACTCCAACGTCTGAAGCAATTAACATGATAAACGTTTGTTTGTGGCACGACAAAGTGCTGCAGATCGGTCCAGTCACATACGCTTTTTCTTCACCCCCCAAGCCCTCCACCCACCCCTTCGAACACATGCACGAATACACTGGGCAAAAATTAAAGGACAACGTTGTTATGTAAAAGCGTATGTGGGCAACGTTAATGAAGAATTTAACTTCGTTAAGCCGAGGAAAGTTAACCAAATATTTAACTTCGCTATTTAATTTAAATTTCGTTAATCCGAGAGAAGTTAACCAAAAACTTAACTTCGTTCAGTTAATTTTGATAATTTCGTTAATCTCGTTGAAAATTTAACTTCGTTAATAACTTCGGAAAAACAAAAAAATAATTTGTCGTTTTATATTTAACTAACTTGAATTAATGGAAGAAATTTAACGCGAGTTAATTAAATTGTTTGTGATTTTCGAAATTAACAAAAAAGTTACAAATTTCCAAAAAAATTAACTTCGTTAATTAACTTTTAACTTTTTAACTAGTTCGTGCTCAGCTCTGCTTATACATAACAATGCGTCGTTAATGGAGTTATATAAAAAATACAATTCGTGGAAAAGTTAAATGTAAATGTCTCAAGGCTAAACGTTTATTCAGGTACAATTAAAACTTTTTCCTATCTACCTTTTATTAGTTTCAGGTACATCGAATTTAAATATTGACCGTCCTCATAAGTCACATCGAGACAACAAATTTTATTGTTTTGGGTAATTGACCGAAATATTTAAGTACCCGAGTCATCGCCATAAAAAAATCGCTTAACGATAGTTCGCGTACCTGTACAAAACTGTTATAGAGAGACAGATACGAATTATGAGTCCAAACCACACAAAGATTCACATCGATTATTATTTACAGGCTATATGAGTACCGCGACTTGGAAGAACTATCGTGCAGCCGTGTACCTAACCAGCAAAATTGCAGACTATTTATAAATCTCGTAATTCATTAAAAATCAGTTTTCACTAGGCGATTTAGTTTTCCCACTTCCTAAATCAGCATCTTGGACCTGCAAGTCCATAGAACATGTTCTGCTGTCTCCTGCTCTTCTTGGCACAGTCGCCAAGGGTCGTTTTCTACCTAACCTATTTTTTTTAGATGGAACAGTACGTTAAAATGTTCAGGGTCTATGCCGCATGACAGCAGAGCTTCGTGCTGCTAGACTATTGAGATGTTTAGAGTACTTCCAGACCAACTTTATTAGGAATGAGGTAGATAGGCCAGGTTGTTTTAGTGACGGAGGGTATATGAGTTTCGAAATAGTCGAAAATAATTCTGTTAATAGTTTAATTGAGGTTTTTAAATGCTTTTCATATATATCGAAGTATGTAATATTGGACTAATTGAAAGGTACCTCTAATAAACTAATAAAGGCGAATAAAATACCTTCGCATTGCGAAACAACCCTGATTAATGTCCGAAGCAAAGATCAATCTACCTGAACCGGCGTTGTTCCGCGAAGTTTTCGAGTATTTAAGTTGGAGTATCCGGATAAAATTTATCATTCATTGATTTGCTATAACTGTGTTACAACTTAAGACACTATAAATATCAAAATATCAACAATATGGAAAATCGAAACCGGGACCTGGTCACCAATCCCAAACCCAATGTGATTGAAACAACTCTTCAGTACTGTGAAACATTTCGAAAACGCCAGAGGCCCTATCTGCGCTGTAAAGCTGTCGATGTCCGACCGACCAAAAAAATGAAGAAGCAGGACATGAAGCTCAGCGAATTGAAGCTCTCGCTGTTAGACAAATTGATTGCCCGTCCAAAATTTAACCCTCACATGCGTACCGAAGAAGGTTTTATCGAATATGGCAAAGCATTGAAATATAGGAAGAAATTGGACCTCCAGTTTATGAGTCAGAGGAGTTATCATTTCGAGCAAAAACATGAGGAATTCGTGAAATTCCAAGATACCCTCACACGTATATTGAAGCAGAAGAAGAGAGACGCCGATTTGGCAAGACAAATGCAGAGGCTGTCACTGCGCAAACTCAGCCCGGAAGTATTTACCACACTCGATTGTTAGGCCACTCTGGCGGTCACAGTGCTTCTCAAGCCAACGTGGCAAAATGGATAAGCTGTTGAATGTACATATATACTTATTGTATTCCTATATAGCTCACTCCCTCGTTCTATTTGTTGCGGGAGCGAGTTGTGAGCTGTTTTTTTTTACAAAATTTTAAAATAATAAAATTTAATTTTTTTGATTAATAACGCGTATGTGTAAATTCTTTCCTACAGTGTACTAGAACTCGCGTTGATAGTCGCCGATCGGGAACGACCGAACGATCGAAAACTGCTTCCTCTGATTCCATTTTCGCTTAATCTTCATCTTTTGCGTTCGGTCGTTCGCTTGATTCGTTTGCGTTTGCATTTTTTAATAACAGAATTTTCATTTATGCCAACTGACATTGACATTTGTGTGCGCAGCAGGCGTTCATTCATGCCGGCCTGCCTGCCTGCCTGCCTATCTGCCTATCTGTCTGTCTGTCTGTCTGTCTGTCTGTCTGTCTGTCTGTCTGCCTTTCGTTCAACTCGTTTCGTGTTCGTGTTCATGTTCAACTCGAAAGCCCGGCTTAAACAAATGCGCATGCGTTATACGCAGCGGCAGAATTGGTCGCCGCAGCAGCCTCTACGCATTGCGATATAAAATTTCGAAGCTTACGAGACGCCTGCGGCGGTTTCTACTTTATGCTCGAAACGCTTAAATGAAATTTATGAAAATTGAAACGCGCATAAATTTGATCTTAGAAAAATAACTTCCCGAGACTCGAGTGAAACGGAATAATTGAAAATTTCCAAAAGCAAACAAAAGAATCGAGAAAATTATCGAAAATTTTTTGAAATTCAATCGGCAACACTTGAAAATTTGTTGTTGTTGTTGAAATTTGCACATTTTCTGTTGTTGTTGTTGTTGATTTTATTGTAATAAATTCAATAAAAGTGATGCCTTTATTCACGCTTTCCTTCCCTTGTTGTCACACGGAATTGTAGACGCGCCGCGCCGCCTACACTCTGGCCGGCGCATTGTGGTTTTTATCGCACCAAAGTGATCGTGAGTCGATGTCGCTCCGCGCTGCAACAATTAAGCATGCGATCAGGTTACCTCGAAAAAATACAAAACAAATTGAAAAAAAATCATCCATGACACTTACTGCAGACAATAAAGTAAGAAATATGGATTCCCTGGTGTGACACACACGTGAACAATAAATTTCGAAAACGATCGCGATATCGTAACCGAAAATAATCTTCTCGAAGTAACTTGATATGCGAAATGGTTACTTTTTAATCACCCGGGCAAACGAAACGATCTTCAGTTTTTGGCAAGACTTTTGAAATTTGGTTCGCTTTGTTTTTGGGGACATTTTTTTTAATAGTAATATGTATGTATGTATGTATGTATGTATGTATGTATGTATGTATGTATGTATGTATGTATGTGTGTGTGTGTATGTATGTATTATGTGTCTAAAAACATGTTTCCTAAAATATCTTCCGTTTTACACTAGACAATCAAACTTGACCAACTAACAGGATTACTGCCACTTTCGTTATGGTTCGCAATTCTGTATAGAAAACGTGAAGTTGGCTGCGAATTAAATAAAAGATTTCGTTTTAAATTTCACGAAGATGAAGTAGAAGAAGCAAAGATGCAAATTTTCTTAGTCGCTAGCGCAATTATCAAAAGAGAATCGAAAAATTGCACGCCACTAAAATTGTCCAATGTAAAAGGTAACTTAAGGTGGACTTATATTATTTTTAAACAAATAATATCATGTATTATACGAGTATATAGAAGTTATAGAAATCGAAAAAATATTTGAAATATTGCTCAAAAATTTAAAAATTATTTAATATATAATTTTCCAAAATATATAAAATAAATTAAATTAATTCAAGAAAGATTTTAACAAAACTAAGCGTTTTCGAGAAGAAGGACATATCTCAAAAATTTTCATTTTTGAGAATTTTTACCCATATCTAGAATTATCTGCAGCATGCAACTAGTTTTCGAGCTCGAAAAACTGCTCCTTTTAATTCTCTAGTGTAAACATATGAAAGGATAAATTACCAAACTCATTTTTAAGTAATCGATAATTGTGAAATATGTTTTCCTTGTCGCTAATCAGGGATGAAGTTTTTTCGTATTTTTTTATTTTATTATGAATATCTTCGATAATTGAATTCCTTCGACATGAACACTCACTCACCTCACGTTTTGCCAATAAAAAGTGTCGCTCCAACTCGAAACTAATAAAACAACACATCATTACAAAATAAAGGCATGTTTAGCGCCCACATCTTAAATCCAAACAACCAAACAACCAACAGACAAGCACAACAGGGCAAACACTGCACATCCTGCGTCTCACATGACAAAAACGCGCCCGATTTGTGTGTGTGTGTGTGTGCTGCACATGCGCAACATCGATCCCGCGCACTGATCGCCAGATAAGATCCAAAGAGCTCGGCACAGCTCAGCTGAGTTCAGTTCAGCACTTTGGCAATTATTGTTGGCAACGCCTGTCGGCTGGCTGGCTGGCTGTCTGTCTGGCTGTCTATACGGGAGTATTTCGGTGCGACATGCATTTTGTCAACAACAAATTTAGCAAATAGATTATTTTTCGATTTGGAATTTTTCTGTTGTTGTTTTTGTTGTTGCTGCCATCCAATGCATCAAGGTTTCACACTCGGACGAAATTTGCGCAATTTCACAAAAAGGCGTTTCGTGCTGTAGACACCTTCAAGGAACTTGCAAATTTATTTGTAGCAAAGCTATGCACAATTTCCCACACACATATGTGTATATAAACACACACACACACACATACGTATGTCGACATATGTGTTTGTTCGAGTATGTGGCCTAAGTGATATTTATAAGCGATCTACGCGATATTGCAGATCTGTCCCCTCTCCTATCCCTTCTGGCTTAGTTATTTGCCATATTTTAGTAATGAAATGACTTGTACGGCCTGAAAGGAAACCCACTGCAATAAGTTAGCACATTTTATTGCCTACCAGCCACAAAGTGTCTGCGTCAGTTTCAGGGAGCGTAACTTGTTTTCCTGTGCGGCTAAAGACATCGTCGTCGTCAGCGTCAGCGTCATCATCTTCGTCGTCGTTATCCTTATCGCACTTAAGCTGTCATTTAGTCTTATTAATTTTTAAATTAGAAAATTTGCATTTTTTGCCTTTTTCGCGCTGGCGTCAACCTACGAGTACATGGAAATTGAAAATTTATATGTATGTCGGGTATGTGCGATAAAATTATAGAGTAGCGGATCTTGTGAAGAAAAAAACTAATAAACAATTAATTGCAATATTAAATTAATAAACAATAATTATGGAATCTTAACAAGACGAACGATAACGAAATTAAGATTGTCGTTGTATTTCGTCATCGTTCGTCTCTCGTTCATTTGATGGTTGACTTCGATATCGTCAGCTCGAAGGCGGAAATTTGCTTCACGTAACTTAATAGCAAGTCGATCGTTGTTGGTATTGAACGAAATCACTGAAGACAGCTTCAAGAATTGTCAAAACTCATTTGACGTTTTCGTTGTTGTTTATTTTTACATAATTTCGATATCTTAGCGTTTAATGTTTTATAAATTGAGTTCCTGACGTCGCTATTCCTATTGGCGGATAGTGAGGAAGATGTGCTCCATGTTTGCAAGAGTATTAAACGATTCCTCAAATCCACTGGAATTGCTTTAAAGTATATTTTTAAATGTCTTGAACGAAATACGTGAAGCAAAATCGACGAATGTTCTCGTTATCGTGCGACAATCGAATTACTCGATACCACAACTGGTCGTTCAAAAACGTGTTGAAAAAAATTAGTTAAAAAATTAATTTAAAAATATTTCTACCATTTTTTATAAACCAATTTTGTTGTCTTTTTTTTCTTCTTCAATATCAACTACCAA